>JAQJVK010000083.1:600000-1075816 GCA_035578135.1 Flexamia atlantica
CATTTTTTTTGTGACGTTATGTATTTTGTGACGTAATTTATTTTTGTGACGTTATGTATTTTGTGACGTTATGTATTTTGTGACGTCATTTATATTTGTGACGTTATGTATTTTGTGACGTCATTTATTTTTGTGACGTTATGTATTTTGTGACGTCTTTTATTTTTGTTACGTTATGTATTTCGTGACGTCATTTTTTGTGACGTTATGTATTTTGTGACGTAATTTATTTTTGTGACGTTATGTATTTTGTGACGTTATGTATTTTGTGACGTCATTTATTTTTGTGACGTTATGTATATTGTGACGTCATTTATTTTTGTGACGTTATGTAATTTGTGACGTCATTTATTTTTGTGACGTTATGTATTTTGTGATGTCATTAATTTTTGTGACATTATGCATTTTGTGACGTCATTTATTTTTGTGACGTTATGTATTTTGTGAAGTCATTTATTTTTGTGACGTTATGTATTTTGTGACGTATTTTTTTTGTGACGTTAGGTATTTTGTGACGTCATTTATTTTTGTGACGTTATGTATTTTGTGACGTTATGTATTTTGTGACGTCATTTATTTTTGTGACGTTATGTACTTTGTGAAGTCATTTATTTTTGTGACGTTATGTATTTTGTGACGTCATTAATTTTTGTGATGTTATGTATTTTGTGACGTCATTTATTTTTGTGACGTTATGTATTTGGTGACGTCATTTATTTTTGTGACGGTATGTATTTTGTGACGTCATTTATTTTTGTGACGCTATGTATTTTGTGACGTCATTTATTTTTGTTACGTTATGTATTTTGTGACGTCATTTATTTTTGTGACGTGATTTATTTTTGTGACGTTATGTATTTCGTGACGTCATTTATTTTTGTGACGTTATGTATATTGCAACATCATTTATTTTGTGACGTTATGTATTTTGTGACGTTATGTATATTGTGTCGTCATTTTTTTGTGACGTTATGTAATTTGTGACGTCATTTATTTTTGTGACGTTATGTATTTTGTGACGTTATGTATTTAGTGACGTTATGTATTTAGTGACGTCATTTATTTTTGTGACGTTATATATTTTGTGACGTAATTAAATTTTTGATGTAATTAATTTTTGTGACGTCATTTATTTTTGTGACGTTATGTATTTTGTGACGTCATTAATTTTTGTGACGTTATGTATTTTTTGACGTCATTTTTTGTGACGTTGTGCATTTTTGACATAATTAATGTTTGTGACGTCATTTATTTATGTGACGTTATGTATTTTGTGACGTTATGTATATTGTGACGTCATTTTTTGTGACCTTATGTAATTTGTGACGTCATTTATTTTTGTGACGTTATGTATTTTGTGACGTCATTTATTTTTGTGACATTATGTATTTTGTGACGTTATTTATTTTGTGACGTCATTTATTTTTGTGACGTTATGTATTTTGTGACGTAATTAATTTTTGTGATGTCATTTATTTTTGTGACGTTATGTATTTTTCGACTTCATTTATTGTGACGTTAAGTATTTTGTGACGTCATTTATTTTTGTGACGTTATGTATTTCGTGGCGTCATTTATTTTTGTGACGTTATGTATTTTGTGACGTTATTTATTTTGTGACGTCATTTATTTTTGTGACGTTATGTATTTTGTGACGTAGTTAATTTTTGTTACTTATTAATTTTTGTGACGTTATGTATTTTGTGACGTCATTTATTTTTGTGACGTTATGTATTTTGTGACGTCATTTATTTTTGTGACGTTATGTATTTTGTGGGGTCATTTATTTTTGTGACGTTATGTATTTTGTGACGTTATATATTTTGTGACGTAATTAAATTTTTGATGTAATTAATTTTTGTGACGTCATTTATTTTTGTGACGTTATATATTTTGTGACGTAATTAAATTTTTGATGTAATTAATTTTTGTGACGTCATTTATTTTTGTGACGTTATGTATTTTGTGACGTCATTAATTTTTGTGACGTTATGTATTTTTTGACGTCATTTTTTGTGACGTTGTGCATTTTTGACATAATTAATGTTTGTGACGTCATTTATTTATGTGACGTTATGTATTTTGTGACGTTATGTATATTGTGACGTCATTTTTTGTGACCTTATGTAATTTGTGACGTCATTTATTTTTGTGACGTTATGTATTTTGTGACGTCATTTATTTTTGTGACATTATGTATTTTGTGACGTCATTTATTTTTGTGACGTTATGTATTTTGTGACGTCATTTATTTTTGTGACGTTATGTATTTTGTGACGTCATTTATTTTTGTGACGTTATGTATTTTGTGACGTCACTTATTTTTGTTACGTTATGTATTTTGTGACGTAATTAATTTTTAGACGTAAGTAATTTTTGTGACGTTATGTATTTTGTGACGTAATTAATTTTTGTGATGTCATTTATTTTTGTGACGTTATGTATTTTTCGACTTCATTTATTGTGACGTTAAGTATTTTGTGACGTCATTTATTTTTGTGACGTTATGTATTTCGTGGCGTCATTTATTTTTGTGACGTTATGTATTTTGTGACGTTATTTTTTTGTGACGTCATTTATTTTTGTGACGTTATGTATTTTGTGACGTAGTTAATTTTTGTTACTTATTAATTTTTGTGACGTTATGTATTTTGTGACGTCATTTATTTTTGTGACGTTATGTATTTTGTGACGTCATTTATTTTTGTGACGTTATGTATTTTGTGGGGTCATTTATTTTTGTGACGTTATGTATTTTGTGACGTCATTTATTTTTGTGACGTTATGTATTTTGTGACGTTATGTATTTAGTGACGTCATTTATTTTTGTGACGTTATATATTTTGTGACGTAATTAAATTTTTGATGTAATTAATTTTTGTGACGTCATTTATTTTTGTGACGTTATGTATTTTGTGACGTCATTAATTTTTGTGACGTTATGTATTTTTTGACGTCATTTTTTGTGACGTTGTGCATTTTTGACATAATTAATGTTTGTGACGTCATTTCTTTATGTGACGTTATGTATTTTGTGACGTTATGTATATTGTGACGTCATTTTTTGTGACCTTATGTAATTTGTGACGTCATTTATTTTTGTGACGTTATGTATTTTGTGACGTCATTTATTTTTGTGACATTATGTATTTTGTGACGTCATTTATTTTTGTGACGTTATGTATTTTGTGACTACATTTATTTTTGTGACGTTATGTATTTTGTGACGTCATTTATTTTTGTGACGTTATGTATTTTGTGACGTCACTTATTTTTGTTACGTTATGTATTTTGTGACGTCATTTATTTTTGTGACGTGATTTATTTTTGTGACGTTATGTATTTCGTGACGTCATTTATTTTTGTGACGTTATGTATTTTGTGACGTCATTTATTTTTGTGACGTTATGTATTTTGTGACGTTATGTATATTGTGTCGTCATTTTTTTGTGACGTTATGTAATTTGTGACGTCATTTATTTTTGTGACGTTATGTATTTTGTGACGTCATTTATTTTTGTGACATTATGTATTTTGTGACGTCATTTATTTTTGTGACGTTATGTATTTTGTGACGTCATTAATTTTTTTGACGTTATGTATTTTTTGACGTCATTTATATTTGTGACGTTATGTATTTTTTGACGTAATTAATTATTGTGACGTCATTTATTTTTGTGACGTTACGTATTTTGTAACTTCATTTATTTTTGTGACGTTATGTATTTTGTGACGTCATTTATTTTTGTGACGTTATGTATTTTGTGACGTCATTTATTTTTGTGACTTTATGTATTTTGTGACGTCATTTATTTTTGTGACGTTATGTATTTTGTGACGTCATTTATTTTTGTTACGTTATATATTGTGACGTCATTTATTTTTGTGACGTTATTTATTTTTGTGACGTTATGTATTTTGTGACGTTATGTATTTTGTGACGTAATTTATTTTTGTGACGTTATGTATTTTGTGACGTTATGTATTTTGTGACGTCATTTATATTTGTGACGTTATGTA
This sequence comes from Flexamia atlantica, assembly GCA_035578135.1. Lineage (NCBI taxonomy): Eukaryota > Metazoa > Arthropoda > Insecta > Hemiptera > Cicadellidae > Flexamia > Flexamia atlantica. Next base: position 604,021 of record JAQJVK010000083.1, read on the forward strand.
TTTTGTGACGTAATTAATTTTTGTTACGTCATTTATTTTTGTAACGTTATGTATTTTGTGACGTCATTTATTTTTTGACGTTATGTATTTTAAGACGTCATTTATTTTTGTGACCTTATGTATTTTGTGACGTAATTAATTTTTGTTACGTCATTTATTTTTGTGACGTTATGTATTTTGTGACGTTATGTATTTTGTGACATCATTTATTTTTGTGACGTTATGTATTTTGTGACGTAATTAAATTTTTGACGTAATTAATTTTTGTGACGTCTTTTTTTTGAGACGTTATGTATTTTGTGACGTCATTTATTTTTGTGACGTTATGTATTTTGTGACGTCATTTATTTTTGTGACGTTATGTATATTGTGACGTCATTTTTTTGTGACGTTATGTAATTTGTGACGTCATTTATTTTTGTGACATTATGTATTTTGTGACGTCATTTATTTTTGTGACGTTATGTATTGTGTGACATCATTTATTTTTGTGACGTTATGTATTTTGTGACGTCATTTATTTTTGTGACGTTATGTATTTTGTGACGTCATTTTTTTGTGACGTTATGTATTTTGTGAAGTCATTTATTTTTGTGACGTTATGTATTTTGTGACGTCATTTATTTTTGTTACGTTATGTATTTTGTGACGTAATTAATTTTTGTGACGTCATTTATTTTTGTGACGTTATGTATTTTGTGACGTCATTTATTTTTGTGACGTTATGTATTTTGTGACGTCATTTATTTTTGTTACGTTATGTATTTCGTGACGTCATTTTTTTTGTGACGTTATGTATTTGTGACGTAATTTATTTTTGTGACGTTATGTATTTTTTGACGTTATGTATTTTGTGACGTCATTTATATTTGTGACGTTATGTATTTTGTGACGTCATTTATTTTTGTGACGTTATGTATTTTGTGACGTCATTTATTTTTGTTACGTTATGTATTTCGTGACGTCATTTTTTTTGTGACGTTATGTATTTTGTGACGTAATTTATTTTTGTGACGTTATGTATTTTGTGACGTTATGTATTTTGTGACGTCATTTATTTTTGTGACGTTATGTATATTGTGACGTCATTTATTTTTGTGACGTTATGTAATTTGTGACGTCATTTATTTTTGTGACTTTATGTATTTTGTGACGTCATTTATTTTTGTGACGTTATGTATTTTGTGACGTCATTTATTTTTGTTACGTTATATATTGTGACGTCATTTATTTTTGTGACGTTATTTATTTTTGTGACGTTATGTATTTTGTGACGTTATGTATTTTGTGACGTAATTTATTTTTGTGACGTTATGTATTTTGTGACGTTATGTATTTTGTGACGTCATTTATATTTGTGACGTTATGTATTTTGTGACGTAATTAATTTTTGTTACGTCATTTATTTTTGTAACGTTATGTATTTTGTGACGTCATTTATTTTTTGACGTTATGTATTTTAAGACGTCATTTATTTTTGTGACCTTATGTATTTTGTGACGTAATTAATTTTTGTTACGTCATTTATTTTTGTGACATTATGTATTTTGTGACGTCATTTATTTTTGTGACGTTATGTATTTTGTGACGTTATGTATTTTGTGACATCATTTATTTTTGTGACGTTATGTATTTTGTGACGTAATTAAATTTTTGACGTAATTAATTTTTGTGACGTCTTTTTTTTGAGACGTTATGTATTTTGTGACGTCATTTATTTTTGTGACGTTATGTATTTTGTGACGTCATTTATTTTTGTGACGTTATGTATATTGTGACGTCATTTTTTTGTGACGTTATGTAATTTGTGACGTCATTTATTTTTGTGACGTTATGTATTTTGTGACGTCATTTATTTTTGTGACATTATGTATTTTGTGACGTCATTTATTTTTGTGACGTTATGTATTGTGTGACATCATTTATTTTTATGACGTTATGTATTTTGTGACGTCATTTATTTTTGTGACGTTATGTATTTTGTGACGTCATTTTTTTGTGACGTTATGTATTTTGTGAAGTCATTTATTTTTGTGACGTTATGTATTTTGTGACGTCATTTATTTTTGTTACGTTATGTATTTTGTGACGTAAATAATTTTTGTGACGTCATTTATTTTTGTGACGTTATGTATTTTGTGACGTCATTTATTTTTGTGACGTTATGTATTTTGTGACGTCATTTATTTTTGTTACGTTATGTATTTCGTGACGTCATTTTTTTTGTGACGTTATGTATTTTGTGACGTAATTTATTTTTGTGACGTTATGTATTTTGTGACGTTATGTATTTTGTGACGTCATTTATATTTGTGACGTTATGTATTTTGTGACGTCATTTATTTTTGTGACGTTATGTATTTTGTGACGTCATTTATTTTTGTTACGTTATGTATTTCGTGACGTCATTTTTTTTGTGACGTTATGTATTTTGTGACGTAATTTATTTTTGTGACGTTATGTATTTTGTGACGTTATGTATTTTGTGACGTCATTTATTTTTGTGACGTTATGTATATTGTGACGTCATTTATTTTTGTGACGTTATGTAATTTGTGACGTCATTTATTTTTGTGACGTTATGTATTTTGTGATGTCATTAATTTTTGTGACATTATGCATTTTGTGACGTCATTTATTTTTGTGACGTTATGTTTTTTGTGAAGTCATTTATTTTTGTGACGTTATGTATTTTGTGACGTATTTTTTTTGTGACGTTAGGTATTTTGTGACGTCATTTATTTTTGTGACGTTATGTATTTTGTGACGTTATGTATTTTGTGACGTCATTTATTTTTGTGACGTTATGTACTTTGTGAAGTCATTTATTTTTGTGACGTTATGTATTTTGTGACGTCATTAATTTTTGTGATGTTATGTATTTTGTGACGTCATTTATTTTTGTGACGTTATGTATTTGGTGACGTCATTTATTTTTGTGACGGTATGTATTTTGTGAGGTCATTTATTTTTGTGACGCTATGTATTTTGTGACGTCATTTATTTTTGTTACGTTATGTATTTTGTGACGTCATTTATTTTTGTGACGTGATTTATTTTTGTGACGTTATGTATTTCGTGACGTCATTTATTTTTGTGACGTTATGTATATTGCAACATCATTTATTTTGTGACGTTATGTATTTTGTGACGTAATTAATTTTTAGACGTAAGTAATTTTTGTGACGTTATGTATTTTGTGACGTAATTAATTTTTGTGATGTCATTTATTTTTGTGACGTTATGTATTTTTCGACTTCATTTATTGTGACGTTAAGTATTTTGTGACGTCATTTATTTTTGTGACGTTATGTATTTCGTGGCGTCATTTATTTTTGTGACGTTATGTATTTTGTGACGTTATTTATTTTGTGACGTCATTTATTTTTGTGACGTTATGTATTTTGTGACGTAGTTAATTTTTGTTACTTATTAATTTTTGTGACGTTATGTATTTTGTGACGTCATTTATTTTTGTGACGTTATGTATTTTGTGACGTCATTTATTTTTGTGACGTTATGTATTTTGTGGGGTCATTTATTTTTGTGACGTTATGTATTTTGTGACGTCATTTATTTTTGTGACGTTATGTATTTTGTGACGTTATGTATTTAGTGACGTCATTTATTTTTGTGACGTTATATATTTTGTGACGTAATTAAATTTTTGATGTAATTAATTTTTGTGACGTCATTTATTTTTGTGACGTTATGTATTTTGTGACGTCATTAATTTTTGTGACGTTATGTATTTTTTGACGTCATTTTTTGTGACGTTATGCATTTTTTGACATAATTAATGTTTGTGACGTCATTTATTTATGTGACGTTATGTATTTTGTGACGTTATGTATATTGTGACGTCATTTTTTGTGACCTTATGTAATTTGTGACGTCATTTATTTTTGTGACGTTATGTATTTTGTGACGTCATTTATTTTTGTGACATTATGTATTTTGTGACGTCATTTATTTTTGTGACGTTATGTATTTTGTGACGTCATTTATTTTTGTGACCTTATGTAATTTGTGACGTCATTTATTTTTGTGACGTTATGTATTTTGTGACGTCATTTATTTTTGTGACGTTATGTATTTTGTGACGTCATTTATTTTTGTGACGATATGTATTTTGTGACGTCATTTATTTTTGTGACGTTATGTATTTTGTGACGTCACTTATTTTTGTTACGTTATGTATTTTGTGACGTCATTTATTTTTGTGACGTGATTTATTTTTGTGACGTTATGTATTTCGTGACGTCATTTATTTTTGTGACGTTATGTATATTGCGACATCATTTATTTTGTGACGTTATGTATTTTGTGACGTAATTAATTTTTTGACGTAAGTAATTTCTGTGACGTTATGTATTTTGTGACGTAATTAATTTTTGTGATGTCATTTATTTTTGTAACGTAATGTATTTTTCGACTTCATTTATTTTTGTGACTTTAAGTATTTTGTGACGTCATTTATTTTTGTGACGTTATGTATTTTGTGACGTCATTTATTTTTGTGACGTAATGTATTTTATGACGTTATGTATTTTGTGACGTCATTTATTTTTGTGACGTCATTTATTTTTGTGACGTTATGTATTTTGTGACGTTATGTATTTTGTGACGTAATTTATTTTTGTGACGTTATGTATTTTGTGACGTTATGAATTTTGTGACGTCATTTATATTTGTGACGTTATGTATTTTGTAACGTAATTAATTTTTGTTACGTCATTTATTTTTGTGACGTTTTGTATTTTGTGACGTCATTTATTTTTTGACGTTATGTATTTTGTGACGTCATTTATTTTTGAGACGTTATGTATTTTGTGACGTAATTAATTTTTGTTACGTCATTTATTTTTGTGACGTTATGTATTTTGTGACGTCATTTATTTTTGTGATGATATGTATTTTGTGACGTTATGTATTTTGTGACGTCATTTATTTTTGTTACGTTATGTATTTTGTGACGTCATTTATTTTTGTGACGTGATTTATTTTTGTGACGTTATGTATTTCGTGACGTCATTTATTTTTGTGACGTTATGTATATTGCGACATCATTTATTTTGTGACGTTATGTATTTTGTGACGTAATTAATTTTTTGACGTAAGTAATTTCTGTGACGTTATGTATTTTGTGACGTAATTAATTTTTGTGATGTCATTTATTTTTGTAACGTTATGTATTTTTCGACTTCATTTATTTTTGTGACTTTAATTATTTTGTGACGTCATTTATTTTTGTGACGTTATGTATTTTGTGACGTCATTTATTTTTGTGACGTTATGTATTTTGTGACGTAGTTAATTTTTGTTACGTCATTTATTTTTGTGACGTTATGTATTTTGTGACGTCATTTATTTTTTGACGTTATGTATTTGTTGACGTCATTTTTTTGTGACGTTATGCATTTTTAGACGTAATTAATTTTTGTGACGTCATTTATTTTTGTGACGTTATGTATTTTGTGACGTTATGTATATTGTGACGTCATTTTTTTGTGACGTTATGTAATTTGTGACGTCATTTATTTTTGTGACTTTAAGTATTTTGTGACGTCATTTATTTTTGTGACGTTATTTATTTTGTGACGTCATTTATTTTGTGACCTCATTTATTTTTTTTACGTTATGTATTTTGTGATGTTATGTATTTTGTGACGTAATTTATTTTTGTGACGTTATGTATTTTGTGACGTTATGAATTTTGTGATGTCATTTATATTTGTGACGTTATGTATTTTGTAACGTAATTAATTTTTGTTACGTCATTTATTTTTGTGACGTTTTGTATTTTGTGACGTCATTTATTTTTTGACGTTATGTATATTGTGACGTCATTTATTTTTGTGACGTTATGTATTTTGTGACGTAATTAATTTTTGTTACGTCATTTATTTTTGTGACGTTATGTATTTTGTGACGTCATTTATTTTTGTGACGTTATGTATTTCGTGGCGTCATTTATTTTTGTGACGTTATGTATTTTGTGACGTTATTTATTTTGTGACGTCATTTATTTTTGTGACGTTATGTATTTTGTGACGTAGTTAATTTTTGTTACTTATTAATTTTTGTGACGTTATGTATTTTGTGACGTCATTTATTTTTGTGACGTTATGTATTTTGTGACGTCATTTATTTTTGTGACGTTATGTATTTTGTGGGGTCATTTATTTTTGTGACGTTATGTATTTTGTGACGTCATTTATTTTTGTGACGTTATGTATTTTGTGACGTTATGTATTTAGTGACGTCATTTATTTTTGTGACGTTATATATTTTGTGACGTAATTAAATTTTTGATGTAATTAATTTTTGTGACGTCATTTATTTTTGTGACGTTATGTATTTTGTGACGTCATTAATTTTTGTGACGTTATGTATTTTTTGACGTCATTTTTTGTGACGTTATGCATTTTTTGACATAATTAATGTTTGTGACGTCATTTATTTATGTGACGTTATGTATTTTGTGACGTTATGTATATTGTGACGTCATTTTTTGTGACCTTATGTAATTTGTGACGTCATTTATTTTTGTGACGTTATGTATTTTGTGACGTCATTTATTTTTGTGACATTATGTATTTTGTGACGTCATTTATTTTTGTGACGTTATGTATTTTGTGACGTCATTTATTTTTGTGACGTTATGTATTTTGTGACGTCATTTATTTTTGTGACGTTATGTATTTTGTGACGTCATTTATTTTTGTGACGATATGTATTTTGTGACGTCATTTATTTTTGTGACGTTATGTATTTTGTGACGTCACTTATTTTTGTTACGTTATGTATTTTGTGACGTCATTTATTTTTGTGACGTGATTTATTTTTGTGACGTTATGTATTTCGTGACGTCATTTATTTTTGTGACGTTATGTATATTGTGACATCATTTATTTTGTGACGTTATGTATTTTGTGACGTAATTAATTTTTTGACGTAAGTAATTTCTGTGACGTTATGTATTTTGTGACGTAATTAATTTTTGTGATGTCATTTATTTTTGTAACGTAATGTATTTTTCGACTTCATTTATTTTTGTGACTTTAAGTATTTTGTGACGTCATTTATTTTTGTGACGTTATGTATTTTGTGACGTCATTTATTTTTGTGACGTAATGTATTTTATGACGTTATGTATTTTGTGACGTCATTTATTTTTGTGACGTCATTTATTTTTGTGACGTTATGTATTTTGTGACGTTATGTATTTTGTGACGTAATTTATTTTTGTGACGTTATGTATTTTGTGACGTTATGAATTTTGTGACGTCATTTATATTTGTGACGTTATGTATTTTGTAACGTAATTAATTTTTGTTACGTCATTTATTTTTGTGACGTTTTGTATTTTGTGACGTCATTTATTTTTTGACGTTATGTATTTTGTGACGTCATTTATTTTTGTGACGTTATGTATTTTGTGACGTAATTAATTTTTGTTACGTCATTTATTTTTGTGACGTTATGTATTTTGTGACGTCATTTATTTTTGTGATGATATGTATTTTGTGACGTTATGTATTTTGTGACGTCATTTATTTTTGTGACGTTATGTATTTTGTGACGTAATTAAATTTTTGCAGTAATTAATTTTTGTGACGTCATTTTTTTGTGACGTTATGTATTTTGTGACGTGATTTATTTTTGTGACGTTATGTATTTCGTGACGTCATTTATTTTTGTGACGTTATGTATATTGTGACGTCATTTTTTTGTGACGTTATGTAATTTGTGACGTCATTTATTTTTGTGACGTTATGTATTTTGTGACGTCATTTATTTTTGTGACTTTATGTATTTTGTGACGTCATTTATTTTTGTGACGTCATTTATTTTTGTTACGTTATGTATTTTGTGACGTCATTTATTTTTCTGACGTTATGTATTTTGTGACGTAATTAATTTAGTGTCGTAATTAATTTTTGTGACGTCATTTATTTTTGTGAAGTCATTTATTTTTGTGACGTTATGTATTTTGTGACGTCATTTATTTTTGTGACGTTATGTATTTTGTGACGTCATTTATTTTTGTGACGTTATGTATTTTGTGACGTTATGTATTTTGTGACGTCATTTATATTTGTGACGTTATGTATTTTGTGACGTAATTAATTTTTGTAACGTCATTTATTTTTGTGACTTTATGTATTTTGTGACGTCATTTATTTTTTGACGTTATGTATTTTGTGACGTCATTTATTTTTGTGACGTTATGTATTTTGAGACGTAATTAATTTTTGTTACGTCATTTATTTTTGTGACGTTATGTATATTGTGACGTCATTTATTTTTGTGACGTTATGTAATTTGTGACGTCATTTATATTTGTGACGTTATGTATTTTGTGACGTCATTTATTTTTGTGACAATATGTATTTTGTTACGTCATTTATTTTTGTGACGTTATGTATTTTGTGAAGTCATTTATTTTTGTGACGTTATGTATTTTGTGAAGTCATTTTTTTGTGACGTTATGAATTTTGTGACGTCATTTATTTTTGTGACGTTATGTATTTTGTGACGTTATGTATTTTGTGACGTCATTTATTTTTGTGACGTTATGTATTTTGTGAAGTCATTTATTTTTGTGACGTTATGTATTTTGTGACGTCATTTATTTTTGTGATGTTATGTAATTTGTGACGTCATTTATTTTTGTGACGTTATGTATTTTGTGACGTCATTTATTTTTGTGACGTTATGTATTTTGTGACGTCATTTATTTTTGTTACGTTATGTATTTTGTGACGTCATTTATTTTTGTGACGTGATTTATTTTTGTGACGTTATGTATTTCGTGACGTCATTTATTTTTGTGACGTTATGTATATTGCGACATCATTTATTTTGTGACGTTATGTATTTTGTGACGTAATTAATTTTTTGACGTAAGTAATTTCTGTGACGTTATGTATTTTGTGACGTAATTAATTTTTGTGATGTCATTTATTTTTGTAACGTTATGTATTTTTCGACTTCATTTATTTTTGTGACTTTAATTATTTTGTGACGTCATTTATTTTTGTGACGTTATGTATTTTGTGACGTCATTTATTTTTGTGACGTTATGTATTTTGTGACGTAGTTAATTTTTGTTACGTCATTTATTTTTGTGACGTTATGTATTTTGTGACGTCATTTATTTTTTGACGTTATGTATTTGTTGACGTCATTTTTTTGTGACGTTATGCATTTTTAGACGTAATTAATTTTTGTGACGTCATTTATTTTTGTGACGTTATGTATTTTGTGACGTTATGTATATTGTGACGTCATTTTTTTGTGACGTTATGTAATTTGTGACGTCATTTATTTTTGTGACTTTAAGTATTTTGTGACGTCATTTATTTTTGTGACGTTATTTATTTTGTGACGTCATTTTTTTTGTGACGTAATGTATTTTATGACGTTATGTATTTTGTGACGTCATTTATTTTGTGACCTCATTTATTTTTGTTACGTTATGTATTTTGTGATGTTATGTATTTTGTGACGTAATTTATTTTTGTGACGTTATGTATTTTGTGACGTTATGAATTTTGTGATGTCATTTATATTTGTGACGTTATGTATTTTGTAACGTAATTAATTTTTGTTACGTCATTTATTTTTGTGACGTTTTGTATTTTGTGACGTCATTTATTTTTTGACGTTATGTATATTGTGACGTCATTTATTTTTGTGACGTTATGTATTTTGTGACGTAATTAATTTTTGTTACGTCATTTATTTTTGTGACGTTATGTATTTTGTGACGTCATTTATTTTTGTGACGATATGTATTTTGTGACGTTATGTATTTTGTGACGTCATTTATTTTTGTGACGTTATGTATTTTGTGACGTAATTAAATTTTTGCAGTAATTAATTTTTGTGACGTCATTTTTTTGTGACGTTATGTATTTTGTGACGTGATTTATTTTTGTGACGTTATGTATTTCGTGACGTCATTTATTTTTGTGACGTTATGTATATTGTGACGTCATTTTTTTGTGACGTTATGTAATTTGTGACGTCATTTATTTTTGTGACGTTATGTATTTTGTGACGTCATTTATTTTTGTGACTTTATGTATTTTGTGACGTCATTTATTTTTGTGACGTAATGTATTTTATGACGTTATGTATTTTGTGACGTCATTTATTTTTGTGACGTTATGTATTTTGTGACGTCATTTATTTTTGTGACGTTATGTATTTTGTGACGTAATTAATTTTTGTTACGTCATTTATTTTTGTGACGTTATGTATTTTGTGACGTCATTTATTTTTGTGACGTTATGTATTTTGTGACGTCATTTATTTTTGTGACTTTATGTATTTCGTGACGTCATTTATTTTTGTGACGTTATGTATATTGCGACATCATTTATTTTGTGACGTTATGTATTTTGTGACGTAATTAATTTTTTGACGTAAGTAATTTCTGTGACGTTATGTATTTTGTGACGTAATTAATTTTTGTGATGTCATTTATTTTTGTAACGTAATGTATTTTTCGACTTCATTTATTTTTGTGACTTTAAGTATTTTGTGACGTCATTTATTTTTGTGACGTTATGTATTTTGTGACGTCATTTATTTTTGTGACGTAATGTATTTTATGACGTTATGTATTTTGTGACGTCATTTATTTTTGTGACGTCATTTATTTTTGTGACGTTATGTATTTTGTGACGTTATTTATTTTGTGACGTAATTTATTTTTGTGACGTTATGTATTTTGTGACGTTATGAATTTTGTGACGTCATTTATATTTGTGACGTTATGTATTTTGTAACGTAATTAATTTTTGTTACGTCATTTATTTTTGTGACGTTTTGTATTTTGTGACGTCATTTATTTTTTGACGTTATGTATTTTGTGACGTCATTTATTTTTGTGACGTTATGTATTTTGTGACGTAATTAATTTTTGTTACGTCATTTATTTTTGTGACGTTATGTATTTTGTGACGTCATTTATTTTTGTGATGATATGTATTTTGTGACGTTATGTATTTTGTGACGTCATTTATTTTTGTGACGTTATGTATTTTGTGACGTAATTAAATTTTTGCAGTAATTAATTTTTGTGACGTCATTTTTTTGTGACGTTATGTATTTTGTGACGTGATTTATTTTTGTGACGTTATGTATTTCGTGACGTCATTTATTTTTGTGACGTTATGTATATTGTGACGTCATTTTTTTGTAACGTTATGTAATTTGTGACGTCATTTATTTTTGTGACGTTATGTATTTTGTGACGTCATTTATTTTTGTGACTTTATGTATTTTGTGACGTCATTTATTTTTGTGACGTCATTTATTTTTGTTACGTTATGTATTTTGTGACGTCATTTATTTTTCTGACGTTATGTATTTTGTGACGTAATTAATTTAGTGTCGTAATTAATTTTTGTGACGTCATTTATTTTTGTGAAGTCATTTATTTTTGTGACGTTATGTATTTTGTGACGTCATTTATTTTTGTGACGTTATGTATTTTGTGACGTCATTTATTTTTGTGACGTTATGTATTTTGTGACGTTATGTATTTTGTGACGTCATTTATATTTGTGACGTTATGTATTTTGTGACGTAATTAATTTTTGTAACGTCATTTATTTTTGTGACTTTATGTATTTTATGACGTCATTTATTTTTTGACGTTATGTATTTTGTGACGTCATTTATTTTTGTGACGTTATGTATTTTGAGACGTAATTAATTTTTGTTACGTCATTTATTTTTGTGACGTTATGTATATTGTGACGTCATTTATTTTTGTGACGTTATGTAATTTGTGACGTCATTTATATTTGTGACGTTATGTATTTTGTGACGTCATTTATTTTTGTGACATTATGTATTTTGTTACGTCATTTATTTTTGTGACGTTATGTATTTTGTGAAGTCATTTATTTTTGTGACGTTATGTATTTTGTGACGTCATTTTTTTGTGACGTTATGAATTTTGTGACGTCATTTATTTTTGTGACGTTATGTATTTTGTGACGTTATGTATTTTGTGACGTCATTTATTTTTGTGACGTTATGTATTTTGTGAAGTCATTTATTTTTGTGACGTTATGTATTTTGTGACGTCATTTATTTTTGTGATGTTATGTAATTTGTGACGTCATTTATTTTTGTGACGTTATGTATTTTGTGACGTCATTTATTTTTGTGACGTTATGTATTTTGTGACGTCATTTATTTTTGTTACGTTATGTATTTTGTGACGTCATTTATTTTTGTGACGTGATTTATTTTTGTGACGTTATGTATTTCGTGACGTCATTTATTTTTGTGACGTTATGTATATTGCGACATCATTTATTTTGTGACGTTATGTATTTTGTGACGTAATTAATTTTTTGACGTAAGTAATTTCTGTGACGTTATGTATTTTGTGACGTAATTAATTTTTGTGATGTCATTTATTTTTGTAACGTTATGTATTTTTCGACTTCATTTATTTTTGTGACTTTAATTATTTTGTGACGTCATTTATTTTTGTGACGTTATGTATTTTGTGACGTAATTTATTTTTGTGACGTTATGTATTTTGTGACGTAGTTAATTTTTGTTACGTCATTTATTTTTGTGACGTTATGTATTTTGTGACGTCATTTATTTTTTGACGTTATGTATTTGTTGACGTCATTTTTTTGTGACGTTATGCATTTTTAGACGTAATTAATTTTTGTGACGTCATTTATTTTTGTGACGTTATGTATTTTGTGACGTTATGTATATTGTGACGTCATTTTTTTGTGACGTTATGTAATTTGTGACGTCATTTATTTTTGTGACTTTAAGTATTTTGTGACGTCATTTATTTTTGTGACGTTATTTATTTTGTGACGTCATTTTTTTTTTGTGACGTAATGTATTTTATGACGTTATGTATTTTGTGACGTCATTTATTTTTGTGACCTCATTTATTTTTGTGACGTTATGTATTTTGTGATGTTATGTATTTTGTGACGTAATTTATTTTTGTGACGTTATGTATTTTGTGACGTTATGAATTTTGTGACGTCATTTATATTTGTGACGTTATGTATTTTGTAACGTAATTAATTTTTGTTACGTCATTTATTTTTGTGACGTTTTGTATTTTGTGACGTCATTTATTTTTTGACGTTATGTATTTTGTGACGTCATTTATTTTTGTGACGTTATGTATTTTGTGACGTAATTAATTTTTGTTACGTCATTTATTTTTGTGACGTTATGTATTTTGTGACGTCATTTATTTTTGTGACGATATGTATTTTGTGACGTTATGTATTTTGTGACGTCATTTATTTTTGTGACGTTATGTATTTTGTGACGTAATTAAATTTTTGCAGTAATTAATTTTTGTGACGTCATTTTTTTGTGACGTTATGTATTTTGTGACGTGATTTATTTTTGTGACGTTATGTATTTCGTGACGTCATTTATTTTTGTGACGTTATGTATATTGTGACGTCATTTTTTTGTGACGTTATGTAATTTGTGACGTCATTTATTTTTGTGACGTTATGTATTTTGTGACGTCATTTATTTTTGTGACTTTATGTATTTTGTGACGTCATTTATTTTTGTGACGTCATTTATTTTTGTTACGTTATGTATTTTGTGACGTCATTTATTTTTCTGACGTTATGTATTTTGTGACGTAATTAATTTAGTGTCGTAATTAATTTTTGTGACGTCATTTATTTTTGTGAAGTCATTTATTTTTGTGACGTTATGTATTTTGTGACGTCATTTATTTTTGTGACGTTATGTATTTTGTGACGTCATTTATTTTTGTGACGTTATGTATTTTGTGACGTTATGTATTTTGTGACGTCATTTATATTTGTGACGTTATGTATTTTGTGACGTAATTAATTTTTGTAACGTCATTTATTTTTGTGACGTTATGTATTTTGTGATGTCATTTATTTTTTGACGTTATGTATTTTGTGACGTCATTTATTTTTGTGACGTTATGTATTTTGAGACGTAATTAATTTTTGTTACGTCATTTATTTTTGTGACGTTATGTATATTGTGACGTCATTTATTTTTGTGACGTTATGTAATTTGTGACGTCATTTATATTTGTGACGTTATGTATTTTGTGACGTCATTTATTTTTGTGACATTATGTATTTTGTGACGTCATTTATTTTTGTGACGTTATGTATTTTGTGAAGTCATTTATTTTTGTGACGTTATGTATTTTGTGACGTCATTTTTTTGTGACGTTATGAATTTTGTGACGTCATTTATTTTTGTGACGTTATGTATTTTGTGACGTTATGTATTTTGTGACGTCATTTATTTTTGTGACGTTATGTATTTTGTGAAGTCATTTATTTTTGTGACGTTATGTATTTTGTGACGTCATTTATTTTTGTGATGTTATGTAATTTGTGACGTCATTTATTTTTGTGACGTTATGTATTTTGTGACGTCATTTATTTTTGTGACGTTATGTATTTTGTGACGTCATTTATTTTTGTTACGTTATGTATTTTGTGACGTCATTTATTTTTGTGACGTGATTTATTTTTGTGACGTTATGTATTTCGTGACGTCATTTATTTTTGTGACGTTATGTATATTGCGACATCATTTATTTTGTGACGTTATGTATTTTGTGACGTAATTAATTTTTTGACGTAAGTAATTTCTGTGACGTTATGTATTTTGTGACGTAATTAATTTTTGTGATGTCATTTATTTTTGTAACGTTATGTATTTTTCGACTTCATTTATTTTTGTGACTTTAAGTATTTTGTGACGTCATTTATTTTTGTGACGTTATGTATTTTGTGACGTCATTTATTTTTGTGACGTAATGTATTTTGTGACGTTATGTATTTTGTGACGTCATTTATTTTTGTGACGTTATGTATTTTGTGACGTAGTTAATTTTTGTTACGTCATTTATTTTTGTGACGTTATGTATTTTGTGACGTCATTTATTTTTGTGATGTTATGTATTTTGTGACGTCATTTATTTTTGTGACGTTATGTATTTTGTGACGTCATTTATTTTTGTGACGTTATGTATTTTGTGACGTCATTTATTTTTGTTACGTTATGTATTTTGTGACGTCATTTATTTTTGTGACGTGATTTATTTTTGTGACGTTATGTATATTGCGACATCATTTATTTTGTGACGTTATGTATTTTTTGACGTAATTAATTTTTTGACGTAAGTAATTTCTGTGACGTTATGTATTTTGTGACGTAATTAATTTTTGTGATGTCATTTATTTTTGTAACGTTATGTATTTTTCGACTTCATTTATTTTTGTGACTTTAAGTATTTTGTGACGTCATTTATTTTTGTGACGTTATGTATTTTGTGACGTCATTTATTTTTGTGACGTAATGTATTTTGTGACGTTATGTATTTTGTGACGTCATTTATTTTTGTGACGTTATGTATTTTGTGACGTAGTTAATTTTTGTTACGTCATTTATTTTTGTGACGTTATGTATTGTGTGACATAATTAATTTTTATGACGTCATTTATTTTTGTGACCTTATGTATTTTGTGACGTCATTTATTTTTGTGACGTTATATATTTTGTGACGTTATGTATTTTGTGACGTCATTTATTTTTGTGACGTTATGTATTTTGTGACGTTATGTATTTTGTGACGTTATGTAATTTGTGACGTCATTTATTTTTGTGACGTTATGTACTTTGAGACGTCATTTATTTTTGTGACGTTATGTATTTTGTGACGTCATTTATTTTTGTGACTTTATGTATTTTGTGACGTCATTTATTTTTTGACGTTATGTATTTGTTGACGTCATATTTTGTGACGTTATGCATTTTTAGACGTAATTAATTTTTGTGACGTCATTTATTTTTGTGACGTTATGTATTTTGTGACGTTATGTATATTGTGACGTCATTTTTTTGTGACGTTATGTAATTTGTGACGTCATTTATTTTTGTGACGTTATGTACTTTGAGACGTCATTTATTTTTGTGACGTTATGTATTTTGTGACGTCATTTATTTTTGTGACGTTATGTATTGTGTGACATAATTAATTTTTATGACGTCATTTATTTTTGTGACCTTATGTATTTTGTGACGTCATTTATTTTTGTGACGTTATATATTTTGTGACGTTATGTATTTTGTGACGTCATTTATTTTTGTGACGTTATGTATTTTGTGACGTTATGTATTTTGTGACGTTATGTAATTTGTGACGTCATTTATTTTTGTGACGTTATGTACTTTGAGACGTCATTTATTTTTGTGACGTTATGTATTTTGTGAAGTCATTTATTTTTGTGACGTTATGTATTGTGTGACATAATTAATTTTTATGACGTCATTTATTTTTGTGACGTTATGTATTTTGTGACGTCATTTATTTTTGTGACTTTATGTATTTTGTGACGTCATTTATTTTTGTGACGTCATTTATTTTTGTTACGTTATGTATTTTGTGACGTCATTTATTTTTCTGACGTTATGTATTTTGTGACGTAATTAATTTAGTGTCGTAATTAATTTTTGTGACGTCATTTAATTTTGTGAAGTCATTTATTTTTGTGACGTTATGTATTTTGTGACGTCATTTATTTTTGTGACGTTATGTATTTTGTGACGTCATTTATTTTTGTGACGTTATGTATTTTGTGACGTTATGTATTTTGTGACGTCATTTATATTTGTGACGTTATGTATTTTGTGACGTAATTAATTTTTGTAACGTCATTTATTTTTGTGACGTTATGTATTTTGTGATGTCATTTATTTTTTGACGTTATGTATTTTGTGACGTCATTTATTTTTGTGACGTTATGTATTTTGAGACGTAATTAATTTTTGTTACGTCATTTATTTTTGTGACGTTATGTATATTGTGACGTCATTTATTTTTGTGACGTTATGTAATTTGTGACGTCATTTATATTTGTGACGTTATGTATTTTGTGACGTCATTTATTTTTGTGACATTATGTATTTTGTGACGTCATTTATTTTTGTGACGTTATGTATTTTGTGAAGTCATTTATTTTTGTGACGTTATGTATTTTGTGACGTCATTTTTTTGTGACGTTATGAATTTTGTGACGTCATTTATTTTTGTGACGTTATGTATTTTGTGACGTTATGTATTTTGTGACGTCATTTATTTTTGTGACGTTATGTATTTTGTGACGTCATTTATTTTTGTGATGTTATGTAATTTGTGACGTCATTTATTTTTGTGACGTTATGTATTTTGTGACGTCATTTATTTTTGTGACGTTATGTATTTTGTGACGTCATTTATTTTTGTTACGTTATGTATTTTGTGACGTCATTTATTTTTGTGACGTGATTTATTTTTGTGACGTTATGTATTTCGTGACGTCATTTATTTTTGTGACGTTATGTATATTGCGACATCATTTATTTTGTGACGTTATGTATTTTGTGACGTAATTAATTTTTTGACGTAAGTAATTTCTGTGACGTTATGTATTTTGTGACGTAATTAATTTTTGTGATGTCATTTATTTTTGTAACGTTATGTATTTTTCGACTTCATTTATTTTTGTGACTTTAAGTATTTTGTGACGTCATTTATTTTTGTGACGTTATGTATTTTGTGACGTCATTTAATTTTGTGAGGTAATGTATTTTGTGACGTTATGTATTTTGTGACGTCATTTATTTTTGTGACGTTATGTATTTTGTGACGTAGTTAATTTTTGTTACGTCATTTATTTTTGTGACGTTATGTATTTTGTGACGTCATTTATTTTTGTGATGTTATGTATTTTGTGACGACATTTATTTTTGTGACGTTATGTATTTTGTGACGTCATTTATTTTTGTGACGTTATGTATTTTGTGACGTCATTTATTTTTGTTACGTTATGTATTTTGTGACGTCATTTATTTTTGTGACGTGATTTATTTTTGTGACGTTATGTATTTCGTGACGTCATTTATTTTTGTGACGTTACGTATATTGCGACATCATTTATTTTGTGACGTTATGTATTTTGTGACGTAATTAATTTTTTGACGTAAGTAATTTCTGTGACGTTATGTATTTTGTGACGTAATTAATTTTTGTGATGTCATTTATTTTTGTAACGTTATGTATTTTTCGACTTCATTTATTTTTGTGACTTTAAGTATTTTGTGACGTCATTTATTTTTGTGACGTTATGTATTTTGTGACGTCATTTATTTTTGTGACGTAATGTATTTTGTGACGTTATGTATTTTGTGACGTCATTTATTTTTGTGACGTTATGTATTTTGTGACGTAGTTAATTTTTGTTACGTCATTCATTTTTGTGACGTTATGTATTTTGTGACGTCATTTATTTTATGACGTTATGTATTTGTTGACGTCATTTTTTTGTGACGTTATGCATTTTTAGACGTAATTAATTTTTGTGACGTCATTTATTTTTGTGACGTTATGTATTTTGTGACGTTTTGTATATTGTGACGTCATTTTTTTGTGACGTTATGTAATTTGTGACGTCATTTATTTTTGTGACGTTATGTACTTTGAGACGTCATTTATTTTTGTGACGTTATGTATTTTGTGACGTCATTTATTTTTGTGACGTTATGTATTGTGTGACATAATTAATTTTTATGACGTCATTTATTTTTGTGACCTTATGTATTTTGTGACGTCATTTATTTTTGTGACGTTATGTATTTTGTGACGTTATGTATTTTGTGACGTCATTTATTTTTGTGACGTTATGTATTTTGTGACGTTATGTATTTTGTGACGTTATGTAATTTGTGACGTCATTTATTTTTGTGACGTTATGTATTTTGTGACGTAATTAATTTTTGTGACGTCATTTATTTTTGTGACGTTATGTATTTTGTGACGTTATGTATATTGTGACGTCATTTTTTTGTGACGTTATGTAATTTGTGACGTCATTTATTTTTGTGACGTTATGTACTTTGAGACGTCATTTATTTTTGTGACGTTATGTATTTTGTGACGTCATTTATTTTTGTGACGTTATGTATTGTGTGACATAATTAATTTTTATGACGTCATTTATTTTTGTGACCTTATGTATTTTGTGACGTCATTTATTTTTGTGACGTTATATATTTTGTGACGTTATGTATTTTGTGACGTCATTTATTTTTGTGACGTTATGTATTTTGTGACGTTATGTATTTTGTGACGTTATGTAATTTGTGACGTCATTTATTTTTGTGACGTTATGTACTTTGAGACGTCATTTATTTTTGTGACGTTATGTATTTTGTGAAGTCATTTATTTTTGTGACGTTATGTATTGTGTGACATAATTAATTTTTATGACGTCATTTATTTTTGTGACGTTATGTATTTTGTGACGTCATTTATTTTTGTGACTTTATGTATTTTGTGACGTCATTTATTTTTGTGACGTCATTTATTTTTGTTACGTTATGTATTTTGTGACGTCATTTATTTTTCTGACGTTATGTATTTTGTGACGTAATTAATTTTTGTGACGTTATGTATTTTGTGACGTAATTTATTTTTGTGACGTTATGTATATTGTGACGTCATTTTTTTGTGACGTTATGTAATTTGTGACGTCATTTATTTTTGTGACGTTATGTACTTTGAGACGTCATTTATTTTTGTGACGTTATGTATTATGTGACGTCATTTATTTTTGTGACGTTATGTTTTGTGTGACGTCATTTATTTTAGTGACGTTATGTATTTTGTGACGTCATTTATTTCTGAGACGTTATGTATTTTGTGACGTCATTTATTTTTGTGACGTTATTATTTTGTGACGTTATGTATTTTGTGACGACATTTATTTTGGTGACGTTAAGTATTTTGTGACGTAATTTATTTTTGTGACGTTATGTATTTTGTGACGTAATTTATTTTTGTGACGTAATGTATTTTGTGACGTCATTTATATTTGTGACGTTATGTATTTTGTGACGTAATTAATTTTTGTTACGTCATTTATTTTTGTGACGTAATGTATTTTGTGACGTCATTTATTTTTTGACGTTATGTATTTTGTGACGTAATTTATTTTTGTGACGTTATGTATTTTGTGACGTAATTTATTTTTGTGACGTTATGTATTTTGTGACGTCATTTATTTTTGTGACGTTATGTATTTTGTGACGTTATGTATTTTGTGACGTCATTTATATTTGTGACGTTATGTATTTTGTGACGTAATTAATTTTTGTTACGTCATTTATTTTTGTGACGTTATGTATTTTGTGACGTCATTTATTTTTTTGACGTTATGTATTTTGTGACGTCATTTATTTTTGTGACGTTATGTATTTTGTGAAGTCATTTATTTTTGTGACGTTATGTATTTTGTGACATCATTAATTTTTGTGACGTTATGTATTTTGTGACGTCATTCATTTTTGTGACGTTATGTATTTTGTGACGTCATTAATTTTTGTGACGTTATGTATTTTGTGACGTCATTTATTTTTGTGACGTTATGTATTTTGTGACGTCATTTATTTTTGTGACGTTATGTATTTTGTGACGTCATTTATTTTTGTGACGTAATGTATTTTGTGACGTTATGTATTTTTTGACGTCATTTAATTTTGTGACGTTATGTATTTTGTGACGTAATTAATTTTTGTTACGTCATTTATTTTTGTGACGTTATGTATTTTGTGACGTCATTTATTTTTGTGACGTTATGTATTTTTTGACTTAATTAATTTTTGTTACGTCATTTATTTTTGTGACGTTATGTATTTTGTGACGTTATGTATTTTGTGACGTCATTTAATTTTGTGACGTAATGTATTTTGTGACGTAATTAATTTTTGTGACGTCATTTATTTTTGTGACGTTATGTATTTTGAGACATCATTTATTTTTGTGACGTTATGTATTTTGTGACGTTATGTATTTTGTGACGTTATGTATTTTGTGACGTCATTTATTTTTGTGACGTTATGTATTTTGTGACGTAATTAATTTTTGTGACGTCATTTATTTTTTTGACGTTATGTATTATGTGACTTCATTTATTTTCGTGACGTTATGTATTGTGTGACGTCATTTATTTTTGCGACGTTATGTATTTTGTGACGTCATTTATTTCTGAGACGTTATGTATTTTGTGACGTCATTTATTTTTGTGACGTTAGGTATTTTGTGACGTTATGCATTTTGTGACGTCATTAATTATTGTGACGTTAAGTATTTTGTGACGTCATTTATTTTTGTAACGTTATGTATTTTGTGACGTAATTTATTTTTGTGACGTTATGTATTTTGTGACGTTATGTATTTTGTGACGTCATTTATATTTGTGACGTTATGTATTTTGTGACGTAATTAATTTTTGTTACGTCATTTATTTTTGTGACGTTATGTATTTTGTGACGTCATTTATTTTTTGACGTTATGTATTTTGTGACGTCATTTATTTTTGTGACGTTATGTATTTTGTGACGTAATTAATTTTTGTTACGTCATTTTTGTGACGTTATGTATATTGTGACGTAATTTATTTTTGTGACGTTATGTATTTTGTGACGCTATGTATTTTGTGACGTCATTTATATTTGTGACGTTATGTATTTTGTGAAGTAATTAATTTTTTTACGTCATTTATTTTTGTGACGTTATGTATTTTGTGACGTCATTTTTTTTTTGACGTTATGTATTTTGTGACGTCATTTATTTTGTGACGTTATGTATATTGTGACGTCATTTATTTTTGTGACGTTATGTATTTTGTGACGTCATTTATTTTTGTGACGTTATGTATTTTGTGAAGTCATTTATTTTTGTGACGTTATGTATTTTGTGACATCATTTATTTTTGTGACGTTATGTATTTTGTGACGTCTTTTATTTTTGTGACTTTATGTATTTTGTGACGTTATGTATTTTGTGACGTTTTGTATTTTGTGACGTCTTTTATTTTTGTGACGTTATGTATTTTGTGAAGTCATTTATTTTTGTGACGTTATGTATTTTGTGACCTCATTTATTTTTGTGACGTTATGTATTTTGTGACGTCATTTATTTTTGTTACGTTATGTATTTTGTGACGTCATTTATTTTTGTGACGCCATTAATTTTTGTGACGTTATGTATTTTGTGACGTCATTTATTTTTGGGACGTTATGTATTTTGTGACGTCATTTATTTTTGTGACGTTATGTATTTTGTGACATTATGTATTTTGTGACGTCATTAATTTTTGTGACGTTATGTATTTTGTGACGTCATTTATTTTTGTGACGTTATGTATTTTGTGACGTCATTTATTTTTGTGACGCCATTAATTTTTGTGACGTTATGTATTTTGTGACGTAATTTATTTTTGTGACGTTATGTATTTTGTGACGTCATTTATATTTGTGACGTTATGTATTTTGTGACGTAATTAATTTTTGTTACGTCATTTATTTTTGTGACGTTATGTATTTTGTGACGTCATTTATTTTTTGACGTTATGTATTTTGTGACGTCATTTATTTTTGTGACGTTATGTATTTTGTGACGTAATTTATTTTTGTGACGTTATGTATTTTGTGACGTCATTTATTTTTGTGACTTTATGTATTTTGTGACGTTATGTATTTTGTGACGTCATTTATATTTGTGACGTTATGTATTTTGTGACGTAATTAATTTTTGTTACGTCATTTATTTTTGAGACGTTATGTATTTTGTGACGTCATTTATTTTTTTGACGTTATGTATTTTGTGACGTCATTTATTTTTGTGACGTTATGTATTTTGTGAAGTCATTTATTTTTGTGACGTTATGTATTTTGTGACATCATTTATTTTTGTGACGTTATGTATTTTGTGACGTCATTCATTTTTGTGACGTTATGTATTTTGTGACGTCATTAATTTTTTGTGACGTTATGGATTTTGTGACGTCATTTATTTTTGTGACGTTATGTATTTTGTGACGTCATTTATTTTTGTGACGTTATGTATTTTGTGACGTCATTTATTTTTGTGACGTTATGTATTTTGTGACGTTATGTATTTTGTGACGTCATTTAATTTTGTGACGAAATGTAATTTTTGAGACGTAATTAATTTTTGTGACGTCATTTATTTTTGAGACGTTATGTACTTTGAGACGTCATTTATCTTTGTGACGTTATGTATTTTGCGACATCATTTATTTTTGTGACGTTATGTATTTTGTGACGTCTTTTTTTGTAACATTATGTATTTTGTGACGTCATTTATTTTTGTGACGTTATGTATTTTGTGACGTCATTTATTTTTGTGACGTTATGTTTTTGTGACGTTATGTATTTTGTGACGTCATTTATTTTTGTGACGTTATGTATTTTGTGACGTAATTAATAATTTGTGACGTCATTTATTTTTGTGACGTTATGTATTTTGTGACGTCATTAATTATTGTGACGTTAAGTATTTTGTGACGTCATTTATTTTTGTGACGTTATGTATTTTGTGACGTAATTTATTTTTGTGACGTTATGTATTTTGTGACGTTATGTATTTTGTGACGTCATTTATATTTGTGACGTTATGTATTTTGTGACGTAATTAATTTTTGTTACGTCATTTATTTTTGTGACGTTATGTATTTTGTGACGTCATTTATTTTTTGACGTTATGTATTTTGTGACGTTATTTATTTTTGTGACGTTATGTATTTTGTGACGTTATGTATTTTGTGACGTCATTTATATTTGTGACGTTATGTATTTTGTGACGTAATTAATTTTTGTTACGTCATTTATTTTTGTGACGTTATGTATATTGTGACGTAATTTATTTTTGTGACGTTATGTATTTTGTGACGCTATGTAT
Organism: Flexamia atlantica; assembly: GCA_035578135.1. Taxonomy (NCBI): domain Eukaryota; kingdom Metazoa; phylum Arthropoda; class Insecta; order Hemiptera; family Cicadellidae; genus Flexamia; species Flexamia atlantica. Next base: position 627,854 of record JAQJVK010000083.1, read on the forward strand.
TTTGTGACGTCATTTATATTTGTGACGTTATGTATTTTGTGAAGTAATTAATTTTTGTTACGTCATTTATTTTTGTGACGTTATGTATTTTGTGACGTCATTTATTTTTTGACGTTATGTATTTTGTGACGTCATTTATTTTGTGACGTTATGTATATTGTAACGTCATTTGTTTTTGTGACGTTATGTATTTTGTGACGTCATTTATTTTTGTGACGTTATGTATTTTGTGAAGTCATTTATTTTTGTGACGTTATGTATTTTGTGACATCATTTATTTTTGTGACGTTATGTATTTTGTGACGTCTTTTATTTTTGTGACTTTATGTATTTTGTGACGTTATGTATTTTGTGACGTTATGTATTTTGTGACGTCTTTTATTTTTGTGACGTTATGTATTTTGTGAAGTCATTTATTTTTGTGACGTTATGTATTTTGTGACCTCATTAATTTTTGTGACGTTATGTATTTTGTGACGTCATTTATTTTTGTTACGTTATGTATTTTGTGACGTCATTTATTTTTGTGACGCCATTAATTTTTGTGACGTTATGTATTTTGTGACGTCATTTATTTTTGTGACGTTATGTATTTTGTGACGTAATTAATTTTTGTTAAGTCATTTATTTTTGTGACGTTATGTATATTGTGACGTCATTTATTTTCGTGACGTTATGTATTTTGTGACGTCATTTATTTTTGTAACGTTATGTATTTTGTGAGGTCATTTATGTTTGTGACGTTATGTATTTTGTGACGTCATTTATTTTTGTGACGTTATGTATTTTGTGACGTTATGTATTTTGTGACGTCATTTAATTTTGTGACGTTATGTAATTTGTGACGTAATTAATTTTTGTTACGTCATTTATTTTTGTGACGTTATGTATTTTGTGACGTCATTTATTTTTGTGACGTTATGTATTTTGTGACGTAATTAAATTTTAGACGTAATTAATTTTTGTGACGTCATTTATTTTTGTGACGTTATGTATTTTTTGACGTCATTTTTTTGTGACGTTATGTATTTTGTGACGTCATTTATTTTTGTGACGTTATGTATTTTTAGATGTTATTTATTTTTGTGACGTTATGTATTTTGTGACGTCATTTAATTTTGTGACGTTATGAATTTTGTGACGTTATGTATTTTGTGACGTCATTTAATTTTGTGACGTTATGTATTTTGTGACGTAATTAATTTTTGTTACGTCATTTATTTTTGTGACGTTATGTATTTTGTGACGGCATTTATTTTTGTGACGTTATGTATTTTGTGACGTAATTAAATTTTTGACGTAATTAATTTTTGTGACGTCATTTATTTTTGTGACGTTATGTATTTAGTGACGTCATTAATTTTTGTGACGTTATGTATTTTTTGAAGTCATTTATTTTTGTGACGTTATGTATTTGGTGACATCATTTATTTTTGTGACGTTATGTATTTTGTGACGTCTTTTATTTTTGTGACTTTATGTATTTTGTGACGTTATGTATTTTGTGACGTTATGTATTTTGTGACGTCTTTTATTTTTGTGACGTTATGTATTTTGTGAAGTCATTTATTTTTGTGACGTTATTTATTTTGTGACCTCATTAATTTTTGTGACGTTATGTATTTTGTGACGTCATTTATTTTTGTTACGTTATGTATTTTGTGACGTCATTTATTTTTGTGACGCCATTAATTTTTGTGACGTTATGTATTTTGTGACGTCATTTATTTTTGTGACGTTATGTATTTTGTGACGTAATTAATTTTTGTTACGTCATTTATTTTTGTGACGTTATGTATATTTTGACGTCATTTATTTTCGTGACGTTATGTATTTTGTGACGTCATTTATTTTTGTAACGTTATGTATTTTGTGAGGTCATTTATGTTTGTGACGTTATGTATTTTGTGACGTCATTTATTTTTGTGACGTTATGTATTTTGTGACGTTATGTATTTTGTGACGTCATTTAATTTTGTGACGTTATGTATTTTGTGACGTAATTAATTTTTGTTACGTCATTTATTTTTGTGACGTTATGTATTTTGTGACGTCATTTATTTTTGTGACGTTATGTATTTTGTGACGTAATTAAATTTTTGACGTAATTAATTTTTGTGACGTCATTTATTTTTGTGACGTTATGTATTTTTTGACGTCATTTTTTTGTGACGTTATGTATTTTGTGACGTCATTTATTTTTGTGACGTTATGTATTTTTAGATGTTATTTATTTTTGTGACGTTATGTATTTTGTGACGTCATTTAATTTTGTGACGTTATGAATTTTGTGACGTTATGTATTTTGTGACGTCATTTAATTTTGTGACGTTATGTATTTTGTGACGTAATTAATTTTTGTTACGTCATTTATTTTTGTGACGTTATGTATTTTGTGACGTCATTTATTTTTGTGACGTTATGTATTTTGTGACGTAATTAAATTTTTGACGTAATTAATTTTTGTGACGTCATTTATTTTTGTGACGTTATGTATTTTGTGACGTCATTAATTTTTGTGACGTTATGTATTTTGTGAGGTCATTTATGTTTGTGACGTTATGTATTTTGTGACGTCATTTATTTTTGTGACGTTATGTATTTTGTGACGTTATGTATTTTGTGACGTCATTTAATTTTGTGACGTTATGTATTTTGTGACGTAATTAATTTTTGTTACGTCATTTATTTTTGTGACGTTATGTATTTTGTGACGTCATTTATTTTTGTGACGTTATGTATTTTGTGACGTAATTAAATTTTTGACGTAATTAATTTTTGTGACGTCATTTATTTTTGTGACGTTATGTTTTTTGTGACGTCATTAATTTTTGTGACGTTATGTATTTTTTGACGTCATTTTTTTGTGACGTTATGTATTTTTTGACGTAATTAATTTTTGTGACATCATTTATTTTTGTGTCGTTATGTATTTTTTGACGTCATTAATTTTTGTGACGTTATGTATTTTTTGACGTCATTTTTTTGTGACGTTATGTATTTTTTGACGTAATTAATTTTTGTGACATCATTTATTTTTGTGTCGTTATGTATTTTGTGACGTCATTTTATTTTGTGACGTTATGTATTTTGTGACGTAATTAATTTTTGTTACGTCATTTATTTTTGTGACGTTATGTATTTTGTGACGTCATTTATTTTTGTGACGTTATGTATTTTTTGACGTCATTAATATTTGTGACGTTATGTATTTTTTGACGTCATTTTTTGTGACGTTATGCATTTTTTGACGTAATTAATTTTTGTGACGTCATTTATTTTTGTGACGTTATGTATTTTGTGACGTTATGTATATTGTGACGTCATTTTTTTGTGACGTCATGTAATTTGTGACGTCATTTATTTTTGTGACGTTATGTACTTTGAGACGTCATTTATTTTTGTGACGTTATGTATTTTGTGACGTCATTTATTTTTGTGACGTTATGTATTGTGTGACATAATTAATGTTTATGACGTCATTTATTTTTGTGACCTTATGTATTTTGTTACGTCATTTATTTTTGTGACGTTATGTATTTTGTGACGTTATGTATTTTGTGACGTCATTTATTTTTGTGACGTTATGTATTTTGTGACATCATTTATTTTTGTGACGTTATGTATTTTGTGACGTTATGTATTTTGTGACGTTATGTAATTTGTGACGTCATTTATTTTTGTGACGATATGTATTTTGTGACGTCATTTATTTTTGTTACGTTATGTATTTTGTGACGTCATTTATTTTTGTGACGTCATTTATTTTTGTGACGTTATGTATTTTGTGAAGTCATTTATTTTTGGGACGTTATGTATTTTGTAACGTCATTTATTTTTGTGACGTTATGTATTTTGTGACGTCATTTATTTTTGTGACGTTAGGTATTTTGTGACGTTATGTATTTTTTGACGTCATTTATTATTGTGACGTTAAGTATTTTGTGACGTAATTAATTTTTGTTACGTCATTTTTGTGACGTTATGTATATTGTGACGTAATTTATTTTTTTGACGTTATGTATTTTGTGACGCTATGTATTTTGTGACGTCATTTATATTTGTGACGTTATGTATTTTGTGAAGTAATTAATTTTTTTACGTCATTTATTTTTGTGACGTTATGTATTTTGTGACGTCATTTTTTTTTGACGTTATGTATTTTGTGACGTCATTTATTTTGTGACGTTATGTATATTGTGACGTCATTTATTTCTGTGACGTTATGTATTTTGTGACGTCATTTATTTTTGTGACGTTATGTATTTTGTGAAGTCATTTATTTTTGTGACGTTATGTATTTTGTGACATCATTTATTTTTGTGACGTTATGTATTTTGTGACGTCTTTTATTTTTGTGACTTTATGTATTTTGTGACGTTATGTATTTTGTGACGTTTTGTATTTTGTGACGTCTTTTATTTTTGTGACGTTATGTATTTTGTGAAGTCATTTATTTTTGTGACGTTATGTATTTTGTGACCTCATTTATTTTTGTGACGTTATGTATTTTGTGACGTCATTTATTTTTGTTACGTTATGTATTTTGTGACGTCATTTATTTTTGTGACGCCATTAATTTTTGTGACGTTATGTATTTTGTGACGTAATTTATTTTTGTGACGTTATGTATTTTGTGACGTCATTTATATTTGTGACGTTATGTATTTTGTGACGTAATTAATTTTTGTTACGTCATTTATTTTTGTGACGTTATGTATTTTGTGACGTCATTTATTTTTTGACGTTATGTATTTTGTGACGTCATTTATTTTTGTGACGTTATGTATTTTGTGACGTAATTTATTTTTGTGACGTTATGTATTTTGTGACGTCATTTATTTTTGTGACTTTATGTATTTTGTGACGTTATGTATTTTGTGACGTCATTTATATTTGTGACGTTATGTATTTTGTGACGTAATTAATTTTTGTTACGTCATTTATTTTTGAGACGTTATGTATTTTGTGACGTCATTTATTTTTTTGACGTTATGTATTTTGTGACGTCATTTATTTTTGTGACGTTATGTATTTTGTGAAGTCATTTATTTTTGTGACGTTATGTATTTTGTGACATCATTTATTTTTGTGACGTTATGTATTTTGTGACGTCATTCATTTTTGTGACGTTATGGATTTTGTGACGTCATTTATTTTTGTGACGTTATGTATTTTGTGACGTCATTTATTTTTGTGACGTTATGTATTTTGTGACGTCATTTATTTTTGTGACATTATGTATTTTGTGACGTTATGTATTTTGTGACGTCATTTAATTTTGTGACGAAATGTAATTTTTGAGACGTAATTAATTTTTGTGACGTCATTTATTTTTGTGACGTTATGTACTTTGAGACGTCATTTATCTTTGTGACGTTATGTATTTTGCGACATCATTTATTTTTGTGACGTTATGTATTTTGTGACGTTATGTATTTTGTGACGTTATGTATTTTGTGACGTCATTTATTTTTGTGACGTTATGTATTTTTTGACGTAATTAATTTTTGTGACGTCATTTATTTTTTTGACGTTATGTATTATGTGACGTCATTTATTTTCGTGACGTTATGTATTGTGTGACGTCATTTATTTTTGTGACGTTTTGTATTTTGTGACGTCATTTATTTCTGAGACGTTATGTATTTTGTGACGTCATTTATTTTTGTGACGTTAGGTATTTTGTGACGTTATGTATTTTGTGACGTCATTAATTATTGTGACGTTAAGTATTTTGTGACGTCATTTATTTTTGTGACGTTATGTATTTTGTGACGTAATTTATTTTTGTGACGTTATGTATTTTGTGACGTTATGTATTTTGTGACGTCATTTATATTTGTGACGTTATGTATTTTGTGACGTAATTAATTTTTGTTACGTCATTTATTTTTGTGACGTTATGTATTTTGTGACGTCATTTATTTTTTGACGTTATGTATTTTGTGACGTTATTTATTTTTGTGACGTTATGTATTTTGTGACGTTATGTATTTTGTGACGTCATTTATATTTGTGACGTTATGTATTTTGTGACGTAATTAATTTTTGTTACGTCATTTATTTTTGTGACGTTATGTATATTGTGACGTAATTTATTTTTGTGACGTTATGTATTTTGTGACGCTATGTATTTTGTGACGTCATTTATATTTTGACGTTATGTATTTTGTGAAGTAATTAATTTTTGTTACGTCATTTATTTTTGTGACGTTATGTATTTTGTGACGTCATTTATTTTTTGACGTTATGTATTTTGTGACGTCATTTATTTTGTGACGTTATGTATATTGTAACGTCATTTGTTTTTGTGACGTTATGTATTTTGTGACGTCATTTATTTTTGTGACGTTATGTATTTTGTGAAGTCATTTATTTTTGTGACGTTATGTATTTTGTGACATCATTTATTTTTGTGACGTTATGTATTTTGTGACGTCTTTTATTTTTGTGACTTTATGTATTTTGTGACGTTATGTATTTTGTGACGTTATGTATTTTGTGACGTCTTTTATTTTTGTGACGTTATGTATTTTGTGAAGTCATTTATTTTTGTGACGTTATGTATTTTGTGACCTCATTAATTTTTGTGACGTTATGTATTTTGTGACGTCATTTATTTTTGTTACGTTATGTATTTTGTGACGTAATTAATTTTTGTTAAGTCATTTATTTTTGTGACGTTATGTATATTGTGACGTCATTTATTTTCGTGACGTTATGTATTTTGTGACGTCATTTATTTTTGTAACGTTATGTATTTTGTGAGGTCATTTATGTTTGTGACGTTATGTATTTTGTGACGTCATTTATTTTTGTGACGTTATGTATTTTGTGACGTTATGTATTTTGTGACGTCATTTAATTTTGTGACGTTATGTATTTTGTGACGTAATTAATTTTTGTTACGTCATTTATTTTTGTGACGTTATGTATTTTGTGACGTCATTTATTTTTGTGACGTTATGTATTTTGTGACGTAATTAAATTTTAGACGTAATTAATTTTTGTGACGTCATTTATTTTTGTGACGTTATGTATTTTTTGACGTCATTTTTTTGTGACGTTATGTATTTTGTGACGTCATTTTTTTTGTGACGTTATGTATTTTTAGATGTTATTTATTTTTGTGACGTTATGTATTTTGTGACGTCATTTAATTTTGTGACGTTATGAATTTTGTGACGTTATGTATTTTGTGACGTCATTTAATTTTGTGACGTTATGTATTTTGTGACGTAATTAATTTTTGTTACGTCATTTATTTTTGTGACGTTATGTATTTTGTGACGGCATTTATTTTTGTGACGTTATGTATTTTGTGACGTAATTAAATTTTTGACGTAATTAATTTTTGTGACGTCATTTATTTTTGTGACGTTATGTATTTTGTGACGTCATTAATTTTTGTGACGTTATGTATTTTGTGAAGTCATTTATTTTTGTGACGTTATGTATTTTGTGACATCATTTATTTTTGTGACGTTATGTATTTTGTGACGTCTTTTATTTTTGTGACTTTATGTATTTTGTGACGTTATGTATTTTGTGACGTTATGTATTTTGTGACGTCTTTTATTTTTGTGACGTTATGTATTTTGTGAAGTCATTTATTTTTGTGACGTTATTTATTTTGTGACCTCATTAATTTTTGTGACGTTATGTATTTTGTGACGTCATTTATTTTTGTTACGTTATGTATTTTGTGACGTCATTTATTTTTGTGACGCCATTAATTTTTGTGACGTTATGTATTTTGTGACGTCATTTATTTTTGTGACGTTATGTATTTTGTGACGTAATTAATTTTTGTTACGTCATTTATTTTTGTGACGTTATGTATATTGTGCCGTCATTTATTTTCGTGACGTTATGTATTTTGTGACGTCATTTATTTTTGTAACGTTATGTATTTTGTGAGGTCATTTATGTTTGTGACGTTATGTATTTTGTGACGTCATTTATTTTTGTGACGTTATGTATTTTGTGACGTTATGTATTTTGTGACGTTATGTATTTTGTGACGTCATTTAATTTTGTGACGTTATGTATTTTGTGACGTAATTAATTTTTGTTACGTCATTTATTTTTGTGACGTTATGTATTTTGTGACGTCATTTATTTTTGTGACGTTATGTATTTTGTGACGTAATTAAATTTTTGACGTAATTAATTTTTGTGACGTCATTTATTTTTGTGACGTTATGTATTTTTTGACGTCATTTTTTTGTGACGTTATGTATTTTGTGACGTCATTTATTTTTGTGACGTTATGTATTTTTAGATGTTATTTATTTTTGTGACGTTATGTATTTTGTGACGTCATTTAATTTTGTGACGTTATGAATTTTGTGACGTTATGTATTTTGTGACGTCATTTAATTTTGTGACGTTATGTATTTTGTGACGTAATTAATTTTTGTTACGTCATTTATTTTTGTGACGTTATGTATTTTGTGACGTCATTTATTTTTGTGACGTTATGTATTTTGTGACGTAATTAAATTTTTGACGTAATTAATTTTTGTGACGTCATTTATTTTTGTGACGTTATGTATTTTGTGACGTCATTAATTTTTGTGACGTTATGTATTTTGTGAGGTCATTTATGTTTGTGACGTTATGTATTTTGTGACGTCATTTATTTTTGTGACGTTATGTATTTTGTGACGTTATGTATTTTGTGACGTCATTTAATTTTGTGACGTTATGTATTTTGTGACGTAATTAATTTTTGTTACGTCATTTATTTTTGTGACGTTATGTATTTTGTGACGTCATTTATTTTTGTGACGTTATGTATTTTGTGACGTAATTAAATTTTTGACGTAATTAATTTTTGTGACGTCATTTATTTTTGTGACGTTATGTTTTTTGTGACGTCATTAACTATTGTGACGTTATGTATTTTTTGACGTCATTTTTTTGTGACGTTATGTATTTTTTGACGTAATTAATTTTTGTGACATCATTTATTTTTGTGTCGTTATGTATTTTTTGACGTCATTAATTTTTGTGACGTTATGTATTTTTTGACGTCATTTTTTTGTGGCGTTATGTATTTTTTGACGTAATTAATTTTTGTGACATCATTTATTTTTGTGTCGTTATGTATTTTGTGACGTCATTTTATTTTGTGACGTTATGTATTTTGTGACGTAATTAATTTTTGTTACGTCATTTATTTTTGTGACGTTATGTATTTTGTGACGTCATTTATTTTTGTGACGTTATGTATTTTTTGACGTCATTAATTTTTGTGACGTTATGTATTTTTTGACGTCATTTTTTGTGACGTTATGCATTTTTTGACGTAATTAATTTTTGTGACGTCATTTATTTTTGTGACGTTATGTATTTTGTGACGTTATGTATATTGTGACGTCATTTTTTTGTGACGTCATGTAATTTGTGACGTCATTTATTTTTGTGACGTTATGTACTTTGAGACGTCATTTATTTTTGTGACGTTATGTATTTTGTGACGTCATTTATTTTTGTGACGTTATGTATTGTGTGACATAATTAATGTTTATGACGTCATTTATTTTTGTGACCTTATGTATTTTGTTACGTCATTTATTTTTGTGACGTTATGTATTTTGTGACGTTATGTATTTTGTGACGTCATTTTTTTTTGTGACGTTATGTATTTTGTGACATCATTTATTTTTGTGACGTTATGTATTTTGTGACGTTATGTATTTTGTGACGTTATGTAATTTGTGACGTCATTTATTTTTGTGACGATATGTATTTTGTGACGTCATTTATTTTTGTTACGTTATGTATTTTGTGACGTCATTTTTTTTTGTGACGTCATTTATTTTTGTGACGTTATGTATTTTGTGACGTCATTTATTTTTGGGACGTTATGTATTTTGTAACGTCATTTATTTTTGTGACGTTATGTATTTTGTGACGTCATTTATTTTTGTGACGTTAGGTATTTTGTGACCTTATGTATTTTTTGACGTCATTTATTATTGTGACGTTAAGTATTTTGTGACGTCATTTATTTTTGTGACGTTATGTATTTTGTGACGTAATTTATTTTTGTGACGTTATGTATTTTGTGACGTTATGAATTTGTGACGTCATTTATATTTGTGACGTTATTTATTTTGTGACGTAATTAATTTTTGTTACGTCATTTATTTTTGTTACGTTATGTATTTTGTGACGTCATTTATTTTTTGACGTTATGTATTTTGTGACGTCATTTATTTTTGTGACGTTATGTATTTTATGAAGTAATTAATTTTTGTTACGTCATTTATTTTTGTGACGTTATGTATATTGTGACGCAATTTATTTTTTTGACGTTATGTATTTTGTGACGCTATGTATTTTGTGACGTCATTTATATTTGTGACGTTATGTATTATGTGAAGTAATTAATTTTTGTTACGTCATTTATTTTTGTGACGTAATGTATTTTGTGACGTCATTTATTTTTTGACGTTATGTATTTTGTGACGTTATTTATTTTATGACGTTATGTATATTGTGACGTTATTTATTTTTGTGGCTTTATGTATTTTGTGACGTCATTTATTTTTGTGACGTTATGTATTTTGTGACGTAATTTATTTTTGTGACGTTATGTATTTTGTGACGTTATGTATTTTGTGACGTCATTTATTTTTGTGACGTTATGTATTTTGTGACGTAATTTATTTTTGTGACGTTATGTATTTTGTGACGTTATGTATTTTGTGACGTCATTTAATTTTGTGACGAAATGTAATTTTTGAGACGTAATTAATTTTTGTGACGTCATTTATTTTTGTGACGTTATGTACTTTGAGACGTCATTTATCTTTGTGACGTTATGTATTTTGCGACATCCTTTATTTTTGTGACGTTATGTATTTTGTGACGTTATGTATTTTGTGACGTTATGTATTTTGTGACGTCATTTATTTTTGTGACGTTATGTATTTTTTGACGTAATTAATTTTTGTGACGTCATTTATTTTTTTGACGTTATGTATTATGTGACGTCATTTATTTTCGTGACGTTATGTATTGTGTGACGTCATTTATTTTTGTGACGTTATGTATTTTGTGACGTCATTTATTTCTGAGACGTTATGTATTTTGTGACGTCATTTATTTTTGTGACGTTAGGTATTTTGTGACGTTATGTATTTTGTGACGTCATTAATTATTGTGACGTTAAGTATTTTGTGACGTCATTTATTTTTGTGACGTTATGTATTTTGTGACGTAATTTATTTTTGTGACGTTATGTATTTTGTGACGTTATGTATTTTGTGACGTCATTTATATTTGTGACGTTATGTATTTTGTGACGTAATTAATTTTTGTTACGTCATTTATTTTTGTGACGTTATGTATTTTGTGACGTCATTTATTTTTTGACGTTATGTATTTTGTGACGTTATTTATTTTTGTGACGTTATGTATTTTGTGACGTTATGTATTTTGTGACGTCATTTATATTTGTGACGTTATGTATTTTGTGACGTAATTAATTTTTGTTACGTCATTTATTTTTGTGACGTTATGTATATTGTGACGTAATTTATTTTTGTGACGTTATGTATTTTGTGACGCTATGTATTTTGTGACGTCATTTATATTTGTGACGTTATGTATTTTGTGAAGTAATTAATTTTTGTTACGTCATTTATTTTTGTGACGTTATGTATTTTGTGACGTCATTTATTTTTTGACGTTATGTATTTTGTGACGTCATTTATTTTGTGACGTTATGTATATTGTGACGTCATTTGTTTTTGTGACGTTATGTATTTTGTGACGTCATTTATTTTTGTGACGTTATGTATTTTGTGAAGTCATTTATTTTTGTGACGTTATGTATTTTGTGACATCATTTATTTTTGTGACGTTATGTATTTTGTGACGTCTTTTATTTTTGTGACTTTATGTATTTTGTGACGTTATGTATTTTGTGACGTTATGTATTTTGTGACGTCTTTTATTTTTGTGACGTTATGTATTTTGTGAAGTCATTTATTTTTGTGACGTTATGTATTTTGTGACCTCATTAATTTTTGTGACGTTATGTATTTTGTGACGTCATTTATTTTTGTTACGTTATGTATTTTGTGACGTCATTTATTTTTGTGACGCCATTAATTTTTGTGACGTTATGTATTTTGTGACGTCATTTATTTTTGTGACGTTATGTATTTTGTGACGTAATTAATTTTTGTTACGTCATTTATTTTTGTGACGTTATGTATATTGTGACGTCATTTATTTTCGTGACGTTATGAATTTTGTGACGTCATTTATTTTTGTAACGTTATGTATTTTGTGAGGTCATTTATGTTTGTGACGTTATGTATTTTGTGACGTCATTTATTTTTGTGACGTTATGTATTTTGTGACGTTATGTATTTTGTGACGTCATTTAATTTTGTGACGTTATGTATTTTGTGACGTAATTAATTTTTGTTACGTCATTTATTTTTGTGACGTTATGTATTTTGTGACGTCATTTATTTTTGTGACGTTATGTATTTTGTGACGTAATTAAATTTTTGACGTAATTAATTTTTGTGACGTCATTTATTTTTGTGACGTTATGTATTTTGTGACGTCATTAATTTTTGTGACGTTATGTATTTTTTGACGTCATTTTTTTGTGACGTTATGTATTTTGTGACGTCATTTATTTTTGTGACGTTATGTATTTTTAGATGTTATTTATTTTTGTGACGTTATGTATTTTGTGACGTCATTTAATTTTGTGACGTTATGAATTTTGTGACGTTATGTATTTTGTGACGTCATTTAATTTTGTGACGTTATGTATTTTGTGACGTAATTAATTTTTGTTACGTCATTTATTTTTGTGACGTTATGTATTTTGTGACGTCATTTTTTTTTGTGACGTTATGTATTTTGTGACGTAATTAAATTTTTGACGTAATTAATTTTTGTGACGTCATTTATTTTTGTGACGTTATGTATTTTGTGACGTCATTAATTTTTGTGACGTTATGTATTTTGTGAGGTCATTTATGTTTGTGACGTTATGTATTTTGTGACGTCATTTATTTTTGTGACGTTATGTATTTTGTGACGTTATGTATTTTGTGACGTCATTTAATTTTGTGACGTTATGTATTTTGTGACGTAATTAATTTTTGTTAAGTCATTTATTTTTGTGACGTTATGTATTTTGTGACGTCATTTATTTTTGTGACGTTATGTATTTTGTGACGTAATTAAATTTTTGACGTAATTAATTTTTGTGACGTCATTTATTTTTGTGACGTTATGTTTTTTGTGACGTCATTAATTTTTGTGACGTTATGTATTTTTTGACGTCATTTTTTTGTGACGTTATGTATTTTTTGACGTAATTAATTTTTGTGACATCATTTATTTTTGTGTCGTTATGTATTTTGTGACGTCATTTTATTTTGTGACGTTATGTATTTTGTGACGTAATTAATTTTTGTTACGTCATTTATTTTTGTGACGTTATGTATTTTGTGACGTCATTTATTTTTGTGACGTTATGTATTTTTTGACGTCATTAATTTTTGTGACGTTATGTATTTTTTGACGTCATTTATTGTGACGTTATGCATTTTTTGACGTAATTAATTTTTGTGACGTCATTTATTTTTGTGACCTTATGTATTTTGTGACGTTATGTATATTGTGACGTCATTTTTTTGTGACGTCATGTAATTTGTGACGTCATTTATTTTTGTGACGTTATGTACTTTGAGACGTCATTTATTTTTGTGACGTTATGTATTTTGTGACGTCATTTATTTTTGTGACGTTATGTATTGTGTGACATAATTAATGTTTATGACGTCATTTATTTTTGTGACCTTATGTATTTTGTTACGTCATTTATTTTTGTGACGTTATGTATTTTGTGACGTTATGTATTTTGTGACGTCATTTATTTTTGTGACGTTATGTATTTTGTGACATCATTTATTTTTGTGACGTTATGTATTTAGTGACGTCTTTTATTTTTGTGACTTTATGTATTTTGTGACGTTATGTATTTTGTGACGTTATGTATTTTGTGACGTCTTTTATTTTTGTGACGTTATGTATTTTGTGAAGTCATTTATTTTTGTGACGTTATGTATTTTGTGACCTCATTAATTTTTGTGACGTTATGTATTTTGTGACGTCATTTATTTTTGTTACGTTATGTATTTTGTGTCGTCATTTATTTTTGTGACGCCATTAATTTTTGTGACGTTATGTATTTTGTGACGTCATTTATTTTTGTGACGTTATGTATTTTGTGACGTAATTAATTTTTGTTACGTCATTTATTTTTGTGACGTTATGTATATTGTGACGTCATTTATTTTCGTGACGTTATGTATTTTGTGACGTCATTTATTTTTGTAACGTTATGTATTTTGTGAGGTCATTTATGTTTGTGACGTTATGTATTTTGTGACGTCATTTATTTTTGTGACGTTATGTATTTTGTGACGTTATGTATTTTGTGACGTCATTTAATTTTGTGACGTTATGTATTTTGTGACGTAATTAATTTTTGTTACGTCATATATTTTTGTGACGTTATGTATTTTGTGACGTCATTTATTTTTGTGACGTTATGTATTTTGTGACGTAATTAAATTTTAGACGTAATTAATTTTTGTGACGTCATTTATTTTTGTGACGTTATGTATTTTGTGACGTCATTAATTTTTGTGACGTTATGTATTTTTTGACGTCATTTTTTTGTGACGTTATGTATTTTGTGACGTCATTTATTTTTGTGACGTTATGTATTTTTAGATGTTATTTATTTTTGTGACGTTATGTATTTTGTGACGTCATTTAATTTTGTGACGTTATGAATTTTGTGACGTTATGTATTTTGTGACGTCATTTAATTTTGTGACGTTATGTATTTTGTGACGTAATTAATTTTTGTTACGTCATTTATTTTTGTGACGTTATGTATTTTGTGACGTCATTTTTTTTTGTGACGTTATGTATTTTGTGACGTAATTAAATTTTTGACGTAATTAATTTTTGTGACGTCATTTATTTTTGTGACGTTATGTATTTTGTGACGTCATTAATTTTTGTGACGTTATGTATTTTGTGAGGTCATTTATGTTTGTGACGTTATGTATTTTGTGACGTCATTTATTTTTGTGACGTTATGTATTTTGTGACGTTATGTATTTTGTGACGTCATTTAATTTTGTGACGTTATGTATTTTGTGACGTAATTAATTTTTGTTAAGTCATTTATTTTTGTGACGTTATGTATTTTGTGACGTCATTTATTTTTGTGACGTTATGTATTTTGTGACGTAATTAAATTTTTGACGTAATTAATTTTTGTGACGTCATTTATTTTTGTGACGTTATGTTTTTTGTGACGTCATTAATTTTTGTGACGTTATGTATTTTTTGACGTCATTTTTTTGTGACGTTATGTATTTTTTGACGTAATTAATTTTTGTGACATCATTTATTTTTATGTCGTTATGTATTTTGTGACGTCATTTTATTTTGTGACGTTATGTATTTTGTGACGTAATTAATTTTTGTTACGTCATTTATTTTTGTGACGTTATGTATTTTGTGACGTCATTTATTTTTGTGACGTTATGTATTTTTTGACGTCATTAATTTTTGTGACGTTATGTATTTTTTGACGTCATATTTTGTGACGTTATGCATTTTTTGACGTAATTAATTTTTGTGACGTCATTTATTTTTGTGACGTTATGTATTTTGTGACGTTATGTATATTGTGACGTCATTTTTTTGTGACGTCATGTAATTTGTGACGTCATTTATTTTTGTGACGTTATGTACTTTGAGACGTCATTTATTTTTGTGACGTTATGTATTTTGTGACGTCATTTATTTTTGTGACGTTATGTATTGTGTGACATAATTAATGTTTATGACGTCATTTATTTTTGTGACCTTATGTATTTTGTTACGTCATTTATTTTTGTGACGTTATGTATTTTGTGACGTTATGTATTTTGTGACGTCATTTATTTTTGTGACGTTATGTATTTTGTGACATCATTTATTTTTGTGACGTTATGTATTTTTTGACGTCATTTATTATTGTGACGTTAAGTATTTTGTGACGTCATTTATTTTTGTGACGTTATGTATTTTGTGACGTAATTTATTTTTGTGACGTTATGTATTTTGTGACGTTATGAATTTGTGACGTCATTTATATTTGTGTCGTTATTTATTTTGTGACGTAATTAATTTTTGTTACGTCATTTATTTTTGTTACGTTATGTATTTTGTGACGTCATTTATTTTTTGACGTTATGTATTTTGTGACGTCATTTATTTTTGTGACGTTATGTATTTTATGAAGTAATTAATTTTTGTTACGTCATTTATTTTTGTGACGTTATGTATATTGTGACGCAATTTATTTTTTTGACGTTATGTATTTTGTGACGCTATGTATTTTGTGACGTCATTTATATTTGTGACGTTATGTATTTTGTGAAGTAATTAATTTTTGTTACTTCATTTATTTTTGTGACGTAATGTATTTTGTGACGTCATTTATTTTTTGACGTTATGTATTTTGTGACGTTATTTATTTTATGACGTTATGTATATTGTGACGTTATTTATTTTTGTGGCGTTATGTATTTTGTGACGTCATTTATTTTTGTGACGTTATGTATTTTGTGAAGTCATTTATTTTTGTGACGTTATGTATTTTGTGACATCATTTATTTTCGTGACGTTATGTATTTTATGACGTCTTTTATTTTTGTGACTTTATGTATTTTGTGACGTTATATATTTTGTGACGTTATGTAATTTGTGACGTTATGTATTTTGTGACGTCATTTATTTTTGTGACGTTATGTATTTTGTGACGTCATTTATGTTTGTGGTGTTATGTATTTTGTGACGTCATTTATTTTTGTGACGTTATGTATTTTGTGACGTCATTTAGTTTTGTTACGTTATGTATTTTGTGACGTCATTTATTTTTGTGACGTCATTTATTTTTGTGACGTTATGTATTTTGTGACGTCATTTATTTTTGGGACGTCATGTATTTTGTGACGTAATTAATTTTTGTGATGTCATTTATTTTTGTGACGTTATGTATTTTTCGACGTCATTTATTTTTTTGACGTTAAGTATTTTGTGACGTCATTTATTTTTGTGACGTTATGTATTTTGTGACGTCATTTATTTTTGTGACGTTATGTATTTTGTGACGTTATGTATTTTGTGACGTCATTTATTTTTGTGACGTTATGTATTTTGTGACGTCATTTATTTTTGTGACGTTATGTATTTTGTGACGTCTATAATTAAATACAAAATAATTAATTGGTATATACAACTATTACAAGATAGTCTAGTTCGGATCCAATAAATACTAAACCAAACAATTCCTATAAAATGTGTTTTAAGAACTAGAGTAAGACGGGAATCCTAAAAAATGTACTATAAAGTGTAGAGTTTGAGGAGACTCTTGTAAAATGTATTATAAGATTTAGAGTAGGAGGAGACTCTTGTAAAATTAATATAGGGTATATACAACTATTGAAAGATTGTCTAGTTTGGATCCAATAAATACTAAACTAAAAAAATCCTATAAAATTTGTTTTAAGAACTAGAGTAATGAAGGGAATCTTTAAAAATGTACTATAAAGTGTAGAGTTGGAGGACACGTTTGTAAAATGTATTATAAAATCTAGAGTAGGAGGAGACTCTTGTAAAATTAATATAACGTATATACAACTATTACAAGATAGTCTAGTTCGGAGCCAATAAATACTAAATTAAACAAATCCTATAAAATTTGTTTTAAGAACTAGAGTAATGGAGGGAATCTTTAAAAATGTACTATAAAGTGTAGAGTTGGAGGACACGTTTGTAAAATGTACTATAAAGTGTAGAGTTGGAGGAGACTCTTGTAAAATGTATTATAAAATCTAGAGTAGGAGGAAATTCTTGTAAAATTAATATAAGGTATATACAACTATTAGAAGATAGTCTCGTTCGGATCCAATAAATACTAAATTAAACAATTAGGAGGAGACTCTTGTAAAATGTGTTGTAGGAACTAGAGTAAGAGGGGACTCTTTAAAAATGTACTATAAAGTCTAGAGTTGGAGGAGACTCTAGTAAAATGTATTATAAAATCTAGAGTAGGAGAAGACTCTTGTAAAATTAATATAAGTTATATACAACTATTACAGGATAGTCTAGTTACGATCCAATAAATACTAAGCCAAACATTTCCTATGAAATGTGTTTTAAGAACTAGAGTAAGAGGGGACTCTTTAAAAATGTACTATAAAGTGTAGAGTAGGAGGAGACCCTTGTAAAATGTATTATAAATACTAGAGTAGGAGGAGACTCTTGTAAAATTAATATAAAGTACATACAACTATTACAAGATAGTCTAGTTCGGATCCAATAAATACAAAACTAAACAATTCCTATAAAATGTGTTGTAAGAACTAAAGTAAGTGGGGAATCTTTAAAAATGTACTATAAAGTGTAGAGTTTTAGGAGACTCTTGTAAAATGTATTATAAAATCTAGAGTAGGAGGAGACTCTTGTAAAATTAATATAACGAATATACAACTATTTCAAGATAGTCTAGTTCGGATCCAATAAATACTAAACTATTCCTATAAAATGTGTTTTAAGAACTAGAGTAAGAGGGGAATCTTTAAAAATGTACTATAAAGTGTAGAGTTTGAGGAGACTCTTGTAAAATGTATTTTAAAATTTAGAGTAGGAGTAGACTCTTGTAAAATTAATATAAGTTATATACAACTATTACAAGATTGTCTCATTCGGATCCAATAAATACTAAATTACAAAATAGAGGAGACTCTTGTAAAATGTGTTGTAGGAACTAGATTAAGAGGGGAGTCTTTAAAAATGTACTATAGAGTCTAGAGTAGGAGGAGACTCTTGTAAAATTAATATAAGGTATATACAACTACTAGAAGATAGTCTAGTTCGGATCCAATAAATAATAAATTAAAAAATAGAGTAGACTCTTGTAATATGTGTTGTAAGAACTACGTTAAGAGGGGAGTCTTTAAAAATGTACTATAGAGTCTAGAGTAGGAGGAGACTCTTGTAAAATTAATATAGGGTAAATACAACTATTGAAAGATGGTCTAGTTTGGATCCAATAAAAACTAAACAAGAAAAATCCTATAAAATTTGTTTTAAGAACTAGAGTAATGGAGGGAATCTTTAAAAATGTACTATAAAGTGTAGAGTTGGAGGACACGTTTGTAAAATGTATTATAAAATCTAGAGTAGGAGGAGACTCTTGTAAAATTAATATAACGTATATACAACTATTACATGATAGTCTAGTTCGGATCCAATAAATACTTAACCAAACAAATCCTATAAAATTTGTTTTAAGAACTAGAGTAATGGAGGGAATCTTTAAAAATGTACTATAAAGTGTAGAGTTGGAAGAGACTCTTGTAAAATGTATTGTAAAATCTAGAGTAGGAGGAGACTCTAGTAAAATTAATATAAGTTATATAAAACTATTACAAGATAGTCTAGTTAGGATCCCATAAATACTAAGCCAATTAATTCCTATGAAATGTGTTGTAAGAACTAGAGTAAGAGGGGACTCTTTAAAAATGTACTATAAAGTGTTGAGTAGGAGGAGACCCTTGTAAAATGTATTATAAAATCTAGAGTAGGAGGAGACTCTTGTAAAATTAATATAAGATATATACAACTTTTACCAGATAGTATAGTTCTGATCCAATAAATACTAATTTAAACAATTTGGAGGAAACTCTTGTAAAGTATATTGTAAAAACAAGAGTAAGAGGGAACTCTTTAAAAATGTACTATAGAGGTTAGAGTAGGAGGAGACTCTTGTAAAATGTATTATGAAATCTAGAGTAGGAGGAGAATCTTGTAAAATTAATATAAGGTATATACAACTATTACAAGATAGTCTAAATTGATCCAATAAATACCAAACATAACAATTAGGAGGAGACTCTTGTAAAATGTGTTGTAAGAGCTAGAGTAAGAGGGGACTCTTTAAAAATGTATTATAAAGTGTAGAGTTGGAGGAGACTCTTGTAAAATGTATTATAAAATCTAGAGTAGGAGGAGACTCTTGTAAAATTAATATAAGTTATATACAACTATTACAAGATTGTCTAGTACGGATCCAATAAATACTAAATTACAAAATAGAGGAGACTCTTGTAAAATGTGTTGTAGGAACTAGATTAAGAGGGGAGTCTTTAAAAATGTACTATAGAGTCTAGAGTAGGAGGAGACTCTTGTAAAATTAATATAAGGTATATACAACTATTAGAAGATAGTCTTATTCGGATCCAATAAATAATAAATTAAAAAATAGAGAAGACTCTTGTAAAATTAATATAGGGTAAATACAACTATTGAAAGATGGTCTAGTTTGGATCCAATAAATACTAAACTAAAAAAATCCTATAAAATTTGTTTTAAGAACTAGAGTAATGGAGGGAATCTTTAAAAATGTACAATAAAGTGTAGAGTTGGAGGACACGTTTGTAAAATGTATTATTAAAATCTAGAGTAGGAGGAGACTCTTGTAAAATTATTATAACGTATATACAACTATTACAAGATAGTCTAGTTCGGATCCAATAAATACTAAAATAAACAAATCCTATAAAATTTGTTTTAAGAACTATAGTAATGGAGGGAATCTTTAAAAATGTACTATAAAGTGTAGAGTTGGAGGACACGTTTGTAAAATGTATTATAAAATCTAGGGTAGGAGGATATTCTTGTAAAATTAATATAAGGTACATACAACTATTAGAAGATAGTCTAGTTCGGATCCAATAAATACTAAATTAAACAATTAGGAGGAGACTTTTGTAAAATGTTTTGTAAGAACTAGAGTAAGAGGGGACTCTTTAAAAATGTACTATAAAGTCTAGAGTTGGAGGAGACTCTTGTAAAATGTATTATAAAATCTAGAGTAGGAGAAGACTCTTGTAAAATTAATATAAGTTATATACAACTATTACAAGATAGTCTAGTTACAATCCCATAAATACTAAGCCAAACATTTCCTATGAAATGTGTTGTAAGAACTAGAGTAAGAGGGGACTCTTTAAAAATGTACTATAAAGTGTAGAGTAGGAGGAGACCCTTGTAAAATGTATTATAAATTCTAGAGTAGGAGGAGACTCTTGTAAAATTAATATAGGGTAAATACAACTATTGAAAGATGGTCTAGTTTGGATCCAATAAAAACTAAACAAAAAAAATCCTATAAAATTTGTTTTAAGAACTAGAGTAATGGAGGGAATCTTTAAAAATGTACTATAAAGTGTAGAGTTGGAGGACACGTTTGTAAAATGTATTATGAAATCTAGAGTAGGAGGAGAATCTTGTAAAATTAATATAAGGTATATACAACTATTACAAGATAGTCTAAATTGATCCAATAAATACCAAACATAACAATTAGGAGGAGACTCTTGTAAAATGTGTTGTAAGAACTAGAGTAAGAGGGGACTCTTTAAAAATGTACTATAAAGTCTAGAGTTGGAAGAGACTCTTGTAAAATGTATTATAAAATCTAGAGTAGGAGGATATTCTTGTAAAATTAATATAAGGTACATACAACTATTAGAAGATAGTCTAGTTCGGATCCAATAAATACTAAATTAAACAATTAGGAGGAGACTTTTGTAAAATGTTTTGTAAGAACTAGAGTAAGAGGGGACTCTTTAAAAATGTACTATAAAGTCTAGAGTTGGAGGAGACTCTTGTAAAATGTATTATAAAATCTAGAGTAGGAGAAGACTCTTGTAAAATTAATATAAGTTATATACAACTATTATAAGATAGTCTATTTACGATCCCATAAATACTAAGCCGAACATTTCCTATGAAATGTGTTGTAAGAACTAGAGTAAGAGGGGACTCTTTAAAAATGTACTATAAAGTGTAGAGTAGGAGGAGACCCTTGTAAAATGTATTATAAATTCTAGAGTAGGAGGAGACTCTTGTAAAATTGATATAAAGTATATACAACTATTACAAGATAGTCTAGTTTGGATCCAATAAATACTAAACTAAACAATTCCTATAAAATGTGTTGTAAGAACTAGAGTAAGAGGGGAATCTTTAAAAATGTACTATAAAGTGTAGAGTTTGAGGAGACTCTTGTAAAATGTGTTGTAAGAACTAGAGTAAGAGGGGAATCTTTAAAAATGTACTATAAAGTCTAGAGTTGGAGGAGACTCTTGTAAAATGTATCATAAAATTTAGAGTAGGAGGAGACTCTTTTAAAATTAATATAAGTTATATACAACTATTACAAGATTGTCTAGTTCGGATACAATAAATACTAAATTACAAAATAGAGAGACTCTTGTAAAATGTGTTGTAGGAACTAGACTAAGAGGGGAGTCTTTAAAAATGTACTATAGAGTCTAGAGTAGGAGGAGACTCTTGTAAAATTAATATAAAGTATATACAACTATTACAAGATAGTCTAGTTCGGATCCAATAAATACTAAAATAAACAAATCCTATAAAATTTGTTTTAAGAACTATAGTAATGGAGGGAATCTTTAAAAATGTACTATAAAGTGTAGAGTTGGAGGAGACTCTTGTAAAATGTATTATAAAATCTAGAGTAGGAGGAAATTCTTGTAAAATTAATATAAGGTATATACAACTATTAGAAGATAGTCTAGTTCGGATCCAATAAATACTAAACTAAACAATTAGGAGGAGACTCTTGTAAAATGTGTTGTAAGAACTAGAGTAAGAGGGGACTCTTTAAAAATGTACTATGAAGTCTAGAGTTGGAGGAGACTCTTGTAAAATGTATTATGAAATCTAGAGCAGGAGGAGAATCTTGTAAAATTAATATAAGGTATATACAACTATTACAAGATAGTCTAAATTGATCCAATAAACACCAAACATAACAATTAGGAGGAGACTCTTGTAAAATGTGTTGTAAGAGCTAGAGTAAGAGGGGACTCTTTAAAAATGTATTATAAAGTGTAGAGTTGGAGGAGACTCTTGTAAAATGTATTATAAAATCTAGAGTAGGAGGAGACTCTTGTAAAATTAATATAAGTTATATACAACTATTACAAGATTGTCTAGTACGGATCCAATAAATACTAAATTACAAAATAGAGGAGACTCTTGTAAAATGTGTTGTAGGAACTAGATTAAGAGGGGAGTCTTTAAAAATGTACTATAGAGTCTAGAGTAGGAGGAGACTCTTGTAAAATTAATATAAGGTATATACAACTATTAGAAGATAGTCTTATTCGGATCCAATAAATAATAAATTAAAAAATAGAGAAGACTCTTGTAAAATTAATATAGGGTAAATACAACTATTGAAAGATGGTCTAGTTTGGATCCAATAAATACTAAACTAAAAAAATCCTATAAAATTTGTTTTAAGAACTAGAGTAATGGAGGGAATCTTTAAAAATGTACAATAAAGTGTAGAGTTGGAGGACACGTTTGTAAAATGTATTATTAAAATCTAGAGTAGGAGGAGACTCTTGTAAAATTATTATAACGTATATACAACTATTACAAGATAGTCTAGTTCGGATCCAATAAATACTAAAATAAACAAATCCTATAAAATTTGTTTTAAGAACTATAGTAATGGAGGGAATCTTTAAAAATGTACTATAAAGTGTAGAGTTGGAGGACACGTTTGTAAAATGTATTATAAAATCTAGGGTAGGAGGATATTCTTGTAAAATTAATATAAGGTACATACAACTATTAGAAGATAGTCTAGTTCGGATCCAATAAATACTAAATTAAACAATTAGGAGGAGACTTTTGTAAAATGTTTTGTAAGAACTAGAGTAAGAGGGGACTCTTTAAAAATGTACTATAAAGTCTAGAGTTGGAGGAGACTCTTGTAAAATGTATTATAAAATCTAGAGTAGGAGAAGACTCTTGTAAAATTAATATAAGTTATATACAACTATTACAAGATAGTCTAGTTACGATCCCATAAATACTAAGCCAAACATTTCCTATGAAATGTGTTGTAAGAACTAGAGTAAGAGGGGACTCTTTAAAAATGTACTATAAAGTGTAGAGTAGGAGGAGACCCTTGTAAAATGTATTATAAATTCTAGAGTAGGAGGAGACTCTTGTAAAATTAATATAGGGTAAATACAACTATTGAAAGATGGTCTAGTTTGGATCCAATAAAAACTAAACAAAAAAAATCCTATAAAATTTGTTTTAAGAACTAGAGTAATGGAGGGAATCTTTAAAAATGTACTATAAAGTGTAGAGTTGGAGGACACGTTTGTAAAATGTATTATGAAATCTAGAGTAGGAGGAGAATCTTGTAAAATTAATATAAGGTATATACAACTATTACAAGATAGTCTAAATTGATCCAATAAATACCAAACATAACAATTAGGAGGAGACTCTTGTAAAATGTGTTGTAAGAACTAGAGTAAGAGGGGACTCTTTAAAAATGTACTATAAAGTCTAGAGTTGGAAGAGACTCTTGTAAAATGTATTATAAAATCTAGAGTAGGAGGATATTCTTGTAAAATTAATATAAGGTACATACAACTATTAGAAGATAGTCTAGTTCAGATCCAATAAATACTAAATTAAACAATTAGGAGGAGACTTTTGTAAAATGTTTTGTAAGAACTAGAGTAAGAGGGGACTCTTTAAAAATGTACTATAAAGTCTAGAGTTGGAGGAGACTCTTGTAAAATGTATTATAAAATCTAGAGTAGGAGAAGACTCTTGTAAAATTCATATAAGTTATATACAACTATTACAAGATAGTCTAGTTCGGATCCAATAAATACTAAAATAAACAAATCCTATAAAATTTGTTTTAAGAACTATAGTAATGGAGGGAATCTTTAAAAATGTACTATAAAGTGTAGAGTTGGAGGACACGTTTGTAAAATGTATTATAAAATCTAGAGTAGGAGGAGACTCTTGTAAAATTAATATAAGTTATATACAACTATTAGAAGATAGTCTAGTTCGGAACCAATAAATACTACATTAAACAATTAGGAGGAGACTTTTGTAAAATGTGTTGTAAGAACTAGAGTAAGAAGGGACTCTTTAAAAATGTACTATAAAGTCTAGAGTTGGAGGAGACTCTTGTAAAATGTATTATAAAATCTAGAGTAGGAGAAGACTCTTGTAAAAGTAATATAAGTTATATACAACTATTACAAGATAGTCTAGTTACGATCCCATAAATACTAAGCCAAACATTTCCTATGAAATGTGTTGTAAGAACTAGAGTAAGAGGGGACACTTCAAAAATGTACTATAAAGTGTAGAGTAGGAGGAGACCCTTGTAAAATGTATTATAAATTCTAGAGTAGGAGGAGACTCTTGTAAATTTAATATAAAGTATATACAACTATTACAAGATAGTCTAGTTCGGATCCAATAAATACTAAACTAAACAATTCCTATAAAATGTGTTGTAAGAACTAGAGTAAGAGGGGAATCTTTAAAAATGTACAATAAAGTGTAGAGTTTGAGGAGATTCTTGTAAAATGTGTTGTAAGAACTAGAGTAAGAGGGGACTCTTTAAAAATGTACTATAAAGTCTAGAGTTGGAGGAGACTCTTGTAAAATGTATTATAAAATTTAGAGTAGGAGAAGACTCTTTTAAAATTAATATAAGTTATATACAACTGTTACAAGATTGTCTAGTTCGGATACAATAAATACTAAATTACAAAATAGAGAGACTCTTGTAAAATGTGTTGTAGGAACTAGATTAAGAGGGGAGTCTTTAAAAATGTACTATAGAGTCTAGAGTAGGAGGAGACTCTTGTAAAATTAATATAACGTATATACAACTATTACAAGATAGTCTAGTTCGGATCCAATAAATACTAAAATAAACAAATCCTATAAAATTTGTTTTAAGAACTATAGTAATGGAGGGAATCTTTAAAAATGTACTATAAAGTGTAGAGTTGGAGGAGACTCTTGTAAAATGTATTATAAAATCTAGAGTAGGAGGAAATTCTTGTAAAATTAATATAAGGTATATACAACTATTAGAAGATAGTCTAGTTCTGATCCAATAAATACTAAATTAAACAATTAGGAGGAGACTCTTGTAAAATGTGTTGTAAGAACTAGAGTAAGAGGGGACTCTTTAAAAATGTACTATGAAGTCTAGAGTTGGAGGAGACTCTTGTAAAATGTATTATAAAATCTAGAGTAGGAGGACCTCTAGTAAAATTAATATAAGTTATATACAACTATTACAAGATAGTCTAGTTAGGATCCCATAAATACTAAGCCAATTAATTCCTATGAAATGTGTTGTAAGAACTAGAGTAAGAGGGGACTCTTTAAAAATGTACTGTAAAGTGTTGAGTAGGAGGAGACCCTTGTAAAATGTATTATAAAATCTAGAGTAGGAGGAGACTCTTGTAAAATTAATATAAGATATATACAACTTTTACCAGATAGTATAGTTCTGATCCAATAAATACTAATTTAAACAATTTGGAGGAGACTCTTGTAAAGTATATTGTAAAAACAAGAGTAAGAGGGAACTCTTTAAAAATGTACTATAGAGGTTAGAGTAGGAGGAGACTCTTGTAAAATGTATTATGAAATCTAGAGCAGGAGGAGAATCTTGTAAAATTAATATAAGGTATATACAACTATTACAAGATAGTCTAAATTGATCCAATAAATACCAAACATTACAATTAGGAGGAGACTCTTGTAAAATGTGTTGTAAGAACTAGAGTAAGAGGGGACTCTTTAAAAATGTATTATAAAGTGTAGAGTTGGAGGAGACTCTTGTAAAATGTATTAAAAAATCTAGAGTAGGAGGAGACTCTTGTAAAATTAATATAAGTTATATACAACTATTACAAGATTGTCTAGTACGGATCCAATAAATACTAAATTACAAAATAGAGGAGACTCTTGTAAAATGTGTTGTAGGAACTAGATTAAGAGGGTAGTCTTTAAAAATGTACTATAGAGTCTAGAGTAGGAGGAGACTCTTGTAAAATTAATATAAGGTATATACAACTATTAGAATATAGTCTTATTCGGATCCAATAAATAATAAATTAAAAAATAGAGAAGACTCTTGTAAAATTAATAAAGGGTAAATACAACTATTGAAAGATGGTCTAGTTTGGATCCAATAAATACTAAACTAAAAAAATCCTATAAAATTTGTTTTAAGAACTAGAGTAATGGAGGGAATCTTTAAAAATGTACAATAAAGTGTAGAGTTGGAGGACACGTTTGTAAAATGTATTATTAAAATCTAGAGTAGGAGGAGACTCTTGTAAAACTAATATAACGTATATACAACTATTACAAGATAGTCTAGTTCGGATCTAATAAATACTAAAATAAACAAATCCTATAAAATTTGTTTTAAGAACTATAGTAATGGAGGGAATCTTTAAAAATGTACTATAAAGTGTAGAGTTGGAGGACACGTTTGTAAAATGTATTATAAAATCTAGAGTAGGAGGAGACTCTTGTAAAATTAATATAAGTTATATACAACTATTAGAAGATAGTCTAGTTCGGAACCAATAAATACTACATTAAACAATTAGGAGGAGACTTTTGTAAAATGTGTTGTAAGAACTAGAGTAAGAAGGGACTCTTTAAAAATGTACTATAAAGTCTAGAGTTGGAGGAGACTCTTGTAAAATGTATTATAAAATCTAGAGTAGGAGAAGACTCTTGTAAAATTAATATAAGTTATATACAACTATTACAAGATAGTCTAGTTACGATCCCATAAATACTAAGCCAAACATTTCCTATGAAATGTGTTGTAAGAACTAGAGTAAGAGGGGACACTTCAAAAATGTACTATAAAGTGTAGAGTAGGAGGAGACCCTTGTAAAATGTATTATAAATTCTAGAGTAGGAGGAGACTCTTGTAAATTTAATATAAAGTATATACAACTATTACAAGATAGTCTAGTTCGGATCCAATAAATACTAAACTAAACAATTCCTATAAAATGTGTTGTAAGAACTAGAGTAAGAGGGGAATCTTTAAAAATGTACAATAAAGTGTAGAGTTTGGAGAGATTCTTGTAAAATGTGTTGTAAGAACTAGAGTAAGAGGGGACTCTTTAAAAATGTACTATAAAGTGTAGAGTTGGAGGAGACTCTTGTAAAATGTATTATAAAATCTAGAGTAGGAGGAAATTCTTGTAAAATTAATATAAGGTATATACAACTATTAGAAGATAGTCTCGTTCGGATCCAATAAATACTAAATTAAACAATTAGGAGGAGACTCTTGTAAAATGTGTTGTAGGAACTAGAGTAAGAGGGGACTCTTTAAAAATGTACTCTAAAGTCTAGAGTTGGAGGAGACTCTAGTAAAATGTATTATAAAATCTAGAGTAGGAGAAGACTCTTGTAAAATTAATATAAGTTATATACAACTATTACAGGATAGTCTAGTTACGAACCAATAAATACTAAGCCAAACATTTCCTATGAAATGTGTTTTAAGAACTAGAGTAAGAGGGGACTCTTTAAAAATGTACTATAAAGTGTAGAGTAGGAGGAGACCCTTGTAAAATGTATTATAAATTCTAGAGTAGGAGGAGACTCTTGTAAAATTAATATAAAGTACATACAACTATTACAAGATAGTCTAGTTCGGATCCAATAAATACAAAACTAAACAATTCCTATAAAATGTGTTGTAAGAACTAAAGTAAGTGGGGAATCTTTAAAAATGTACTATAAAGTGTAGAGTTTTAGGAGACTCTTGTAAAATGTATTATAAAATCTAGAGTAGGAGGAGACTCTTGTAAAATTAATATAACGAATATACAACTATTTCAAGATAGTCTAGTTCGGATCCAATAAATACTAAACTATTCCTATAAAATGTGTTTTAAGAACTAGAGTAAGAGGGGAATCTTTAAAAATGTACTATAAAGTGTAGAGTTTGAGGAGACTCTTGTAAAATGTATTATAAAATTTAGAGTAGGAGTAGACTCTTGTAAAATTAATATAAGTTATATACAACTATTACAAGATTGTCTCATTCGGATCCAATAAATACTAAATTACAAAATAGAGGAGACTCTTGTAAAATGTGTTGTAGGAACTAGATTAAGAGGGGAGTCTTTAAAAATGTACTATAGAGTCTAGAGTAGGAGGAGACTCTTGTAAAATTAATATAAGGTATATACAACTACTAGAAGATAGTCTAGTTCGGATCCAATAAATAATAAATTAAAAAATAGAGTAGACTCTTGTAATATGTGTTGTAAGAACTACGTTAAGAGGGGAGTCTTTAAAAATGTACTATAGAGTCTAGAGTAGGAGGAGACTCTTGTAAAATTAATATAGGGTAAATACAACTATTGAAAGATGGTCTAGTTTGGATCCAATAAAAACTAAACAAGAAAAATCCTATAAAATTTGTTTTAAGAACTAGAGTAATGGAGGGAATCTTTAAAAATGTACTATAAAGTGTAGAGTTGGAGGACACGTTTGTAAAATGTATTATAAAATCTAGAGTAGGAGGAGACTCTTGTAAAATTAATATAACGTATATACAACTATTACAAGATAGTCTAGTTCGGATCCAATAAATACTTAACCAAACAAATCCTATAAAATTTGTTTTAAGAACTAGAGTAATGGAGGGAATCTTTAAAAATGTACTATAAAGTGTAGAGTTGGAAGAGACTCTTGTAAAATGTATTGTAAAATCTAGAGTAGGAGGAGACTCTAGTAAAATTAATATAAGTTATATAAAACTATTACAAGATAGTCTAGTTAGGATCCCATAAATACTAAGCCAATTAATTCCTATGAAATGTGTTGTAAGAACTAGAGTAAGAGGGGACTCTTTAAAAATGTACTATAAAGTGTTGAGTAGGAGGAGACCCTTGTAAAATGTATTATAAAATCTAGAGTAGGAGGAGACTCTTGTAAAATTAATATAAGATATATACAACTTTTACCAGATAGTATAGTTCTGATCCAATAAATACTAATTTAAACAATTTGGAGGAGACTCTTGTAAAGTATATTGTAAAAACAAGAGTAAGAGGGAACTCTTTAAAAATGTACTATAGAGGTTAGAGTAGGAGGAGACTCTTGTAAAATGTATTATGAAATCTAGAGTAGGAGGAGAATCTTGTAAAATTAATATAAGGTATATACAACTATTACAAGATAGTCTAAATTGATCCAATAAATACCAAACATAACAATTAGGAGGAGACTCTTGTAAAATGTGTTGTAAGAGCTAGAGTAAGAGGGGACTCTTTAAAAATGTATTATAAAGTGTAGAGTTGGAGGAGACTCTTGTAAAATGTATTATAAAATCTAGAGTAGGAGGAGACTCTTGTAAAATTAATATAAGTTATATACAACTATTACAAGATTGTCTAGTACGGATCCAATAAATACTAAATTACAAAATAGAGGAGACTCTTGTAAAATGTGTTGTAGGAACTAGATTAAGAGGGGAGTCTTTAAAAATGTACTATAGAGTCTAGAGTAGGAGGAGACTCTTGTAAAATTAATATAAGGTATATACAGCTATTAGAAGATAGTCTTATTCGGATCCAATAAATAATAAATTAAAAAATAGAGAAGACTCTTGTAAAATTAATATAGGGTAAATACAACTATTGAAAGATGGTCTAGTTTGGATCCAATAAATACTAAACTAAAAAAATCCTATAAAATTTGTTTTAAGAACTAGAGTAATGGAGGGAATCTTTAAAAATGTACAATAAAGTGTAGAGTTGGAGGACACGTTTGTAAAATGTATTATTAAAATCTAGAGTAGGAGGAGACTCTTGTAAAATTATTATAACGTATATACAACTATTACAAGATAGTCTAGTTCGGATCCAATAAATACTAAAATAAACAAATCCTATAAAATTTGTTTTAAGAACTATAGTAATGGAGGGAATCTTTAAAAATGTACTATAAAGTGTAGAGTTGGAGGACACGTTTGTAAAGTGTATTATAAAATCTAGGGTAGGAGGATATTCTTGTAAAATTAATATAAGGTACATACAACTATTAGAAGATAGTCTAGTTCGGATCCAATAAATACTAAATTAAACAATTAGGAGGAGACTTTTGTAAAATGTTTTGTAAGAACTAGAGTAAGAGGGGACTCTTTAAAAATGTACTATAAAGTCTAGAGTTGGAGGAGACTCTTGTAAAATGTATTATAAAATCTAGAGTAGGAGAAGACTCTTGTAAAATTAATATAAGTTATATACAACTATTACAAGATAGTCTAGTTACGATCCCATAAATACTAAGCCAAACATTTCCTATGAAATGTGTTGTAAGAACTAGAGTAAGAGGGGACTCTTTAAAAATGTACTATAAAGTGTAGAGTAGGAGGAGACCCTTGTAAAATGTATTATAAATTCTAGAGTAGGAGGAGACTCTTGTAAAATTAATATAGGGTAAATACAACTATTGAAAGATGGTCTAGTTTGGATCCAATAAAAACTAAACAAAAAAAATCCTATAAAATTTGTTTTAAGAACTAGAGTAATGGAGGGAATCTTTAAAAATGTACTATAAAGTGTAGAGTTGGAGGACACGTTTGTAAAATGTATTATGAAATCTAGAGTAGGAGGAGAATCTTGTAAAATTAATATAAGGTATATACAACTATTACAAGATAGTCTAAATTGATCCAATAAATACCAAACATAACAATTAGGAGGAGACTCTTGTAAAATGTGTTGTAAGAACTAGAGTAAGAGGGGACTCTTTAAAAATGTACTATAAAGTCTAGAGTTGGAAGAGACTCTTGTAAAATGTATTATAAAATCTAGAGTAGGAGGATATTCTTGTAAAATTAATATAAGGTACATACAACTATTAGAAGATAGTCTAGTTCGGATCCAATAAATACTAAATTAAACAATTAGGAGGAGACTTTTGTAAAATGTTTTGTAAGAACTAGAGTAAGAGGGGACTCTTTAAAAATGTACTATAAAGTCTAGAGTTGGAGGAGACTCTTGTAAAATGTATTATAAAATCTAGAGTAGGAGAAGACTCTTGTAAAATTAATATAAGTTATATACAACTATTATAAGATAGTCTATTTACGATCCCATAAATACTAAGCCGAACATTTCCTATGAAATGTGTTGTAAGAACTAGAGTAAGAGGGGACTCTTTAAAAATGTACTATAAAGTGTAGAGTAGGAGGAGACCCTTGTAAAATGTATTATAAATTCTAGAGTAGGAGGAGACTCTTGTAAAATTGATATAAAGTATATACAACTATTACAAGATAGTCTAGTTTGGATCCAATAAATACTAAACTAAACAATTCCTATAAAATGTGTTGTAAGAACTAGAGTAAGAGGGGAATCTTTAAAAATGTACTATAAAGTGTAGAGTTTGAGGAGACTCTTGTAAAATGTGTTGTAAGAACTAGAGTAAGAGGGGAATCTTTAAAAATGTACTATAAAGTCTAGAGTTGGAGGAGACTCTTGTAAAATGTATCATAAAATTTAGAGTAGGAGGAGACTCTTTTAAAATTAATATAAGTTATATACAACTATTACAAGATTGTCTAGTTCGGATACAATAAATACTAAATTACAAAATAGAGAGACTCTTGTAAAATGTGTTGTAGGAACTAGACTAAGAGGGGAGTCTTTAAAAATGTACTATAGAGTCTAGAGTAGGAGGAGACTCTTGTAAAATTAATATAAAGTATATACAACTATTACAAGATAGTCTAGTTCGGATCCAATAAATACTAAAATAAACAAATCCTATAAAATTTGTTTTAAGAACTATAGTAATGGAGGGAATATTTAAAAATGTACTATAAAGTGTAGAGTTGGAGGAGACTCTTGTAAAATGTATTATAAAATCTAGAGTAGGAGGAAATTCTTGTAAAATTAATATAAGGTATATACAACTATTAGAAGATAGTCTAGTTCGGATCCAATAAATACTAAACTAAACAATTAGGAGGAGACTCTTGTAAAATGTGTTGTAAGAACTAGAGTAAGAGGGGACTCTTTAAAAATGTATTATAAAGTGTAGAGTTGGAGGAGACTCTTGTAAAATGTATTAAAAAATCTAGAGTAGGAGGAGACTCTTGTAAAATTAATATAAGTTATATACAACTATTACAAGATTGTCTAGTACGGATCCAATGAATACTAAATTACAAAATAGAGGAGACTCTTGTAAAATGTGTTGTAGGAACTAGATTAAGAGGGTAGTCTTTAAAAATGTACTATAGAGTCTAGAGTAGGAGGAGACTCTTGTAAAATTAATATAAGTTATATACAACTATTAGAAGATAGTCTTATTCGGATCCAATAAATAATAAATTAAAAAATAGAGAAGACTCTTGTAAAATTAATATAGGGTAAATACAACTATTGAAAGATGGTCTAGTTTGGATCCAATAAATACTAAACTAAAAAAATCCTATAAAATTTGTTTTAAGAACTAGAGTAATGGAGGGAATCTTTAAAAATGTACAATAAAGTGTAGAGTTGGAGGACACGTTTGTAAAATGTATTATTAAAATCTAGAGTAGGAGGAGACTCTTGTAAAACTAATATAACGTATATACAACTATTACAAGATAGTCTAGTTCGGATCTAATAAATACTAAAATAAACAAATCCTATAAAATTTGTTTTAAGAACTATAGTAATGGAGGGAATCTTTAAAAATGTACTTTAAAGTGTAGAGTTGGAGGACACGTTTGTAAAATGTATTATAAAATCTAGAGTAGGAGGAGACTCTTGTAAAATTAATATAAGTTATATACAACTATTAGAAGATAGTCTAGTTCGGAACCAATAAATACTACATTAAACAATTAGGAGGAGACTTTTGTAAAATGTGTTGTAAGAACTAGAGTAAGAAGGGACTCTTTAAAAATGTACTATAAAGTCTAGAGTTGGAGGAGACTCTTGTAAAATGTATTATAAAATCTAGAGTAGGAGAAGACTCTTGTAAAATTAATATAAGTTATATACAACTATTACAAGATAGTCTAGTTACGATCCCATAAATACTAAGCCAAACATTTCCTATGAAATGTGTTGTAAGAACTAGAGTAAGAGGGGACACTTCAAAAATGTACTATAAAGTGTAGAGTAGGAGGAGACCCTTGTAAAATGTATTATAAATTCTAGAGTAGGAGGAGACTCTTGTAAATTTAATATAAAGTATATACAACTATTACAAGATAGTCTAGTTCGGATCCAATAAATACTAAACTAAACAATTCCTATAAAATGTGTTGTAAGAACTAGAGTAAGAGGGGAATCTTTAAAAATGTACAATAAAGTGTAGAGTTTGAGGAGATTCTTGTAAAATGTGTTGTAAGAACTAGAGTAAGAGGGGACTCTTTAAAAATGTACTATAAAGTCTAGAGTTGGAGGAGACTCTTGTAAAATGTATTATAAAATTTAGAGTAGGAGAAGACTCTTTTAAAATTAATATAAGTTATATACAACTGTTACAAGATTGTCTAGTTCGGATACAATAAATACTAAATTACAAAATAGAGAGACTCTTGTAAAATGTGTTGTAGGAACTAGATTAAGAGGGGAGTCTTTAAAAATGTACTATAGAGTCTAGAGTAGGAGGAGACTCTTGTAAAATTAATATAACGTATATACAACTATTACAAGATAGTCTAGTTCGGATCCAATAAATACTAAAATAAACAAATCCTATAAAATTTGTTTTAAGAACTATAGTAATGGAGGGAATCTTTAAAAATGTACTATAAAGTGTAGAGTTGGAGGAGACTCTTGTAAAATGTATTATAAAATCTAGAGTAGGAGGAAATTCTTGTAAAATTAATATAAGGTATATACAACTATTAGAAGATAGTCTAGTTCTGATCCAATAAATACTAAATTAAACAATTAGGAGGAGACTCTTGTAAAATGTGTTGTAAGAACTAGAGTAAGAGGGGACTCTTTAAAAATGTACTATGAAGTCTAGAGTTGGAGGAGACTCTTGTAAAATGTATTATAAAATCTAGAGTAGGAGGACCTCTAGTAAAATTAATATAAGTTATATACAACTATTACAAGATAGTCTAGTTAGGATCCCATAAATACTAAGCCAATTAATTCCTATGAAATGTGTTGTAAGAACTAGAGTAAGAGGGGACTCTTTAAAGATGTACTGTAAAGTGTTGTGTAGGAGGAGACCCTTGTAAAATGTATTATAAAATCTAGAGTAGGAGGAGACTCTTGTAAAATTAATATAAGATATATACAACTTTTACCAGATAGTATAGTTCTGATCCAATAAATACTAATTTAAACAATTTGGAGGAGACTCTTGTAAAGTATATTGTAAAAACAAGAGTAAGAGGGAACTCTTTAAAAATGTACTATAGAGGTTAGAGTAGGAGGAGACTCTTGTAAAATGTATTATGAAATCTAGAGCAGGAGGAGAATCTTGTAAAATTAATATAAGGTATATACAACTATTACAAGATAGTCTAAATTGATCCAATAAATACCAAACATTACAATTAGGAGGAGACTCTTGTAAAATGTGTTGTAAGAACTAGAGTAAGAGGGGACTCTTTAAAAATGTATTATAAAGTGTAGAGTTGGAGGAGACTCTTGTAAAATGTATTAAAAAATCTAGAGTAGGAGGAGACTCTTGTAAAATTAATATAAGTTATATACAACTATTACAAGATTGTCTAGTACGGATCCAATAAATACTAAATTACAAAATAGAGGAGACTCTTGTAAAATGTGTTGTAGGAACTAGATTAAGAGGGTAGTCTTTAAAAATGTACTATAGAGTCTAGAGTAGGAGGAGACTTTTGTAAAATTAATATAAGGTATATACAACTATTAGAAGATAGTCTTATTCGGATCCAATAAATAATAAATTAAAAAATAGAGAAGACTCTTGTAAAATTAATAAAGGGTAAATACAACTATTGAAAGATGGTCTAGTTTGGATCCAATAAATACTAAACTAAAAAAATCCTATAAAATTTGTTTTAAGAACTAGAGTAATGGAGGGAATCTTTAAAAATGTACAATAAAGTGTAGAGTTGGAGGACACGTTTGTAAAATGTATTATTAAAATCTAGAGTAGGAGGAGACTCTTGTAAAACTAATATAACGTATATACAACTATTACAAGATAGTCTAGTTCGGATCTAATAAATACTAAAATAAACAAATCCTATAAAATTTGTTTTAAGAACTATAGTAATGGAGGGAATCTTTAAAAATGTACTATAAAGTGTAGAGTTGGAGGACACGTTTGTAAAATGTATTATAAAATCTAGAGTAGGAGGAGACTCTTGTAAAATTAATATAAGTTATATACAACTATTAGAAGATAGTCTAGTTCGGAACCAATAAATACTACATTAAACAATTAGGAGGAGACTTTTGTAAAATGTGTTGTAAGAACTAGAGTAAGAAGGGACTCTTTAAAAATGTACTATAAAGTCTAGAGTTGGAGGAGACTCTTGTAAAATGTATTATAAAATCTAGAGTAGGAGAAGACTCTTGTAAAATTAATATAAGTTATATACAACTATTACAAGATAGTCTAGTTACGATCCCATAAATACTAAGCCAAACATTTCCTATGAAATGTGTTGTAAGAACTAGAGTAAGAGGGGACACTTCAAAAATGTACTATAAAGTGTAGAGTAGGAGGAGACCCTTGTAAAATGTATTATAAATTCTAGAGTAGGAGGAGACTCTTGTAAATTTAATATAAAGTATATACAACTATTACAAGATAGTCTAGTTCGGATCCAATAAATACTAAACTAAACAATTCCTATAAAATGTGTTGTAAGAACTAGAGTAAGAGGGGAATCTTTAAAAATGTACAATAAAGTGTAGAGTTTGGAGAGATTCTTGTAAAATGTGTTGTAAGAACTAGAGTAAGAGGGGACTCTTTAAAAATGTACTATAAAGTCTAGAGTTGGAGGAGACTCTTGTAAAATGTATTATAAAATTTAGAGTAGGAGAAGACTCTTTTAAAATTAATATAAGTTATATACAACTGTTACAAGATTGTCTAGTTCGGATACAATAAATACTAAATTACAAAATAGAGACTCTTGTAAAATGTGTTGTAGGAACTAGATTAAGAGGGGAGTCTTTAAAAATGTACTATAGAGTCTAGAGTAGGAGGAGACTCTTGTAAAATTAATATAACGTATATACAACTATTACAAGATAGTCTAGTTCGGATCCAATAAATACTAAAATAAACAAATCCTATAAAATTTGTTTTAAGAACTATAGTAATGGAGGGAATCTTTAAAAATGTACTATAAAGTGTAGAGTTGGAGGAGACTCTTGTAAAATGTATTATAAAATCTAGAGTAGGAGGAAATTCTTGTAAAATTAATATAAGGTATATACAACTATTAGAAGATAGTCTAGTTCTGATCCAATAAATACTAAATTAAACAATTAGGAGGAGACTCTTGTAAAATGTGTTGTAAGAACTAGAGTAAGAGGGGACTCTTTAAAAATGTACTATGAAGTCTAGAGTTGGAGGAGACTCTTGTAAAATGTATTATAAAATCTAGAGTAGGAGGAGACTCTAGTAAAATTAATATAAGTTATATACAACTATTACAAGATAGTCTAGTTAGGATCCCATAAATACTAAGCCAATTAATTCCTATGAAATGTGTTGTAAGAACTAGAGTAAGAGGGGACTCTTTAAAAATGTACTATAAAGTGTTGAGTAGGAGGAGACCCTTGTAAAATGTATTATAAAATCTAGAGTAGGAGGAGACTCTTGTAAAATTAATATAAGATATATACAACTTTTACCAGATAGTATAGTTCTGATCCAATAAATACTAATTTAAACAATTTGGAGGAGACTCTTGTAAAGTATATTGTAAAAACAAGAGTAAGAGGGAACTCTTTAAAAATGTACTATAGAGGTTAGAGTAGGAGGAGACTCTTGTAAAATGTATTATGAAATCTAGAGTAGGAGGAGAATCTTGTAAAATTAATATAAGGTATATACAACTATTACAAGATAGTCTAAATTGATCCAATAAATACCAAACATAACAATTAGGAGGAGACTCTTGTAAAATGTGTTGTAAGAACTAGAGTAAGAGGGGATTCTTTAAAAATGTATTATAAAGTGT
The DNA here is from genome assembly GCA_035578135.1 of Flexamia atlantica. Taxonomy (NCBI): domain Eukaryota; kingdom Metazoa; phylum Arthropoda; class Insecta; order Hemiptera; family Cicadellidae; genus Flexamia; species Flexamia atlantica. The sequence goes on from JAQJVK010000083.1 coordinate 666,063, forward strand.
AGAGTTGGAGGAGACTCTTGTAAAATGTATTATAAAATCTAGAGTAGGAGGAGACTCTTGTAAAATTAATATATGTTATATACAACTATTACAAGATTGTCTAGTACGGATCCAATAAATACTAAATTACAAAATAGAGGAGACTCTTGTAAAATGTGTTGTAGGAACTAGATTAAGAGGGGAGTCTTTAAAAATGTACTATAGAGTCTAGAGTAGGAGGAGACTCTTGTAAAATTAATATAAGGTATATACAACTATTAGAAGATAGTCTTATTCGGATCCAATAAATAATAAATTAAAAAATAGAGAAGACTCTTGTAAAATTATTATAGGGTAAATACAACTATTGAAAGATGGTCTAGTTTGGATCTAATAAATACTAAAATAAACAAATCCTATAAAATTTGTTTTAAGAACTATAGTAATGGAGGGAATCTTTAAAAATGTACTATAAAGTGTAGAGTTGGAGGACACGTTTGTAAAATGTATTATAAAATCTAGAGTAGGAGGAGACTCTTGTAAAATTAATATAAGTTATATACAACTATTAGAAGATAGTCTAGTTCGGAACCAATAAATACTACATTAAACAATTAGGAGGAGACTTTTGTAAAATGTGTTGTAAGAACTAGAGTAAGAAGGGACTCTTTAAAAATGTACTATAAAGTCTAGAGTTGGAGGAGACTCTTGTAAAATGTATTATAAAATCTAGAGTAGGAGAAGACTCTTGTAAAATTAATATAAGTTATATACAACTATTACAAAATAGTCTAGTTACGATCCCATAAATACTAAGCCAAACATTTCCTATGAAATGTGTTGTAAGAACTAGAGTAAGAGGGGACACTTCAAAAATGTACTATAAAGTGTAGAGTAGGAGGAGACCCTTGTAAAATGTATTATAAATTCTAGAGTAGGAGGAGACTCTTGTAAATTTAATATAAAGTATATACAACTATTACAAGATAGTCTAGTTCGGATCCAATAAATACTAAACTAAACAATTCCTATAAAATGTGTTGTAAGAACTAGAGTAAGAGGGGAATCTTTAAAAATGTACAATAAAGTGTAGAGTTTGGAGAGATTCTTGTAAAATGTGTTGTAAGAACTAGAGTAAGAGGGGACTCTTTAAAAATGTACTATAAAGTGTAGAGTTGGAGGAGACTCTTGTAAAATGTATTATGAAATCTAGAGTAGGAGGAGAATCTTGTAAAATTAATATAAGGTATATAAAACTATTACAAGATAGTCTAAATTGATCCAATAAATACCAAACATAACAATTAGGAGGAGACTCTTGTAAAATGTGTTGTAAGAACTAGAGTAAGAGGGGATTCTTTAAAAATGTATTATAAAGTGTAGAGTTGGAGGAGACTCTTGTAAAATGTATTATAAAATCTAGAGTAGGAGGAGACTCTTGTAAAATTAATATAAGTTATATACAACTATTACAAGATTGTCTAGTACGGATCCAATAAATACTAAATTACAAAATAGAGGAGACTCTTGTAAAATGTGTTGTAGGAACTAGATTAAGAGGGGAGTCTTTAAAAATGTACTATAGAGTCTAGAGTAGGAGGAGACTCTTGTAAAATTAATATAAGGTATATACAACTATTAGAAGATAGTCTTATTCGGATCCAATAAATAATAAATTAAAAAATAGAGAAGACTCTTGTAAAATTATTATAGGGTAAATACAACTATTGAAAGATGGTCTAGTTTGGATCCAATAAATACTAAACTAAAAAAATCCTATAAAATTTGTTTTGAGAACTAGAGTAATGGAGGGAATCTTTAAAAATGTACAATAAAGTGTAGAGTTGGAGGACACGTTTGTAAAATGTATTATTAAAATCTAGAGTAGGAGGAGACTCTTGTAAAATTAATATAACGTATATACAACTATTACAAGATAGTCTAGTTCGGATCCAATAAATACTAAAATAAACAAATCCTATAAAATTTGTTTTAAGAACTATAGTAATGGAGGGAATCTTTAAAAATGTACTATAAAGTGTAGAGTTTGAGGAGACTCTCGTAAAATGTGTTGTAAGAACTAGAGTAAGAGGGGACTCTTTAAAAATGTACTATAAAGTCTAGAGTTGGAGGAGACTCTTGTAAAATGTATTATAAAATTTAGAGTAGGAGGAGACTCTTTTAAAATTAATATAAGTTATATACAACTATTACAAGATTGTCTAGTTCGGATCCAATAAATACTAAATTACAAAATAGAGAGACTCTTGTAAAATGTGTTGTAGGAACTAGATTAAGAGGGGAGTCTTTAAAAATGTACTATAGAGTCTAGAGTAGGAGGAGACTCTTGTAAAATTAATATAACGTATATACAACTATTACAAGATAGTCTAGTTCGGATCCAATAAATACTAAAATAAACAAATCCTATAAAATTTGTTTTAAGAACTATAGTAATGGAGGGAATCTTTAAAAATGTACTATAAAGTGTAGAGTTGGAGGAGACTCTTGTAAAATGTATTATAAAATGTAGAGTAGGAGGAAATTCTTGTAAAATTAATATAAGGTATATACAACTATTAGAAGATAGTCTAGTTCTGATCCAATAAATACTAAATTAAACAATTAGGAGGAGACTCTTGTAAAATGTGTTGTAAGAACTAGAGTAAGAGGGGACTCTTTAAAAATGTACTATGAAGTCTAGAGTTGGAGGAGACTCTTGTAAAATGTATTATAAAATCTAGAGTAGGAGGAGACTCTAGTAAAATTAATATAAGTTATATACAACTATTACAAGATAGTCTAGTTAGGATCCCATAAATACTAAGCCAATTAATTCCTATGAAATGTGTTGTAAGAACTAGAGTAAGAGGGAACTCTTTAAAAATGTACTATAAAGTGTTGAGTAGGAGGAGACCCTTGTAAAATGTATTATAAAATCTAGAGTAGGAGGAGACTCTTGTAAAATTAATATAAGATATATACAACTTTTACCAGATAGTATAGTTCTGATCCAATAAATACTAATTTAAACAATTTGGAGGAGACTCTTGTAAAGTATATTGTAAAAACAAGAGTAAGAGGGAACTCTTTAAAAATGTACTATAGAGGTTAGAGTAGGAGGAGACTCTTGTAAAATGTATTATGAAATCTAGAGTAGGAGGAGAATCTTGTAAAATTAATATAAGGTATATACAACTATTACAAGATAGTCTAAATTGATCCAATAAATACCAAACATAACAATTAGGAGGAGACTCTTGTAAAATGTGTTGTAAGAACTAGAGTAAGAGGGGATTCTTTAAAAATGTATTATAAAGTGTAGAGTTGGAGGAGACTCTTGTAAAATGTATTATAAAATCTAGAGTAGGAGGAGACTCTTGTAAAATTAATATAAGTTATATACAACTATTACAAGATTGTCTAGTACGGATCCAATAAATACTAAATTACAAAATAGAGGAGACTCTTGTAAAATGTGTTGTAGGAACTAGATTAAGAGGGGAGTCTTTAAAAATGTACTATAGAGTCTAGAGTAGGAGGAGACTCTTGTAAAATTAATATAAGGTATATACAACTATTAGAAGATAGTCTAATTCGGATCCAATAAATAATAAATTAAAAAATAGAGAAGACTCTTGTAAAATTAATATAGGGTAAATACAACTATTGAAAGATGGTCTAGTTTGGATCCAATAAATACTAAACTAAAAAAATCCTATAAAATTTGTTTTGAGAACTAGAGTAATGGAGGGAATCTTTAAAAATGTACAATAAAGTGTAGAGTTGGAGGACACGTTTGTAAAATGTATTATTAAAATCTAGAGTATGAGGAGACTCTTGTAAAATTAATATAACGTATATACAACTATTAAAAGATAGTCTAGTTCGGATCCAATAAATACTAAAATAAACAAATCCTATAAAATTTGTTTTAAGAACTATAGTAATGGAGGGAATCTTTAAAAATGTACTATAAAGTGTAGAGTTTGAGGAGACTCTTGTAAAATGTGTTGTAAGAACTAGAGTAAGAGGGGACTCTTTAAAAATGTACTATAAAGTCTAGAGTTGGAGGAGACTCTTGTAAAATGTATTATAAAATTTAGAGTAGGAGGAGACTTTTTTAAAATTAATATAAGTTATATACAACTATTACAAGATTGTCTAGTTCGGATCCAATAAATACTAAATTACAAAATAGAGAGACTCTTGTAAAATGTGTTGTAGGAACTAGATTAAGAGGGGAGTCTTTAAAAATGTACTATAGAGTCTAGATTAGGAGGAGACTCTTGTAAAATTAATATAACGTATATACAACTATTACAAGATAGTCTAGTTCGGATCCAATAAATACTAAAATAAACAAATCCTATAAAATTTGTTTTAAGAACTATAGTAATGGAGGGAATCTTTAAAAATGTACTATAAAGTGTAGAGTTGGAGGAGACTCTTGTAAAATGTATTATAAAATCTAGAGTAGGAGGAAATTCTTGTAAAATTAATATAAGGTATATACAACTATTAGAAGATAGTCTAGTTCGGATCCAATAAATACTAAATTAAACAATTAGGAGGAGACTCTTGTAAAATGTGTTGTAAGAACTAGAGTAAGAGGGGACTCTTTAAAAATGTACTATGAAGTCTAGAGTTGGAGGAGACTCTTGTAAAATGTATTATAAAATCTAGAGTAGGAGGAAATTCTTGTAAAATTAATATAAGGTATATACAACTATTAGAAGATAGTCTAGTTCTAATCCAATAAATACTAAATTAAACAATTTCGGAGGAGACTCTTGTAAAATGTGTTGTAAGAACTAGAGTAAGAGGGGACTCTTTAAAAATGTACTATGAAGTCTAGAGTTGGAGGAGACTCTTGTAAAATGTATTATAAAATCTAGAGTAGGAGGAGACTCTTGTAAAATTAATATAAGATATATACAACTTTTACCAGATAGTATAGTTCTGATCCAATAAATACTAATTTAAACAATTTGGAGGAGACTCTTGTAAAGTATATTGTAAAAACAAGAGTAAGAGGGAACTCTTTAAAAATGTACTATAGAGGTTAGAGTAGGAGGAGACTCTTGTAAAATGTATTATGAAATCTAGAGTAGGAGGAGAATCTTGTAAAATTAATATAAGGTATATAAAACTATTACAAGATAGTCTAAATTGATCCAATAAATACCAAACATAACAATTAGGAGGAGACTCTTGTAAAATGTGTTGTAAGAACTAGAGTAAGAGGGGATTCTTTAAAAATGTATTATAAAGTGTAGAGTTGGAGGAGACTCTTGTAAAATGTATTATAAAATCTAGAGTAGGAGGAGACTCTTGTAAAATTAATATAAGTTATATACAACTATTACAAGATTGTCTAGTACGGATCCAATAAATACTAAATTACAAAATAGAGGAGACTCTTGTAAAATGTGTTGTAGGAACTAGATTAAGAGGGGAGTCTTTAAAAATGTACTATAGAGTCTAGAGTAGGAGGAGACTCTTGTAAAATTAATATAAGGTATATACAACTATTAGAAGATAGTCTTATTCGGATCCAATAAATAATAAATTAAAAAATAGAGAAGACTCTTGTAAAATTATTATAGGGTAAATACAACTATTGAAAGATGGTCTAGTTTGGATCCAATAAATACTAAACTAAAAAAATCCTATAAAATTTGTTTTGAGAACTAGAGTAATGGAGGGAATCTTTAAAAATGTACAATAAAGTGTAGAGTTGGAGGACACGTTTGTAAAATGTATTATTAAAATCTAGAGTAGGAGGAGACTCTTGTAAAATTAATATAACGTATATACAACTATTACAAGATAGTCTAGTTCGGATCCAATAAATACTAAAATAAACAAATCCTATAAAATTTGTTTTAAGAACTATAGTAATGGAGGGAATCTTTAAAAATGTACTATAAAGTGTAGAGTTTGAGGAGACTCTTGTAAAATGTGTTGTAAGAACTAGAGTAAGAGGGGACTCTTTAAAAATGTACTATAAAGTCTAGAGTTGGAGGAGACTCTTGTAAAATGTATTATAAAATTTAGAGTAGGAGGAGACTCTTTTAAAATTAATATAAGTTATATACAACTATTACAAGATTGTCTAGTTCGGATCCAATAAATACTAAATTACAAAATAGAGAGACTCTTGTAAAATGTGTTGTAGGAACTAGATTAAGAGGGGAGTCTTTAAAAATGTACTATAGAGTCTAGAGTAGGAGGAGACTCTTGTAAAATTAATATAACGTATATACAACTATTACAAGATAGTCTAGTTCGGATCCAATAAATACTAAAATAAACAAATCCTATAAAATTTGTTTTAAGAACTATAGTAATGGAGGGAATCTTTAAAAATGTACTATAAAGTGTAGAGTTGGAGGAGACTCTTGTAAAATGTATTATAAAATCTAGAGTAGGAGGAAATTCTTGTAAAATTAATATAAGGTATATACAACTATTAGAAGATAGTCTAGTTCGGATCCAATAAATACTAAACTAAACAATTAGGAGGAGACTCTTGTAAAATGTGTTGTAAGAACTAGAGTAAGAGGGGACTCTTTAAAAATGTACTATGAAGTCTAGAGTTGGAGGAGACTCTTGTAAAATGTATTATAAAATCTAGAGTAGGAGGAGACTCTAGTAAAATTAATATAAGTTATATACAACTATTACAAGATAGTCTAGTTAGGATCCCATAAATACTAAGCCAATTAATTCCTATGAAATGTGTTGTAAGAACTAGAGTAAGAGGGGACTCTTTAAAAATGTACTATAAAGTGTTGAGTAGGAGGAGACCCTTGTAAAATGTATTATAAAATCTAGAGTAGGAGGAGACTCTTGTAAAATTAATATAAGATATATACAACTTTTACCAGATAGTATAGTTCTGATCCAATAAATACTAATTTAAACAATTTGGAGGAAACTCTTGTAAAGTAAATTGTAAAAACAAGAGTAAGAGGGAACTCTTTAAAAATGTACTATAGAGGTTAGAGTAGAAGGAGACTCTTGTAAAATGTATTATGAAATCTAGAGTAGGAGGAGAATCTTGTAAAATTAATATAAGGTATATACAACTATTACAAGATAGTCTAAATTGATCCAATAAATACCAAACATAACAATTAGGAGGAGACTCTTGTAAAATGTGTTGTAAGAACTAGAGTAAGAGGGGACTCTTTAAAAATGTATTATAAAGTGTAGAGTTGGAGGAGACTCTTGTAAAATGTATTATAAAATCTAGAGTAGGAGGAGACTCTTTTAAAATTAATATAAGTTATATACAACTATTACAAGATAGTCTAGTTACGATCCCATAAATACTAAGCCAAACATTTCCTATGAAATGTAATGTAAGAACTAGAGTAAGAGGGGACTCTTTAAAAATGTACTATAAAGTGTAGAGTAGGAGGAGACCCTTGTAAAATGTATTATAAATTCTAGAGTAGGAGGAGACTCTTGTAAAATGTGTTGTAAGAACTAGAGTAAGAGGGGACTCTTTAAAAATGTACTATAAAGTCTAGAGTTGGAGGAGACTCTTGTAAAATGTATTATAAAATTTAGAGTAGGAGGAGACTCTTTTAAAATTAATATAAGTTATATACAACTATTACAAGATTGTCTAGTTCGGATACAATAAATACTAAATTACAAAATAGAGAGACTCTTGTAAAATGTGTTGTAGGAACTAGATTAAGAGGGGAGTCTTTAAAAATGTACTATAGAGGTTAGAGTAGGAGGAGACTCTTGTAAAATGAATTATGAAATCTAGAGTAGGAGGAGACTCTTGTAAAATTAATATAACGTATATACAACTATTACAAGATAGTCTAGTTCGGATCCAATAAATACTAAACTTAACAATTAGGAGGAGACTCTTGTAAAATGTGTTGTAAGAACTAGAGTAAGAGGGGACTCTTTAAAAATGTACTATAGAGGTTAGAGTAGGAGGAGACTCTTGTAAAATGAATTATGAAATCTAGAGTAGGAGGAGACTCTTGTAAAATTAATATAACGTATATACAACTATTACAAGATAGTCTAGTTCGGATCCAATAAATACTAAACTAAACTATTCCTATAAAATGTGTTTTAAGAACTAGAGTAAGAGGGGAATCTTTAAAAATGTACTATAAAGTGTAGAGTTTGAGGAGACTCTTGTAAAATGTGTTGTAAGAACTAGAGTAAGAGGGGACTATTTAAAAATGTACTATAAGGTCTAGAGTTGGAGGAGACTCTTGTAAAATGTATTATAAAATTTAGAGTAGGAGGAGACTCTTGTAAAATGTATTATAAAATATAGAGTAGGAGGACACTCTTGTAAAATTAATATAAGGTATATACAACTATTACAGATAGTCTAGTTCGGATCCAATTAATATTAAACGAAACAATTCCTATAAAATGTGTTTTAAGAACTAGAGTAAGACGGGAATACTAAAAAATGTACTATAAAGTGTAGAGTTTGAGGAGACTCTTGTAAAATGTATTATAAGATTTAGAGTAGGAGGAGACTCTTGTAAAATTAATATAGGGTATATACAACTATTGAAAGATTGTCTAGTTTGGATCCAATAAATACTAAACTAAAAAAAATCCTATAAAATTTGTTTTAAGAACTAGAGTAATGAAGGGAATCTTTAAAAATGTACTATGAAGTGTAGAGTTGGAGGAGACTCTTGTAAAATGTATTATAAAATCTAGAGTAGGAGGAAATTCTTGTAAAATTAATATAAGGTATATACAACTATTAGAAGATAGTCTCGTTCGGATCCAATAAATACTAAATTAAACAATTAGGAGGAGACTCTTGTAAAATGTGTTGTAAGAACTAGAGTAAGAGGGGACTCTTTAAAAATGTACTATAAAGTCTAGAGTTGGAGGAGACTCTAGTAAAATGTATTATAAAATCTAGAGTAGGAGAAGACTCTTGTAAAATTAATATAAGTTATATACAACTATTACAGGATAGTCTAGTTACGATCCCATAAATACTAAGCCAAACATTTCCTATGAAATGTGTTGTAAGAACTAGAGTAAGAGGGGACTCTTTAAAAATGTACTATAAAGTGTAGAGTAGGCGGAGACCCTTGTAAAATGTATTATAAATTCTAGAGTAGGAGGAGACTCTTGTAAAATTAATATAAAGTACATACAACTATTACAAGATAGTCTAGTTCGGATCCAATAAATACAAAACTAAACAATTCCTATAAAATGTGTTGTAAGAACTAAAGTAAGAGGGGAATCTTTAAAAATGTACTATAAAGTGTAGAGTTTTAGGAGACTCTTGTAAAATGTATTATAAAATCTAGAGTAGGAGGAGACTCTTGTAAAATTAATATAACGAATATACAACTATTACAAGATAGTCTAGTTCGGATCCAATAAATACTAAACTATTCCTATAAAATGTGTTTTAAGAACTAGAGTAAGAGGGGAATCTTTAAAAATGTACTATAAAGTATAGAGTTGGAGGAGACTCTTGTAAAATGTATTATAAAATCTAGAGTAGGAGGAGACTCTTGTAAAATTAATATAAGTTATATACAACTATTACAAGATTGTCTCATTCGGATCCAATAAATACTAAATTACAAAATAGAGGAGACTCTTGTAAAATGTGTTGTAGGAACTAGATTAAGAGGGGAGTCTTTAAAAATGTACTATAGAGTCTAGAGTAGGAGGAGACTCTTGTAAAATTAATATAAGGTATATACAACTACTAGAAGATAGTCTAGTTCGGATCCAATAAATAATAAATTAAAAAATAGAGTGGACTCTTGTAAAATGTGTTGTAAGAACTACGTTAAGAGGGGAGTCTTTAAAAATGTACTATAGAGTCTAGAGTAGGAGGAGACTCTTGTAAAATTAATATAGGGTAAATACAACTATTGAAAGATGGTCTAGTTTGGATCCAATAAAAACTAAACAAAAAAAATCCTATAAAATTTGTTTTAAGACCTAGAGTAATGGAGGGAATCTTTAAAAATGTACTATAAAGTGTAGAGTTGGAGGACACGTTTGTAAAATGTATTATAAAATCTAGAGTAGGAGGAGACTCTTGTAATATTAATATAACGTATATACAACTATTACAAGATAGTCTAGTTCGGATCCAATAAATACTTAACCAAACTATTCCTATAAAATGTGTTTTAAGAACTAGAGTAAGAGGGGAATCTTTAAAAATGTACTATAAAGTGTAGAGTTGGAGGAGACTCTTGTAAAATGTATTATAAAATCTAGAGTAGGAGGAGACTCTAGTAAAATTAATATAAGTTATATACAACTATTACAAGATAGTCTAGTTAGGATCCCATAAATACTAAGCCAATTAATACCTATGAAATGTGTTGTAAGAACTAGAGTAAGAGGGGACTCTTTAAAAATGTACTATAAAGTGTAGAGTAGGAGGAGACCCTTGAAAAATGTATTATAAATTCTAGAGTAGGAGGAGACTCTTGTAAAATTAATATAGGGTAAATACAACTATTGAAAGATGGTCTAGTTTGGATCCAATAAAAACTAAACAAAAAAACTCCTATAAAATTTGTTTTAAGAACTAGAGTAATGGAGGGAATCTTTAAAAATGTACTATAAAGTGTAGAGTTGGAGGACACGTTTGTAAAATGTATTATAAAATCTAGAGTAGGAGGAGACTCTTGTAAAATTAATATAACGTATATACAACTATTACAAGATAGTCTAGTTCGGATCCAATAAATACTAAACCAAACAAATCCTATAAAATTTGTTTTAAGAACTAGAGTAATGGAGGGAATCTTTAAAAATGTACTATAAAGTGTAGAGTTGGAAGAGACTCTTGTAAAATGTATTATAAAATCTAGAGTAGGAGGATATTCTTGTAAAATTAATATAAGGTACATACAACTATAAGAAGATAGTCTAGTTCGGATCCAATAAATACTAAATTAAACAATTAGGAGGAGACTTTTGTAAAATGTGTTGTAAGAACTAGAGTAAGAGGGGACTCTTTAAAAATGTACTATAAAGTCTAGAGTTGGAGGAGACTCTTGTAAAATGTATTATAAAATCTAGAGTAGGAGAAGACTCTTGTAAAATTAATATAAGTTATATACAACTATTACAAGATAGTCTAGTTACGATCCCATAAATACTAAGCCGAACATTTCCTATGAAATGTGTTGTAAGAACTAGAGTAAGAGGGGAATCTTTAAAAATGTACTATAAAGTGTAGAGTTTGAGGAGACTCTTGTAAAATGTGTTGTAAGAACTAGAGTAAGAGGGGAATCTTTAAAAATGTACTATAAAGTCTAGAGTTGGAGGAGACTCTTGTAAAATGTATCATAAAATTTAGAGTAGGAGGAGACTCTATTAAAATTAATATAAGTTATATATAACTATTACAAGATTGTCTAGTTCGGATACAATAAATACTAAATTACAAAATAGAGAGACTCTTGTAAAATGTGTTGTAGGAACTAGATTAAGAGGGGAGTCTTTAAAAATGTACTATAGAGTCTAGAGTAGGAGGAGACTCTTGTAAAATTAATATAACTTATATACAACTATTACAAGATAGTCTAGTTCGGATCCAATAAATACTAAAATAAACAAATCCTATAAAATTTGTTTTAAGAACTATAGTAATGGAGGGAATCTTTAAAAATGTACTATAAAGTGTAGAGTTGGAGGAGACTCTTGTAAAATGTATTATAAAATATAGAGTAGGAGGAAATTCTTGTAAAATTAATATAAGGTATATACAACTATTAGAAGATAGTCTAGTTCGGATCCAATAAATACTAAATTAAACAATTAGGAGGAGACTCTTGTAAAATGTGTTGTAAGAACTAGAGTAAGAGGGGACTCTTTAAAAATGTACTATGAAGTCTAGAGTTGGAGGAGACTCTTGTAAAATGTATTATAAAATCTAGAGTAGGAGGAGACTCTAGTAAAATTAATATAAGTTATATACAACTATTACAAGATAGTCTAGTTAGGATCCCATAAATACTAAGCCAATTAATTCCTATGAAATGTGTTGTAGGAACTAGAGTAAGAGGGGACTCTTTAAAAATGTACTATAAAGTGTTGAGTAGGAGGAGACCCTTGTAAAATGTATTATAAAATCTAGAGTAGGAGGAGACTCTTGTAAAATTAATATAAGATATATAAATTTTTTACCAGATAGTATAGTTCTGATCCAATAAATACTAATTTAAACAATTTGGAGGAGACTCTTGTAAAGTATATTGTAAAAACAAGAGTGAGAGGGAACTCTTTAAAAATGTACTATAGAGGTTAGAGTAGGAGGAGACTCTTGTAAAATGTATTATGAAATCTAGAGTAGGAGGAGAATCTTGTAAAATTAATATAAGGTATATACAACTATTACAAGATAGTCTAAATTGATCCAATAAATACCAAACATAACAATTAGGAGGAGACTCTTGTAAAATGTGTTGTAAGAACTAGAGTAAGAGGGGACTCTTTAAAAATGTATTATAAAGTGTAGAGTTGGAGGAGACTCTTGTAAAATGTATTAAAAAATCTAGAGTAGGAGGAGACTCTTGTAAAATTAATATAAGTTATATACAACTATTACAAGATTGTCTAGTACGGATCCAATAAATACTAAATTACAAAATAGAGGAGACTCTTGTAAAATGTGTTGTAGGAACTAGATTAAGAGGGTAGTCTTTAAAAATGTACTATAGAGTCTAGAGTAGGAGGAGACTCTTGTAAAATTAATATAAGTTATATACAACTATTAGAAGATAGTCTTATTCGGATCCAATAAATAATAAATTAAAAAATAGAGAAGACTCTTGTAAAATTAATATAGGGTAAATACAACTATTGAAAGATGGTCTAGTTTGGATCCAATAAATACTAAACTAAAAAAATCCTATAAAATTTGTTTTAAGAACTAGAGTAATGGAGGGAATCTTTAAAAATGTATAATGAAGTGTAGAGTTGGAGGACAAGTTTGTAAAATGTATTATTAAAATCTAAAGTAGGAGGAGACTCTTGTAAAACTAATATAACGTATATACAACTATTACAAGATAGTCTAGTTCGGATCCAATAAATACTAAAATAAACAAGTCCTATAAAATTTGTTTTAAGAACTATAGTAATGGAGGGAATCTTTAAAAATGTACTATAAAGTGTAGAGTTGGAGGACACGTTTGTAAAATGTATTATAAAATCTAGAGTAGGAGGAGACTCTTGTAAAATTAATATAAGTTATATACAACTATTAGAAGATAGTCTAGTTCGGAACTAATAAATACTACATTAAACAATTAGGAGGAGACTTTTGTAAAATGTGTTGTAAGAACTAGAGTAAGAAGGGACTCTTTAAAAATGTACTATAAAGTCTAGAGTTGGAGGAGACTCTTGTAAAATGTATTATAAAATCTAGAGTAGGAGAAGACTCTTGTAAAATTAATATAAGTTATATACAACTATTACAAGATAGTCTAGTTACGATCCCATAAATACTAAGCCAAACATTTCCTATGAAATGTGTTGTAAGAACTAGAGTAAGAGGGGACACTTTAAAAATGTACAATAAAGTGTAGAGTAGGAGGAGACCCTTGTAAAATGTATTATAAATTCTAGAGTAGGAGGAGACTCTTGTAAAATTAATATAAAGTATATACAACTATTACAAGATAGTCTAGTTCGGATCCAATAAATACTAAACTAAACAATTCCTATAAAATGTGTTGTAAGAACTAGAGTAAGAGGGGAATCTTTAAAAATGTACAATAAAGTGTAGAGTTTGAGGAGACTCTTGTAAAATGTGTTGTAAGAACTAGAGTAAGAGGGGACTCTTTAAAAATGTACTATAAAGTCTAGAGTTGGAGGAGACTCTTGTAAAATGTATTATAAAATTTAGAGTAGGAGGAGACTCTTTTAAAATTAATATAAGTTATATACAACTGTTACAGGATTGTCTAGTTCGGATACAATAAATACTAAATTACAAAATACAGAGACTCTTGTAAAATGTGTTGTAGGAACTAGATTAAGAGGGGAGTCTTTAAAAATGTACTATAGAGTCTAGAGTAGGAGGAGACTCTTGTAAACTTAATATAACGTATATACAACTATTACAAGATAGTCTAGTTCGGATCCAATAAATACTAAAATAAACAAATCCTATAAAATTTGTTTTAAGAACTATAGTAATGGAGGGAATCTTTAAAAATGTACTATAAAGTGTAGAGTTGGAGGAGACTCTTGTAAAATGTATTATAAAATCTAGAGTAGGAGGAGACTCTAGTAAAATTAATATAAGTTATATACAACTATTACAAGATAGTCTAGTTAGGATCCCATAAATACTAAGCCAATTAATTCCTATGAAATGTGTTGAAAGAACTAGAGTAAGAGGGGACTCTTTAAAAATGTACTATAAAGTGTTGAGTAGGAGGAGACCCTTGTAAAATGTATTATAAAATCTAGAGTAGGAGGAGACTCTTGTAAAATTAATATAAGATATATACAACTTTTACCAGATAATATAGTTCTGATCCAATAAATACTAATTTAAACAATTTGGAGGAGACTCTTGTAAAGTATATTGTAAAAACAAGAGTAAGAGGGAACTCTTTAAAAATGTACTATAGAGGTTAGAGTAGGAGGAGACTCTTGTAAAATGTTTTATGAAATCTAGAGTAGGAGGAGAATCTTGTAAAATGTATTATAAAATCTAGAGTAGGAGGAGACTCTTGTAAAATTAATATAAGTTATATACAACTATTACAAGATTGTCTAGTACGGATCCAAGAAATACTAAATTACAAAATAGAGGAGACTCTTGTAAAATGTGTTGTAGGAACTAGATTAAGAGGGGAGTCTTTAAAAATGTACTATAGAGTCTAGAGTAGGAGGAGACTCTTGTAAAATTAATATAAGGTATATACAACTATTAGAAGATAGTCTTATTCGGGTCCAATAAATAATAAATTAAAAAATAGAGAAGACTCTTGTAAAATTAATATAGGGTAAATACAACTATTGAAAGATGGTCTAGTTTGGATCCAATAAATACTAAACTAAAAAAATCCTATAAAATTTGTTTTAAGAACTAAAGTAATGGAGGGAATCTTTAAAAATGTACAATAAAGTGTAGAGTTGGAGGACACGTTTGTAAAATGTATTATTAAAATCTAGAGTAGGAGGAGACTCTTGTAAAATTAATATAACGTATATACAACTATTACAAGATAGTCTAGTTCGGATCCAATAAATACTAAAATAAACAAATCCTATAAAATTTGTTTTAAGAACTATAGTAATGGAGGGAATCTTTAAAAATGTACTATAAAGTGTAGAGTTGGAGGACACGTTTGTAAAATGTATTATAAAATCTAGAGTAGGAGGAGACTCTTGTAAAATTAATATAAGTTATATACAACTATTAGAAGATAGTCTAGTTCGGAACTAATAAATACTACATTAAACAATTAGGAGGAGACTTTTGTAAAATGTGTTGTAAGAACTAGAGTAAGAAGGGACTCTTTAAAAATGTACTATAAAGTCTAGAGTTGGAGGAGACTCTTGTAAAATGTATTATAAAATCTAGAGTAGGAGAAGACTCTTGTAAAATTAATATAAGTTATATACAACTATTACAAGATAGTCTAGTTACGATCCCATAAATACTAAGCCAAACATTTCCTATGAAATGTGTTGTAAGAACTAGAGTAAGAGGGGACACTTTAAAAATGTACTATAAAGTGTAGAGTAGGAGGAGACCCTTGTAAAATGTATTATAAATTCTAGAGTAGGAGGATACTCTTGTAAAATTAATATAAAGTATATACAACTATTACAAGATAGTCTAGTTCGGATCCAATAAATACTAAACTAAACAATTCCTATAAAATGTGTTGTAAGAACTAGAGTAAGAGGGGAATCTTTAAAAATGTACAATAAAGTGTAGAGTTTGAGGAGACTCTTGTAAAATGTGTTGTAAGAACTAGAGTAAGAGGGGACTCTTTAAAAATGTACTATAAAGTCTAGAGTTGGAGGAGACTCTTGTAAAATGTATTATAAAATTTAGAGTAGGAGGAGACTCTTTTAAAATTAATATAAGTTATATACAACTGTTACAAGATTGTCTAGTTCGGATACAATAAATACTAAATTACAAAATAGAGAGACTCTTGTAAAATGTGTTGTAGGAACTAGATTAAGAGGGGAGTCTTTAATAGAGTAGGAGGAGACTCTTGTAAAATTAATATAACGTATATACAACTATTACAAGATAGTCTAGTTCGGATCCAATAAATACTAAAATAAACAAATCCTATAAAATTTGTTTTAAGAACTATAGTAATGGAGGGAATCTTTAAAAATGTACTATAAAGTGTAGAGTTGGAGGAGACACTTGTAAAATGTATTATAAAATCTAGAGTAGGAGGAGACTCTAGTAAAATTAATATAAGTTATATACAACTATTACAAGATAGTCTAGTTAGGATCCCATAAATACTAAGCCAATTAATTCCTATGAAATGTGTTGTAAGAACTAGAGTAAGAGGGGACTCTTTAAAAATGTACTATAAAGTGTTGAGTAGGAGGAGACCCTTGTAAAATGTATTATAAAATCTAGAGTAGGAGGAGACTCTTGTAAAATTAATATAAGATATATACAACTTTTACCAGATAATATAGTTCTGATCCAATAAATACTAATTTAAACAATTTGGAGGAGACTCTTGTAAAGTATATTGTAAAAACAAGAGTAAGAGGGAACTCTTTAAAAATGTACTATAGAGGTTAGAGTAGGAGGAGACTCTTGTAAAATGTATTATGAAATATAGAGTAGGAGGAGAATCTTGTAAAATTAATATAAGGTATATACAACTATTACAAGATAGTCTAAATTGATCCAATAAATACCAAACATAACAATTAGGAGGAGACTCTTGTAAAATGTGTTGTAAGAACTAGAGTAAGAGGGGATTCTTTAAAAATGTATTATAAAGTGTAGAGTTGGAGGAGACTCTTGTAAAATGTATTATAAAATCTAGAGTAGGAGGAGACTCTTGTAAAATTAATATAAGTTATATACAACTATTACAAGATTGTCTAGTACGGATCCAATAAATACTAAATTACAAAATAGAGGAGACTCTTGTAAAATGTGTTGTAGGAACTAGATTAAGAGGGGAGTCTTTAAAAATGTACTATAGATTCTAGAGTAGGAGGAGACTCTTGTAAAATTAATATAAGGTATATACAACTATTAGAAGATAGTCTTATTCGGATCCAATAAATAATAAATTAAAAAATAGAGAAGACTCTTGTAAAATTAATATAGGGTAAATACAACTATTGAAAGATGGTCTAGTTTGGATCCAATAAATACTAAACTAAAAAGATCCTATAAAATTTGTTTTAAGAACTAGAGTAATGGAGGGAATCTTTAAAAATGTACAATAAAGTGTAGAGTTGGAGGACACGTTTGTAAAATGTATTATTAAAATCTGGAGTAGGAGGAGACTCTTGTAAAATTAATATAACGTATATACAACTATTACAAGATAGTCTAGTTCGGATCCAATAAATACTAAAATAAACAAATCCTATAAAATTTGTTTTAAGAACTATAGTAATGGAGGGAATCTTTAAAAATGTACTATAAAGTGTAGAGTTGGAGGACACGTTTGTAAAATGTATTATAAAATCTTGAGTAGGAGGAGACTCTTGTAAAATTAATATAAGTTATATACAACTATTACAAGATAGTCTAATTACGATCCCATAAATACTAAGCCAAACATTTCCTATGAAATGTGTTGTAAGAACTAGAGTAAGAGGGGACACTTTAAAAATGTACTATAAAGTGTAGAGTAGGAGGAGACCCTTGTAAAATTTATTATAAATTCTAGAGTAGGAGGAGACTCTTGTAAAATTAATATAAAGTATATACAACTATTACAAGATAGTCTAGTTCGGATCCAATAAATACTAAATTAAACAAATAGGAGGAGACTCTTGTAAAATGTGTTGTAAGAACTAGAGTAAGAGGGGACTCTTTAAAAATGTACTATGAAGTCTAGAGTTGGAGGAGACTCTTGTAAAATGTATTATAAAATCTAGAGTAGGAGGAGACTCTAGTAAAATTAATATAAGTTATATACAACTATTACAAGATAGTCTAGTTAGGATCCCATAAATACTAAGCCAATTAATTCCTATGAAATGTGTTGTAAGAACTAGAGTAAGAGGGGACTCTTTAAAAATGTACTATAAAGTGTTGAGTAGGAGGAGACCCTTGTAAAATGTATTATAAAATCTAGAGTAGGAGGAGACTCTTGTAAAATTAATATAAGATATATACAACTTTTACCAGATAATATAGTTCTGATCCAATAAATACTAATTTAAACAATTTGGAGGAGACTCTTGTAAAGTATATTGTAAAAACAAGAGTAAGAGGGAACTCTTTAAAAATGTACTATAGAGGTTAGAGTAGGAGGAGACTCTTGTAAAATGTATTATGAAATCTAGAGTAGGAGGAGAATCTTGTAAAATTAATATAAGGTATATACAACTATTACAAGATAGTCTAAATTGATCCAATAAATACCAAACATAACAATTAGGAGGAGACTCTTGTAAAATGTGTTGTAAGAACTAGAGTAAGAGGGGAATTTTTAAAAATGTACTATAAAGTGTAGAGTTTGAGGAGACTCTTGTAAAATGTGTTGTAAGAACTAGAGTAAGAGGGGACTCTTTAAAAATGTACTATAAAGTCTAGAGTTGGAGGAGACTCTTGTAAAATGTATTATAAAATTTAGAGTAGGAGGAGACTCTTTTAAAATTAAGATAAGTTATATACAACTATCACAAGATTGTCTAGTTCGGATCCAATAAATACTAAATTACAAAATAGAGAGACTCTTGTAAAATGTGTTGTAGGAACTAGATTAAGAGGGGAGTCTTTAAAAATGTACTATAGAGTCTAGAGTAGGAGGAGACTCTTGTAAAATTAATATAACGTATATACAACTATTACAAGATAGTCTAGTTCGGATCCAATAAATACTAAAATAAACAAATCCTATAAAATTTGTTTTAAGAACTATAGTAATGGAGGGAATCTTTAAAAATGTACTATAAAGTGTAGAGTTGGAGGACACGTTTGTAAAATGTACTATAAAGTGTAGAGTTGGAGGAGACTCTTGTAAAATGTATTATAAAATCTAGAGTAGGAGGAAATTCTTGTAAAATTAATATAAGGTATATACAACTATTAGAAGATAGTCTAGTTCGGATCCAAAAAATACTAAATTAAACAATTAGGAGGAGACTCTTGTAAAATGTATTATGAAGTCTAGAGTAGGAGGAGAATCTTGTAAAATTAATATAAGGTATATACAACTATTACCAGATAGTCTAAATTGATCCAATAAATACCAAACATAACAATTAGGAGGAGACTCTTGTAAAATGTGTTGTAAGAACTAGAGTAAGAGGGGACTCTTTAAAAATGTACTATAAAGTGTAGAGTAGGAGGAGACCCTTGTAAAATGTATTATAAATTCTAGAGTAGGAGGAGACTCTTGTAAAATTAATATAAAGTATATACAACTATTACAAGATAGTCTAGTTCGGATCCAATAAATACAAAACTAAACAATTCCTATAAAATGTGTTGTAAGAACTAAAGTAAGAGGGGAATCTTTAAAAAATGTACTATAAAGTGTAGAGTTTTAGGAGACTCTTGTAAAATGTATTATAAAATCTAGAGTAGGAGGAGACTCTTGTAAAATTAATATAACGTATATACAACTATTACAAGATAGTCTAGTTCGGATCCAATAAATACTAAACAATTCCTATAAAATGTGTTTTAAGAACTAGAGTAAGAGGGGAATCTTTAAAAATGTACTTTAAAGTGTAGAGTTTGAGGAGACTCTTGTAAAATGTGTTGTAAGAACTAGAGTAAGAGGGGACTCTTTAAAAATGTACTATAAAGTCTAGAGTTGGAGGAGACCCTTGTAAAATGTATTATAAAATCTAAAGTAGGAGGACACTCTTGTAAAATTAATATAAGGTATATACAACTATTACAAGATAGTCTAGTTCGGATCCAATAAATACTAAACTAAACAATTCCTATAAAATGTGTTTTAAGAACTAGAGTAAGAGGGGAATCTTTAAAAATGTACTATAAAGTGTAGAGTTTGAGGAGACTCTTGTAAAATTAAAATAAGGTATATACAACTATTAGAAGATAGTCTAGTTCGGATCCAATAAATAATAAATTAAAAAATAGAGTAGACTCTTGTAAAATGTGTTGTAAGAACTACGTTAAGAGGGGAGTCTTTAAAAATGTACTATAGAGTCTAGAGTAGGAGGAGACTCTTGTAAAATTAATATAGGGTAAATACAACTATTGAAAGATGGTCTAGTTTGGATCCAATAAAAACTAAACAAAAAAAATCCTATAAAATTTGTTTAAGAACTAGAGTAATGGAGGGAATCTTTAAAAAGGTACTATAAATTGTAGAGTTGGAGGACACGTTTGTAAAATGTATTATAAAATCTAGAGTAGGAGGAGACTCTTGTAAAATTAATATAACGTATATACAACTATTACAAGATAGTCTAGTTCGGATCCAATAAATACTAAACCAAACAAATCCTATAAAATTTGTTTTAAGAACTAGAGTAATGGAGGGAATCTTTAAAAATGTACTATAAAGTGTAGAGTTGGAGGAGACTCTTGTAAAATGTATTATAAAATCTAGAGTAGGAGGAAATTCTTGTAAAATTAATATAAGGTACATACAACTATTAGAAGATAGTCTAGTTCGGATCCAATAAATACTAAATTAAACAATTTGGAGGAGACTTTTGTAAAATGTGTTGTAAGAACTAGAGTAAGAGGGGACTCTTTAAAAATGTACTATAAAGTCTAGAGTTGGAGGAAACTCTTGTAAAATGTATTATAAAATCTAGAGTAGGAGAAGACTCTTGTAAAATTAATAAAAGTTATATACAACTATTACAAGATAGTCTAGTTACGATCCCATAAATACTAAGCCAAACATTTCCTATGAAATATGTTGTAAGAACTAGAGTAAGAGGGGACTCTTTAAAAATGTACTTTAAAGTGAAGAGTAGGAGGAGACCCTTGTAAAATGTATTATAAATTCTAGAGTAGGAGGAGACTCTTGTAAAATTAATATAAAGTATATACAACTATTACAAGATAGTCTAGTTCGGATCCAATAAATACTAAACTAAACAATTCCTATAAAATGTGTTGTAAGAACTAGAGTAAGAGGGGAATTTTTAAAAATGTACTATAAAGTGTAGAGTTTGAGGAGACTCTTGTAAAATGTGTTGTAAGAACTAGAGTAAGAGGGGACTCTTTAAAAATGTACTATAAAGTCTAGAGTTGGAGGAGACTCTTGTAAAATGTATTATAAAATCTAGAGTAGGAGGAAATTCTTGTAAAATTAATATAAGGTATATACAACTATTAGAAGATAGTCTAGATCGGATCCAAAAAATACTAAATTAAACAATTAGGAGGAGACTCTTGTAAAATGTATTATGAAATCTAGAGTAGGAGGAGAATCTTGTAAAATTAATATAAGGTATATACAACTATTACCAGATAGTCTAAATTGATCCAATAAATACCAAACATAACAATTAGGAGGAGACTCTTGTAAAATGTGTTGTAAGAACTAGAGTAAGAGGGGACTCTTTAAAAATGTATTATAAAGTGTAGAGTTGGAGGAGACTCTTGTAAAATGTATTATAAAATCTAGAGTAGGAGGAGACTCTTGTAAAATTAATATAAGTTATACACAACTATTACAAGATAGTTTCGTTAGGATCCCATAAATACTAAGCCAAACAATTCCTATGAAATGTATTGTAAGAACTAGAGTAAGAGGGGACTCTTTAAAAATGTTCTATAAAGTGTAGAGTTTGAGGAGACTCTTGTAAAATGTGTTGTAAGAACTAGAGTAAGAGGGGACTATTTAAAAATGTACTATAAGGTCTAGAGTTGGAGGAGACTCTTGTAAAATTAAAATAAGATATATACAACTATTACAAGATTGTCTAGTTCGGATCCAATAAATACTAAAATAAACAAATCCTATAAAATTTGTTTTAAGAACTATAGTAATGGAGGGAATCTTTAAAAATGTACTATAAAGTGTAGAGTTGGAGGAGACTCTTGTAAAATGTGTTGTAAGAACTAGAGTAAGAGGGGACTATTTAAAAATGTACTATAAGGTCTAGAGTTGGAGGAGACTCTTGTAAAATTAAAATAAGATATATACAACTATTACAAGATTGTCTAGTTCGGATCCAATAAATACTAAACTTAACAATTAGGAGGAGACTCTTGTAAAATGTGTTGTAAGAACTAGAGTAAGAGGGGACTCTTTAAAAATGTACTATAAAGCCTAGAGTTGGAGGAGACTCTTGTAAAATGTATTATAAAATCTAGAGTAGGAAAAGACTCTTGTAAAATTAATATAAGTTATATACAACTATTACAAGATAGTCTAGTTACGATCCCATAAATACTAAGCCAAAAAATTCCTGTGAAATGTGTTGTAAGAACTAGAGTAAGAGGGGACTCTTTAAAAATGTACTATAAAGTGTAGAGTAGGAGAAGACCCTTGTAAAATGTATTATAAAATCTAGAGTAGGAGGACACTCTTGTAAAATTAATATAAGGTATATACAACTATTACGGATAGTCTAGTTCGGATCCAATTAATACTAAACTAAACAATTCCTATAAAATGTGTTTTAAGAACTAGAGTAAGACGGGAATCCTAAAAAATGTACTCTAAAGTGTAGAGTTTAAGGAGACTCTTGTAAAATGTATTATAAGATTTAGAGTAAGAGGAGACTCTTGTAAAATTAATATAGGGTAAATACAACTATTGAAAGATTGTCTAGTTTGGATCCAATAAATACTAAACTAAAAAAATCCTATAAAATTTGTTTTAAGAACTAGAGTAATGAAGGGAATCTTTAAAAATGTACTATAAAGTGTAGAGTTGGAGGACACGTTTGTAAAATGTATTATAAAATCTAGAGTAGGAGGAGACTCTTGTAAAATTAATATAACGTATATACAACTATTACAAGATAGTCTAGTTCGGAGCCAATAAATACTAAACTAAACAAATCCTATAAAATTTGTTTTAAGAACTAGAGTAATGGAGGGAATCTTTAAAAATGTACTATAAAGTGTAGAGGTGGAGGACACGTTTGTAAATATACTATAAAGTGTAGAGTTGGAGGAGACTTTTGTAAAATGTATTATAAAATCTAGAGTAGGAGGAAATTCTTGTAAAATTAATATAAGGTATATACAACTATTAGAAGATAGTCTCGTTCGGATCCAATAAATACTAAATTAAACAATTAGGAGGAGACTCTTGTAAAATGTGTTGTAAGAACTAGAGTAAGAGGGGACTCTTTAAAAATGTACTATAAAGTGTAGAGTAGGAGGAGACCCTTGTAAAATGTATTATAAATTCTAGAGTAGGAGGAGACTCTTGTAAAATTAATATAAAGTATATACAACTATTACAAGATAGTCTAGTTCGGATCCAATAAATACAAAACTAAACAATTCCTATAAAATGTGTTGTAAGAACTAAAGTAAGAGGGGAATCTTTAAAAATGTACTATAAAGTGTAGAGTTTTAGGAGACTCTTGTAAAATGTATTATAAAATCTAGAGTAGGAGGAGACTCTTGTAAAATTAATATAACGTATATACAACTATTACAAGATAGTCTAGTTCGGATCCAATAAATACTAAACTATTCCTATAAAATGTGTTTTAAGAACTAGAGTAAGAGGGGAATCTTTAAAAATGTACTTTAAAGTGTAGAGTTTGAGGAGACTCTTGTAAAATGTGTTGTAAGAACTAGAGTAAGAGGGGACTCTTTAAAAATGTACTATAAAGTCTAGAGTTGGAGGAGACCCTTGTAAAATGTATTATAAAATCTAAAGTAGGAGGACACTCTTGTAAAATTAATATAAGGTATATACAACTATTACAAGATAGTCTAGTTCGGATCCAATAAATACTAAACTAAACAATTCCTATAAAATGTGTTTTAAGAACTAGAGTAAGAGGGGAATCTTTAAAAATGTACTATAAAGTGTAGAGTTTGAGGAGACTCTTGTAAAATGTATTATAAAATTTAGAGTAGGAGGAGACTCTTGTAAAATTAAAATAATGTATATACAACTATTAGAAGATAGTCTAGTTCGGATCCAATAAATAATAAATTAAAAAATAGAGTAGACTCTTGTAAAATGTGTTGTAAGAACTACGTTAAGAGGGGAGTCTTTAAAAATGTACTATAGAGTCTAGAGTAGGAGGAGACTCTTGTAAAATTAATATAGGGTAAATACAACTATTGAAAGATGGTCTAGTTTGGATCCAATAAAAACTAAACAAAAAAAATCCTATAAAATTTGTTTAAGAACTAGAGTAATGGAGGGAATCTTTAAAAAGGTACTATAAATTGTAGAGTTGGAGGACACGTTTGTAAAATGTATTATAAAATCTAGAGTAGGAGGAGACTCTTGTAAAATTAATATAACGTATATACAACTATTACAAGATAGTCTAGTTCGGATCCAATAAATACTAAACCAAACAAATCCTATAAAATTTGTTTTAAGAACTAGAGTAATGGAGGGAATCTTTAAAAATGTACTATAAAGTGTAGAGTTGGAGGAGACTCTTGTAAAATGTATTATAAAATCTAGAGTAGGAGGAAATTCTTGTAAAATTAATATAAGGTACATACAACTATTAGAAGATAGTCTAGTTCGGATCCAATAAATACTAAATTAAACAATTTGGAGGAGACTTTTGTAAAATGTGTTGTAAGAACTAGAGTAAGAGGGGACTCTTTAAAAATGTACTATAAAGTCTAGAGTTGGAGGAAACTCTTGTAAAATGTATTATAAAATCTAGAGTAGGAGAAGACTCTTGTAAAATTAATAAAAGTTATATACAACTATTACAAGATAGTCTAGTTACGATCCCATAAATACTAAGCCAAACATTTCCTATGAAATATGTTGTAAGAACTAGAGTAAGAGGGGACTCTTTAAAAATGAACTATAAAGTGAAGAGTAGGAGGAGACCCTTGTAAAATGTATTATAAATTCTAGAGTAGGAGGAGACTCTTGTAAAATTAATATAAAGTATATACAACTATTACAAGATAGCCTAGTTCGGATCCAATAAATACTTAACTAAACAATTCCTATAAAATGTGTTGTAAGAACTAGAGTAAGAGGGGAATTTTTAAAAATGTACTATAAAGTGTAGAGTTTGAGGAGACTCTTGTAAAATGTGTTGTAAGAACTAGAGTAAGAGGGGACTCTTTAAAAATGTACTATAAAGTCTAGAGTTGGAGGAGACTCTTGTAAAATGTATTATAAAATTTAGAGTAGGAGGAGACTCTTTTAAAATTAAGATAAGTTATATACAACTATTACAAGATTGTCTAGTTCGGATCCAATAAATACTAAATTACAAAATAGAGAGACTCTTGTAAAATGTGTTGTAGGAACTAGATTAAGAGGGGAGTCTTTAAAAATGTACTATAGAGTCTAGAGTAGGAGGAGACTCTTGTAAAATTAATATAACGTATATACAACTATTAAAAGATAGTCTAGTTCGGATCCAATAAATACTAAAATAAACAAATCCTATAAAATTTGTTTTAAGAACTATAGTAATGGAGGGAATCTTTAAAAATGTACTATAAAGTGTAGAGTTGGAGGACACGTTTGTAAAATGTACTATAAAGTGTAGAGTTGGAGGAGACTCTTGTAAAATGTATTATAAAATCTAGAGTAGGAGGAAATTCTTGTAAAATTAATATAAGGTATATACAACTATTAGAAGATAGTCTAGACCGGATCCAAAAAATACTAAATTAAACAATTAGGAGGAGACTCTTGTAAAATGTATTATGAAATCTAGAGTAGGAGGAGAATCTTGTAAAATTAATATAAGGTATATACAACTATTACCAGATAGTCTAAATTGATCCAATAAATACCAAACATAACAATTAGGAGGAGACTCTTGTAAAATGTGTTGTAAGAACTAGAGTAAGAGGGGACTCTTTAATAATGTATTATAAAGTGTAGAGTTGGAGGAGACTCTTGTAAAATGTATTATAAAATCTAGAGTAGGAGGAGACTCTTGTAAAATTAATATAAGTTATACACAACTATTACAAGATAGTTTCGTTAGGATCCCATAAATACTAAGCCAAACAATTCCTATGAAATGTGTTGTAAGAACTAGAGTAAGAGGGGACTCTTTAAAAATGTTCTATAAAGTGTAGAGTTTGAGGAGACTCTTGTAAAATGTGTTGTAAGAACTAGAGTAAGAGGGGACTATTTGAAAATGTACTATAAGGTCTAGAGTTGGAGGAGACTCTTGTAAAATTAAAATAAGATATATACAACTATTACAAGATTGTCTAGTTCGGATCCAATAAATACTAAACTTAACAATTAGGAGGAGACTCTTGTAAAATGTGTTGTAAGAACTAGAGTAAGAGGGGACTCTTTAAAAATGTACTATAAAGCCTAGAGTTGGAGGAGACTCTTGTAAAATGTATTATAAAATCTAGAGTAGGAAAAGACTCTTGTAAAATTAATATAAGTTATATACAACTATTACAAGATAGTCTAGTTACGATCCCATAAATACTAAGCCAAAAAATTCCTGTGAAATGTGTTGTAAGAACTAGAGTAAGAGGGGACTCTTTAAAAATGTACTATAAAGTGTAGAGTAGGAGAAGACCCTTGTAAAATGTATTATAAAATCTAGAGTAGGAGGACACTCTTGTAAAATTAATATAAGGTATATACAACTATTACGGATAGTCTAGTTCGGATCCAATTAATACTAAACTAAACAATTCCTATAAAATGTGTTTTAAGAACTAGAGTAAGACGGGAATCCTAAAAAATGTACTCTAAAGTGTAGAGTTTAAGGAGACTCTTGTAAAATGTATTATAAGATTTAGAGTAAGAGGAGACTCTTGTAAAATTAATATAGGGTAAATACAACTATTGAAAGATTGTCTAGTTTGGATCCAATAAATACTAAACTAAAAAAATCCTATAAAATTTGTTTTAAGAACTAGAGTAATGAAGGGAATCTTTAAAAATGTACTATAAAGTGTAGAGTTGGAGGACACGTTTGTAAAATGTATTATAAAATCTAGAGTAGGAGGAGACTCTTGTAAAATTAATATAACGTATATACAACTATTACAAGATAGTCTAGTTCGGAGCCAATAAATACTAAACTAAACAAATCCTATAAAATTTGTTTTAAGAACTAGAGTAATGGAGGGAATCTTTAAAAATGTACTATAAAGTGTAGAGGTGGAGGACACGTTTGTAAATATACTATAAAGTGTAGAGTTGGAGGAGACTTTTGTAAAATGTATTATAAAATCTAGAGTAGGAGGAAATTCTTGTAAAATTAATATAAGGTATATACAACTATTAGAAGATAGTCTCGTTCGGATCCAATAAATACTAAATTAAACAATTAGGAGGAGACTCTTGTAAAATGTGTTGTAAGAACTAGAGTAAGAGGGGACTCTTTAAAAATGTACTATAAAGTGTAGAGTAGGAGGAGACCCTTGTAAAATGTATTATAAATTCTAGAGTAGGAGGAGACTCTTGTAAAATTAATATAAAGTATATACAACTATTACAAGATAGTCTAGTTCGGATCCAATAAATACAAAACTAAACAATTCCTATAAAATGTGTTGTAAGAACTAAAGTAAGAGGGGAATCTTTAAAAATGTACTATAAAGTGTAGAGTTTTAGGAGACTCTTGTAAAATGTATTATAAAATCTAGAGTAGGAGGAGACTCTTGTAAAATTAATATAACGTATATACAACTATTACAAGATAGTCTAGTTCGGATCCAATAAATACTAAACTATTCCTATAAAATGTGTTTTAAGAACTAGAGTAAGAGGGGAATTTTTAAAATGTACTTTAAAGTGTAGAGTTTGAGGAGACTCTTGTAAAATGTGTTGTAAGAACTAGAGTAAGAGGGGACTCTTTAAAAATGTACTATAAAGTCTAGAGTTGGAGGAGACCCTTGTAAAATGTATTATAAAATCTAAAGTAGGAGGACACTCTTGTAAAATTAATATAAGGTATATACAACTATTACAAGATAGTCTAGTTCGGATCCAATAAATACTAAACTAAACAATTCCTATAAAATGTGTTTTAAGAACTAGAGTAAGAGGGGAATCTTTAAAAATGTACTATAAAGTGTAGAGTTTGAGGAGACTCTTGTAAAATGTATTATAAAATTTAGAGTAGGAGGAGACTCTTGTAAAATTAAAATAAGGTATATACAACTATTAGAAGATAGTCTAGTTCGGATCCTATATATAATAAATTAAAAAATAGAGTAGACTCTTGTAAAATGTGTTGTAAGAACTACGTTAAGAGGGGAGTCTTTAAAAATGTACTATAGAGTCTAGAGTAGGAGGAGACTCTTGTAAAATTAATATAGGGTAAATACAACTATTGAAAGATGGTCTAGTTTGGATCCAATAAAAACTAAACAAAAAAATCCTATAAAATTTGTTTAAGAACTAGAGTAATGGAGGGAATCTTTAAAAAGGTACTATAAATTGTAGAGTTGGAGGACACGTTTGTAAAATGTATTATAAAATCTATAGTAGGAGGAGACTCTTGTAAAATTAATATAACGTATATACAACTATTACAAGATAGTCTAGTTCGGATCCAATAAATACTAAACCAAACAAATCCTATAAAATTTGTTTTAAGAACTAGAGTAATGGAGGGAATCTTTAAAAATGTACTATAAAGTGTAGAGTTGGAGGAGACTCTTGTAAAATGTATTATAAAATCTAGAGTAGGAGGAAATTCTTGTAAAATTAATATAAGGTACATACAACTATTAGAAGATAGTCTAGTTCGGATCCAATAAATACTAAATTAAACAATTAGGAGGAGACTTTTGTAAAATGTGTTGTAAGAACTAGAGTAAGAGGGGACTCTTTAAAAATGTACTATAAAGTCTAGAGTTGGAGGAGACTCTTGTAAAATGTATTATAAAATCTAGAGTAGGAGAAGACTCTTGTAAAATTAATATAAGTTATATACAACTATTACAAGATAGTCTAGTTACGATCCCATAAATACTAAGCCAAACATTTCCTATGAAATGTGTTGTAAGAACTAGAGTAAGAGGGGACTCTTTAAAAATGTACTATAAAGTGTAGAGTAGGAGGAGACCCTTGTAAAATGTATTATAAATTCTAGAGTAGGAGGAGACTCTTGTAAAATTAATATAAAGTATATACAACTATTACAAGATAGTCTAGTTTGGATCCAATAAATACTAAACTAAACAATTCCTATAAAATGTGTTGTAAGAACTGGAGTAAGAGGGGAATCTTTAAAAATGTACTATAAAGTGTATAGTTTGAGGAGACTCTTGTAAAATGTGTTGTAAGAACTAGAGTAAGAGGGGACTCTTTAAAAATGTACTATAAAGTCTAGAGTTGGAGGAGACTCTTGTAAAATGTATTATAAAAATTAGAGTAGGAGGAGACTCTTTTAAAATTAATATAAGTTATATACAACTATTACAAGATTGTCTAGTTCGAATACAATAAATACTAAATTACAAAATATAGAGACTCTTGTAAAATGTCTTGTAGGAACTAGATTAAAAGGGGAGTCTTTAAAAATGTACTATAGAGTCTAGAGTAGGAGGAGACTCTTGTAAAATTAATATAACGTATATACAACTATTACAAGATAGTCTAGTTCGGATCCAATAAATACTAAAATAAACAAATCCTATAAAATTTGTGTTAAGAACTATAGTAATGGAGGGAATCTTTAAAAATGTACTATAAAGTGTAGAGTTGGAGGACACGTTTGTAAAATGTACTAAAAAGTGTGGAGTTGGAGGAGACTCTTGTAAAATGTATTATAAAATCTAGAGTAGGTGGAAATTCTTGTAAAATTAATATAAGGTATATACAACTATTAGAAGATAGTCTAGTTCGGATCCAATAAATACTAAATTAAACAATTAGGAGGAGACTCTTGTAAAATGTGTTGTAAGAACTAGAGTAAGAAGGGACTCTTTAAAAATGTACTATGAAGTCTAGAGTTGGAGGAGACTCTTGTAAAATGTATTATAAAATCTAGAGTAGGAGGAGACTCTAGTAAAATTAATATAAGTTATATACAACTATTACAAGATAGTCTAGTTAGGATCCCATAAATACTAAGCCAATTAATTCCTATGAAATGTGTTGTAAGAACTAGAGTAAGAGGGGACTCTTTACAAATGTACTATAAAGTGTTGAGTTTGAGGAGACTCTTGTAAAATGTGTTGTAAGAACTAGAGTAAGAGGGGACTATTTAAAAATGTACTATAAGGTCTAGAGTTGGAGGAGACTCTTGTAAAATGTATTATAAAATTTAGAGTAGGAGGAGACTCTTGTAAAATTAAAATAAGATATATACAACTATTACAAGATTGTCTAGTTCGGATCCAATAAATACTAAACTTAACAATTAGGAGGAGACTCTTGTAAAATGTGTTGTAAGAACTAGAGTAAGAGGGGACTCTTTAAAAATGTACTATAAAGTCTAGAGTTGGAGGAGACTCTTGTAAAATGTATTATAAAATCTAGAGTAGGAGAAGACTCTTGTAAAATTAATATAAGTTATATAATACTATTACAAGATAGTCTAGTTACGATCCCATAAATACTAAGTCAAACATTTCCTATGAAATGTGTTGTAAGAACTAGAGTAAGAGGGGACTCTTTAAAAATGTACTATAAAGTCTAGAGTTGGAGGAGACTCTAGTAAAATGTATTATAAATTTTGAGTAGGAGAAGACTCTTGTAAAATTAATATAAGTTATATACAACTATTACAAGATAGTCTAGTTACGATCCCATAAATACTAAGCCAAACATTTCCTATGAAATGTGTTGTAAGAACTAGAGTAAGAGGGGACTCTTTAAAAATGTACTATAAAGTGTAGAGTAGGAGGAGACCCTTGTAAAATGTATTATAAATTCTAGAGTAGGAGGAGACTCTTGTAAAATTAATATAAAGTACATACAACTATTACAAGATAGTCTAGTTCGGATCCAATAAATACAAAACTAAACAATTCCTATAAAATGTGTTGTAAGAACTAAAGTAAGAGGGGAATCTTTAAAAATGTACTATAAAGTGTAGAGTTGTAGGAGACTCTTGTAAAATGTATTATAAAATCCAGAGTAGGAGGAGACTCTTGTAAAATTAATATAACGTATATACAACTATTACAAGATAGTCTAGTTCGGATCCAATAAATACTAAACTATTCCTATAAAATGTGTTTTAAGAACTAGAGTAAGAGGGGAATCTTTAAAAATGTACTATAAAGTGTAAAGTTTGAGGAGACTCTTGTAAAATGTGTTGTAAGAACTAGAGTAAGAGGGGACTCTTTAAAAATGTACTATAAAGTCTAGAGTTGGAGGAGACCCTTGTAAAATGTATTATAAAATCTAAAGTAGGAGGACACTCTAGTAAAATTAATATAAGGTATATACAACTATTACAAGATAGTCTAGTTCGGATCCAATAAATACTAAACTAATCAATTCCTATAAAATGTGTTTTAAGAACTAGAGTAAGAGGGGAATCTTTAAAAATGTACTATAAAGTGTAGAGTTTAAGGAGACTCTTGTAAAATGTATTATAAGATTTAGAGTAGGAGGAGACTCTTGTAAAATTAATATAACGTATATACAACTACTAGAAGATAGTCTAGTTCGGATCCAATAAATAATAAATTAAAAAATAGAGTAGACTCTTGTAAAATGTGTTGTAAGAACTACGTTAAGAGGGGAGTCTTTAAAAATGTACTATAGAGTCTAGAGTAGGAGGAGACTCTTGTAAAATTAATATAGGGTAAATACAACTATTGAAAGATGGTCTAGTTTGGATCCAATAAAAACTAAACAAAAAAAATCATATAAAATTTGTTTTAAGAACTAGAGTAATGGAGGGAATCTTTAAAAATGTACTATAAAGTGTACAGTTGGAGGACACGTTTGTAAAATGTATTATAAAATCTAGAGTAGGAGGAGACTCTTGTAAAATTAATATAAGATATATACAACTTTTACCAGATAATATAGTTCTGATCCAATAAATACTAATTTAAACAATTTGGAGGAGACTCTTGTAAAGTATATTGTAAAAACAAGAGTAAGAGGGAACTCTTTAAAAATGTACTATAGAGGTTAGAGTAGGAGGAGACTCTTGTAAAATGTATTATGAAATCTAGAGTAGGAGGAGAATCTTGTAAAATTAATATAAGGTATATACAACTATTACAAGATAGTCCAAATTGATCCAATAAATACCAAACATAACAATTAGGAGGAGACTCTTGTAAAATGTGTTGTAAGAACTAGAGTAAGAGGGGAATTTTTAAAAATGTACTATAAAGTGTAGAGTTTCAGGAGACTCTTGTAAAATGTGTTGTAAGAACTAGAGTAAGAGGGGACTCTTTAAAAATGTACTATAAAGTCTAGAGTTGGAGCAGACTCTTGTAAAATGTATTATAAAATTTAGAGTAGGAGGAGACTCTTTTAAAATTAAGATAAGTTATATACAACTATTACAAGATTGTCTAGTTCGGATCCAATAAATACTAAATTACAAAATAGAGAGACTCTTGTAAAATGTGTTGTAGGAACTAGATTAAGAGGGGAGTCTTTAAAAATGTACTATAGAGTCTAGAGTAGGAGGAGACTCTTGTAAAATTAATATAACGTATATACAACTATTACAAGATAGTCTAGTTCGGATCCAATAAATACTAAAATAAACAAATCCTATAAAATTTGTTTTAAGAACTATAGTAATGGAGGGAATCTTTAAAAATGTACTATAAAGTGTAGAGTTGGAGGACACGTTTGTAAAATGTACTATAAAGTGTAGAGTTGGAGGAGACTCTTGTAAAATGTATTATAAAATCTAGAGTAGGAGGAAATTCTTGTAAAATTAATATAAGGTATATACAACTATTAGAAGATAGTCTAGTTCGGATCCAAAAAATACTAAATTAAACAATTAGGAGGAGACTCTTGTAAAATGTATTATGAAATCTAGAGTAGGAGGAGAATCTTGTAAAATTAATATAAGGTATATACAACTATTACCAGATAGTCTAAATTGATCCAATAAATACCAAACATAACAATTAGGAGGAGACTCTTGTAAAATGTGTTGTAAGAACTAGAGTAAGAGGGGACTCTTTAAAAATGTATTATAAAGTGTAGAGTTGGAGGAGACTCTTGTAAAATGTATTATAAAATCTAGAGTAGGAGGAGACTCTTGTAAAATTAATATAAGTTATACACAACTACTACAAGATAGTTTCGTTAGGATCCCATAAATACTAAGCCAAACAATTCCTATGAAATGTGTTGTAAGAACTAGAGTAAGAGGGGACTCTTTAAAAATGTACTATAAAGTGTAGAGTAGGAGAAGACCCTTGTAAAATGTATTATAAAATCTAGAGTAGGAGGACACTCTTGTAAAATTAATATAAGTTATATACAACTATTACAGATAGTCTAGTTCGGATCCAATTAATACTAAACTAAACAATTCCTATAAAATGTGTTTTAAGAACTAGAGTAAGACGGGAATCCTAAAAAATGTACTATAAAGTGTAGAGTTTAAGGAGACTCTTGTAAAATGTATTATAAGATTTAGAGTAAGAGGAGACTCTTGTAAAATTAATATAGGGTAAATACAACTATTGAAAGATTGTCTAGTTTGGATCCAATAAATACTAAACTAAAAAAATCCTATAAAATTTGTTTTAAGAACTAGAGTAATGAAGGGAATCTTTAAAAATGTACTATAAAGTGTAGAGTTGGAGGACACGTTTGTAAAATGTATTATAAAATCTAGAGTAGGAGGAGACTCTTGTAAAATTAATATAACGTATATACAACTATTACAAGATAGTCTAGTTCGGAGCCAATAAATACTAAACTAAACAAATCCTATAAAATTTGTTTTAAGAACTAGAGTAATGGAGGGAATCTTTAAAAATGTACTATAAAGTGTAGAGTTGGAGGACACGTTTGTAAATATACTATAACGTGTAGAGTTGCAGGAGACCTTTGTAAAATCTATTATAAAATCTAGAGTAGGAGGAAATTCTTATAAAATTAATATAAGGTATATACAACTATTAGAAGATAGTCTCGTTCGGATCCAATAAATACTAAATTAAACAATTAGGAGGAGACTCTTGTAAAATGTGTTGTAAGAACTAGAGTAAGAGGGGACTCTTTAAAAATGTACTATAAAGTGTAGAGTAGGAGGAGACCCTTGTAAAATGTATTATAAATTCTAGAGTAGGAGGAGACTCTTCTAAAATTAATATAAAGTATATACAACTATTACAAGATAGTCTAGTTCGGATCCAATAAATACAAAACTAAACAATTCCTATAAAATGTGTTGTAAGAACTAAAGTAAGAGGGGAATCTTTAAAAATGTACTATAAAGTGTAGAGTTTTAGGAGACTCTTGTAAAATGTATTATAAAATCTAGAGTAGGAGGAGACTCTTGTAAAATTAATATAACGTATATACAACTATTACAAGATAGTCTAGTTCGGATCCAATAAATACTAAACTATTCCTATAAAATGTGTTTTAAGAACTAGAGTAAGAGGGGAATCTTTAAAAATGTACTTTAAAGTGTAGAGTTTGAGGAGACTTTTGTAAAATGTGTTGTAAGAACTAGAGTAAGAGGGGACTCTTTAAAAATGTACTATAAATTCTAGAGTTGGAGGAGACCCTTGTAAAATGTATTATAAAATCTAAAGTAGGAGGACATTCTTGTAAAATTAATATAAGGTATATACAACTATTACAAGATAGTCTAGTTCGGATCCAATAAATACTAAACTAAACAATTCCTATAAAATGTGTTTTAAGAACTAGAGTAAGAGGGGAATCTTTAAAAATGTACTATAAAGTGTAGAGTTTGAGGAGACTCTTGTAAAATGTATTATAAAATTTAGAGTAGGAGGAGACTCTTGTAAAATTAAAATAAGGTATATACAACTATTAGAAGATAGTCTAGTTCGGATCCAATAAATAATAAATTAGAAAATAGAGTAGACTCTTGTAAAATGTGTTGTAAGAACTACGTTAAGAGGGGAGTCTTTAAAAATGTACTATAGAGTCTAGAGTAGGAGGAGACTCTTGTAAAATTAATATAGGGTAAATACAACTATTGAAAATGGTCTAGTTTGGATCCAATAAAAACTAAACAAAAAAAATCCTATAAAATTTGTTTAAGAACTAGAGTAATGGAGGGAATCTTTAAAAAGGTACTATAAATTGTAGAGTTGGAGGACACGTTTGTAAAATGTATTATAAAATCTATAGTAGGAGGAGACTCTTGTAAAATTAATATAACGTATATACAACTATTACAAGATAGTCTAGTTCGGATCCAATAAATACTAAACCAAACAAATCCTATAAAATTTGTTTTAAGAACTAGAGTAATGGAGGGAATCTTTAAAAATGTACTATAAAGTGTAGAGTTGGAGGAGACTCTTGTAAAATGTATTATAAAATCTAGAGTAGGAGGAAATTCTTGTAAAATTAATATAAGGTACATACAACTATTAGAAGATAGTCTAGTTCGGATCCAATAAATACTAAATTAAACAATTTGGAGGAGACTTTTGTAAAATGTGTTGTAAGAACTAGAGTAAGAGGGGACTCTTTAAAAATGTACTATAAAGTCTAGAGTTGGAGGAAACTATTGTAAAATGTATTATAAAATCTAGAGTAGGAGAAGACTCTTGTAAAATTAATAAAAGTTATATACAACTATTACAAGATAGTCTAGTTACGATCCCATAAATACTAAGCCAAACATTTCCTATGAAATATGTTGTAAGAACTAGAGTAAGAGGGGACTCTTTAAAAATGTACTATAAAGTGAAGAGTAGGAGGAGACCCTTGTAAAATGTATTATAAATTCTAGAGTAGGAGGAGACTCTTGTAAAATTAATATAAAGTATATACAACTATTACAAGATAGCCTAGTTCGGATCCAATAAATACTAAACTAAACAATTCCTATAAAATGTGTTGTAAGAACTAGAGTAAGAGGGGAATTTTTAAAAATGTACTATAAAGTGTAGAGTGTGAGGAGACTCTTGTAAAATGTGTTGTAAGAACTAGAGTAAGAGGGGACTCTTTAAAAATGTACTATAAAGTCTAGAGTTGGAGGAGACTCTTGTAAAATGTATTATAAAATTTAGAGTAGGAGGAGACTCTTTTAAAATTAAGATAAGTTATATACAACTATTATAAGATTGTCTAGTTCGGATCCAATAAATACTAAATTACAAAATAGAGAGACTCTTGTAAAATGTGTTGTAGGAACTAGATTAAGAGGGGAGTCTTTAAAAATGTACTATAGAGTCTAGAGTAGGAGGAGACTCTTGTAAAATTAATATAACGTATATACAACTATTACAAGATAGTCTAGTTCGGATCCAATAAATACTAAAATAAACAAATCCTATAAAATTTGTTTTAAGAACTATAGTAATGGAGGGAATCTTTAAAAATGTACTATAAAGTGTAGAGTTGGAGGACACGTTTGTAAAATGTACTATAAAGT
Organism: Flexamia atlantica; assembly: GCA_035578135.1. Lineage (NCBI taxonomy): Eukaryota > Metazoa > Arthropoda > Insecta > Hemiptera > Cicadellidae > Flexamia > Flexamia atlantica. The sequence continues at coordinate 702,882 of JAQJVK010000083.1, forward strand.
GTAGAGTTGGAGGAGACTCTTGTAAAATGTATTATAAAATCTAGAGTAGGAGGAAATTCTTGTAAAATTAATATAAGGTATATACAACTATTAGAAGATAGTCTAGATCGGATCCAAAAAATACTAAATTAAACAATTAGGAGGAGACTCTTGTAAAATGTATTATGAAATCTAGAGTAGGAGGAGAATCTTGTAAAATTAATATAAGGTATATACAACTATTACCAGATAGTCTAAATTGATCCAATAAATACCAAACATAACAATTAGGAGGAGACTCTTGTAAAATGTGTTGTAAGAACTAGAGTAAGAGGGGACTCTTTAAAAATGTATTATAAAGTGTAGAGTTGGAGGAGACTCTTGTAAAATGTATTATAAAATCTAGAGTAGGAGGAGACTCTTGTAAAATTAATATAAGTTATACACAACTATTACAAGATAGTTTCGTTAGGATCCCATAAATACTAAGCCAAACAATTCCTATGAAATGTGTTGTAAGAACTAGAGTAAGAGGGGACCCTTTAAAAATGTTCTATAAAGTGTAGAGTTTGAGGAGACTCTTGTAAAATGTGTTGTAAGAACTAGAGTAAGAGGGGACTATTTAAAAATGTACTATAAGGTCTAGAGTTGGAGGAGACTCTTGTAAAATTAAAATAAGATATATACAACTATTACAAGATTGTCTAGTTCGGATCCAATAAATACTAAACTTAACAATTAGGAGGAGACTCTTGTAAAATGTGTTGTAAGAACTAGAGTAAGAGGGGACTCTTTAAAATTGTACTATAAAGCCTAGAGTTGGAGGAGACTCTTGTAAAATGTATTATAAAATCTAGAGTAGGAAAAGACTCTTGTAAAATTAATATAAGTTATATACAACTATTACAAGATAGTCTAGTTACGATCCCATAAATACTAAGCCAAAAAATTCCTGTGAAATGTGTTGTAAGAACTAGAGTAAGAGGGGACTCTTTAAAAATGTACTATAAAGTGTAGAGTAGGAGAAGACCCTTGTAAAATGTATTATAAAATCTAGAGTAGGAGGACACTCTTGTAAAATTAATATAAGGTATATACAACTATTACGGATAGTCTAGTTCGGATCCAATTAATACTAAACTAAACAATTCCTATAAAATGTGTTTTAAGAACTAGAGTAAGACGGGAATCCTAAAAAATGTACTCTAAAGTGTAGAGTTTAAGGAGACTCTTGTAAAATGTATTATAAGATTTAGAGTAAGAGGATACTCTTGTAAAATTAATATAGGGTAAATACAACTATTGAAAGATTGTCTAGTTTGGATCCAATAAATACTAAACTAAAAAAATCCTATAAAATTTGTTTTAAGAACTAGAGTAATGAAGGGAATCTTTAAAAATGTACTATAAAGTGTAGAGTTGGAGGACACGTTTGTAAAATGTATTATAAAATCTAGAGTAGGAGGAGACTCTTGTAAAATTAATATAACGTATATACAACTATTACAAGATAGTCTAGTTCGGAGCCAATAAATACTAAACTAAACAAATCCTATAAAATTTGTTTTAAGAACTAGAGTAATGGAGGGAATCTTTAAAAATGTACTATAAAGTGTAGAGGTGGAGGACACGTTTGTAAATATACTATAAAGTGTAGAGTTGGAGGAGACTTTTGTAAAATGTATTATAAAATCTAGAGTAGGAGGAAATTCTTGTAAAATTAATATAAGGTATATACAACTATTAGAAGATAGTCTCGTTCGGATCCAATAAATACTAAATTAAACAATTAGGAGGAGACTCTTGTAAAATGTGTTGTAAGAACTAGAGTAAGAGGGGACTCTTTAAAAATGTACTATAAAGTGTAGAGTAGGAGGAGACCCTTGTAAAATGTATTATAAATTCTAGAGTAGGAGGAGACTCTTGTAAAATTAATATAAAGTATATACAACTATTACAAGATAGTCTAGTTCGGATCCAATAAATACAAAACTAAACAATTCCTATAAAATGTGTTGTAAGAACTAAAGTAAGAGGGGAATCTTTAAAAATGTACTATAAAGTGTAGAGTTTTAGGAGACTCTTGTAAAATGTATTATAAAATCTAGAGTAGGAGGAGACTCTTGTAAAATTAATATAACGTATATACAACTATTACAAGATAGTCTAGTTCGGATCCAATAAATACTAAACTATTCCTATAAAATGTGTTTTAAGAACTAGAGTAAGAGGGGAATTTTTAAAATGTACTTTAAAGTGTAGAGTTTGAGGAGACTCTTGTAAAATGTGTTGTAAGAACTAGAGTAAGAGGGGACTCTTTAAAAATGTACTATAAAGTCTAGAGTTGGAGGAGACCCTTGTAAAATGTATTATAAAATCTAAAGTAGGAGGACACTCTTGTAAAATTAATATAAGGTATATACAACTATTACAAGATAGTCTAGTTCGGATCCAATAAATACTAAACTAAACAATTCCTATAAAATGTGTTTTAAGAACTAGAGTAAGAGGGGAATCTTTAAAAATGTACTATAAAGTGTAGAGTTTGAGGAGACTCTTTTAAAATGTATTATAAAATTTAGAGTAGGAGGAGACTCTTGTAAAATTAAAATAAGGTATATACAACTATTAGAAGATAGTCTAGTTCGGATCCAATAAATAATAAATTAAAAAATAGAGTAGACTCTTGTAAAATGTGTTGTAAGAACTACGTTAAGAGGGGAGTCTTTAAAAATGTACTATAGAGTCTAGAGTAGGAGGAGACTCTTGTAAAATTAATATAGGGTAAATACAACTATTGAAAGATGGTCTAGTTTGGATCCAATAAAAACTAAACAAAAAAATCCTATAAAATTTGTTTAAGAACTAGAGTAATGGAGGGAATCTTTAAAAAGGTACTATAAATTGTAGAGTTGGAGGACACGTTTGTAAAATGTATTATAAAATCTAGAGTAGGAGGAGACTCTTGTAAAATTAATATAACGTATATACAACTATTACAAGATAGTCTAGTTCGGATCCAATAAATACTAAACCAAACAAATCCTATAAAATTTGTTTTAAGAACTAGAGTAATGGAGGGAATCTTTAAAAATGTACTATAAAGTGTAGAGTTGGAGGAGACTCTTGTAAAATGTATTATAAAATCTAGAGTAGGAGGAAATTCTTGTAAAATTAATATAAGGTACATACAACTATTAGAAGATAGTCTAGTTCGGATCCAATAAATACTAAATTAAACAATTAGGAGGAGACTTTTGTAAAATGTGTTGTAAGAACTAGAGTAAGAGGGGACTCTTTAAAAATGTACTATAAAGTCTAGAGTTGGAGGAGACTCTTGTAAAATGTATTATAAAATCTAGAGTAGGAGAAGACTCTTGTAAAATTAATATAAGTTATATACAACTATTACAAGATAGTCTAGTTACGATCCCATAAATACTAAGCCAAACATTTCCTATGAAATGTGTTGTAAGAACTAGAGTAAGAGGGGACTCTTTAAAAATGTACTATAAAGTGTAGAGTAGGAGGAGACCCTTGTAAAATGTATTATAAATTCTAGAGTAGGAGGAGACTCTTGTAAAATTAATATAAAGTATATACAACTATTACAAGATAGTCTAGTTTGGATCCAATAAATACTAAACTAAACAATTCCTATAAAATGTGTTGTAAGAACTGGAGTAAGAGGGGAATCTTTAAAAATGTACTATAAAGTGTATAGTTTGAGGAGACTCTTGTAAAATGTGTTGTAAGAACTAGAGTAAGAGGGGACTCTTTAAAAATGTACTATAAAGTCTAGAAATGGAGGAGACTCTTGTAAAATGTATTATAAAAATTAGAGTAGGAGGAGACTCTTTTAAAATTAATATAAGTTATATACAACTATTACAAGATTGTCTAGTTCGAATACAATAAATACTAAATTACAAAATATAGAGACTCTTGTAAAATGTGTTGTAGGAACTAGATTAAGTGGGGAGTCTTTAAAAATGTACTATAGAGTCTAGAGTAGGAGGAGACTCTTGTAAAATTAATATAACGTATATACAACTATTACAAGATAGTCTAGTTCGGATCCAATAAATACTAAAATAAACAAATCCTATAAAATTTGTGTTAAGAACTATAGTAATGGAGGGAATCTTTAAAAATGTACTATAAAGTGTAGAGTTGGAGGACACGTTTGTAAAATGTACTAAAAAGTGTGGAGTTGGAGGAGACTCTTGTAAAATGTATTATAAAATCTAGAGTAGGAGGAAATTCTTGTAAAATTAATATAAGGTATATAACCTATTAGAAGATAGTCTAGTTCGGATCCAATAAATACTAAATTAAACAATTAGGAGGAGACTCTTGTAAAATGTGTTGTAAGAACTAGAGTAAGAAGGGACTCTTTAAAAATGTACTATGAAGTCTAGAGTTGGAGGAGACTCTTGTAAAATGTATTATAAAATCTAGAGTAGGAGGAGACTCTAGTAAAATTAATATAAGTTATATACAACTATTACAAGATAGTCTAGTTAGGATCCCATAAATACTAAGCCAATTAATTCCTATGAAATGTGTTGTAAGAACTAGAGTAAGAGGGGACTCTTTACAAATGTACTATAAAGTGTTGAGTTTGAGGAGACTCTTGTAAAATGTGTTGTAAGAACTAGAGTAAGAGGGGACTATTTAAAAATGTACTATAAGGTCTAGAGTTGGAGGAGACTCTTGTAAAATGTATTATAAAATTTAGAGTAGGAGGAGACTCTTGTAAAATTAAAATAAGATATATACAACCATTACAAGATTGTCTAGTTCGGATCCAATAAATACTAAACTTAACAATTAGGAGGAGACTCTTGTAAAATGTGTTGTAAGAACTAGAGTAAGAGGGGACTCTTTAAAAATGTACTATAAAGTCTAGAGTTGGAGGAGACTCTTGTAAAATGTATTATAAAATCTAGAGTAGGAGAAGACTCTTGTAAAATTAATATAAGTTATATACAACTATTACAAGATAGTCTAGTTACGATCCCATAAATACTAAGCCAAACATTTCCTATGAAATGTGTTGTAAGAACTAGAGTAAGAGGGGACTCTTTAAAAATGTACTATAAAGTCTAGAGTTGGAGGAGACTCTAGTAAAATGTATTATAAATTTTGAGTAGGAGAAGACTCTTGTAAAATTAATATAAGTTATATACAACTATTACAAGATAGTCTAGTTACGATCCCATAAATACTAAGCCAAACATTTCCTATGAAATGTGTTGTAAGAACTAGAGTAAGAGGGGACTCTTTAAAAATGTACTATAAAGTGTAGAGTAGGAGGAGACCCTTGTAAAATGTATTATAAATTCTAGAGTAGGAGGAGACTCTTGTAAAATTAATATAAAGTACATACAACTATTACAAGATAGTCTAGTTCGGATCCAATAAATACAAAACTAAACAATTCCAATAAAATGTGTTGTAAGAACTAAAGTAAGAGGGGAATATTTAAAAATGTACTATAAAGTGTAGAGTTTTAGGAGACTCTTGTAAAATGTATTATAAGATTTAGAAGAGGAGGAGACTCTTGTAAAATTAATATAACGTATATACAACTATTACAAGATAGTCTAGTTCGGATCCAATAAATACTAAACAAAAAAAATCCTATAAAATTTGTTTTAAGAACTAGAGTAATGGAGGGAATCTTTAAAAATGTACTATAAAGTGTAGAGTTGGAGGAGATTCTTGTAAAATGTATTATAAAATCTAGAGTAGGAGGAAATTCTTTTAAAATTAATATAAGGTACATACAACTATTAGAAGATAGTCTAGTTCGTATCCAATAAATACTAAATTAAACAATTAGGAGGAGACTTTTGTAAAATGTGTTGTAAGAACTAGAGTAAGAGGGGACTCTTTAAAAATGTACTATAAAGTCTAGAGTTGGAGGAGACTCTTGTAAAATGTATTATAAAATCTAGAGTAGGAGAAGACTCTTGTAAAATTAATATAAGTTATATACAACTATTACAAGATAGTCTAGTTACGATCCCATAAATACTAAGCCAAACATTTCCTATGAAATGTGTTGTAAGAACTAGAGTAAGAGGGGACTCTTTAAAAATGTACTATAAAGTGTAGAGTAGGAGGAGACCCTTGTAAAATGTATTATAAATTCTAGAGTAGGAGGAGACTCTTGTAAAATTAATATAAAGTATATACAACTATTACAAGACAGTCTAGTTTGGATCCAATAAATACTAAACTAAACAATTCCTATAAAATGTGTTGTAAGAACTAGAGTAAGAGGGGAATCTTTAAAAATGTACTATAAAGTGTAGAGTTTGAGGAGACTCTTGTAAAATGTGTTGTAAGAACTAGAGTAAGAGGGGACTCTTTAAAAATGTAATATAAAATCTAGAGTTGGAGGAGACTCTTGTAAAATGTATTATAAAATTTAGAGTAGGAGGAGACTCTTTTAAAATTAATATAAGGTATATACAACTATTACAAGATAGTCTAGTTCGGATCCAATAAATACTAAAATAAACAAATTCTATAAAATTTGTTTTAAGAACTATAGTAATGGAGGGAATCTTTTAAAATGTACTATAAAGTGGAGAGTTGGAGGACACGTTTGTAAAATGTACTATAAAGTGTAGAGTAGGAGGAGACTCTTGTAAAATGTATTATAAAATCTAGAGTAGGAGGAAATTCTTGTAAAATTAATATAAGGTATATACAACTATTAGAAGATAGTCTAAATTGATCCAATAAATACCAAACATAACAATTAGGAGGAGACTCTTGTAAAATGTGTTGTATGAACTAGAGTAAGAGAGGACTCTTTAAAAATGTACTATAAAATGTTGAGAAGGAGGAGACCCTTGTAAAATGTATTATAAAATCTAGAGTAGGAGGAGACTCTTGTAAAATTAATATAAGATATATACAACTTTTACCAGATAGTATAGTTCTGATCCAATAAATACTAATTTAAACAATTTGGAGGAGACTCTTGTAAAGTACATTGTAAAAACAAGAGTAAGAGGGAACACTTTAAAAATGTACTATAGAGGTTAGAGTAGGAGGAGACTCTTGTAAAATGTATTATGAAATCTAGAGTAGGAGGAGAATCTTGTAAAATTAATATAAGGTATATACAACTATTACAAGATAGTCTAAATTGATCCAATAAATACCAAACATAACAATTAGGAGGAGACTCTTGTAAAATGTGTTGTAAAAACTAGAGTAAGAGGAGACTCTTTAAAAATGTATTTTAAAGTGTAGAGTTGGAGGAGACTCTTGTAAAATGTATTATAAAATCTAGAGTAGGAGGAGACTCTTGTAAAATTAATATAAGTTATATACAACTATTACAAGATTGTCTAGTACGGATCCAATAAATACTAAATTACAAAATAGAGGAGACTCTTGTAAAATGTGTTGTAGGAACTAGATTAAGAGGGGAGTCTTTAAAAATGTACTATAGAGTCTAGAGTAGGAGGAGACTCTTGTAAAATTAATATAAGGTATATACAACTATTAGAAGATAGTCTTATTCGGATCCAATAAATAATAAATTAAAAAATAGAGAAGACTCTTGTAAAATTAATATAGGGTTAATACAACTATTGAAAGATGGTCTAGTTTGGATCCAATAAATACTAAACTAAAAAAATCCTATAAAATCTGTTTTAAAAACTAGAGTAATGGAGGGAATCTTTAAAAATGTACAATAAAGTGTAGAGTTGGAGGACACGTTTGTAAAATGTATTATTAAAATCTAGAGTAGGAGGAGACTCTTGTAAAATTAATATAACGTATATACAACTATTACAAGATAGTCTAGTTCGGATCCAATAAATACTAAAATAAACAAATCCTATAAAATTTGTTTTAAGAACTATAGTAATGGAGGGAATCTTTAAAAATGTACTATAAAGTGTAGAGTTGGAGGACACGTTTGTAAAATGTATTATAAAATCTAGAGTAGGAGGAGACTCTTGTAAAATTAATATAAGGTATATACAACTATTAGAAGATAGTCTAGTTCTGATCCAATAAATACTACATTAAACAATTAGGAGGAGACGTTTGTAAAATGTGTTGTAAGAACTAGAGTAAGAGGGGACTCTTTAAAAATGTACTATAAAGTCTAGAGTTGGAGGAGACTCTTGTAAAATGTATTATAAAATCTAGAGTAGGAGAAGACTCTTGTAAAATTAATATACGTTATATACAACTATTACAAGATAGTCTAGTTACGATCCCATAATGGTAAATGACCTTGATGTCAATGTAGCTTCAGACACAGTCATGTTTGCAGATGATGTAACATTTTTTTCATCAGACCCATCTTTTGTGAATTTAAATTTATTGATGAGTAAGGTATTTGAGGATGCAGTAACTTGGTACAATTCAGATCAATTCTTTTTAATTAATGACAAAACCCAGATGATAAATTTTACATTAAAGAGAGATGTTTTTCATTCAGTAAACTCAGTCAAATTGTTAGGAATTTATCTTGATGTCAAACTCAACTGGGAAGTTCAAATTGATTATTTATGCAGGAGGCTCTCCAGAGTAATATATTTAATCCGAAATTTGAGAAACCTTTTGCCAAAAAGCTTTTTAAGATCAGCATACTTTGCTTTGTTTCACAGTTTGATTTCATATGGGATTTTGTTTTGGGGAAATGCCACAGGTGTTAACAGGGTTTTAATTCTTCAGAAAAAAGCTGTACGGCTTATTTCCAGTGCACAGTACAATGCACATTGTAAACCATATTTTGCCAATGAAAAAATTCCAACTGTAATAAATGTATACATTCTTGAATGCCTCATGCATACCAAGCGCAACATTGAAGCCACAGTACAAAATAATCAGATTCACTCCTACAATACAAGAAATTGTAATTCTATTCATGAGCAATATTGTAGATTAAATCTAACACAGTCTTCATTTAAATCAGTTGGTATTAAATTATTTAACAAACTGCCCATCAGATCACGTAATGTACCTGAATCTATTTTTAAGAAAAGAGTGTCTGAATGGCTATCTGTGAGACCATTTTACTGTTTGGAAGAGTTTTTTCGGTCTGATGTTCACAGAATTTTGTTTTAATTTATGACAAAATAACAAATTTATGTATTTACTATTCTATGAAATTTGTGAATGGCTTTATGTCTAGTTTATTGATTCTAGCTAAGAATATTATGTGTGAATTGTATCACATCCACATTATATATTTAGGGTTGTAAATGTATGACATGATCTATTACCTGTATTAGGTTCAATGATCTAAATAAATCTATCTATCTATCTATATATATAAATACTAAGCCAAACATTTCCTATGAAATGTGTTGTAAGAACTAGAGTAAGAGGGGACTCTTTAAAAATGTACTATAAAGTGTAGAGTAGGAGGAGACCCTTGTAAAATGTATTATAAATTCTAGAGTAGGAGGAGACTCTTGTAAAATTAATATAAAGTATATACAACTATTACAAGATAGTCTAGTTCGGATCCAATAAATACTAAACTAAACAATTCCTATAAAATGTGTTTTAAGAACTAGAGTAAGAGGGGAATCTTTAAAAATGTACTATAAAGTGTAGAGTTTGAGGAGACTCTTGTAAAATGTGTTGTAAGACCTAGAGTAAGAGGGGACTCTTTAAAAATGTACTATAAAGTCTAGAGTTGGAGGAGACTCTTGTAAAATGTATTATAAAATTTAGAGTAGGAGGAGACTCTTTTAAAATTAATATAAGTTATATACAACTATTACAAGATTGTCTAGTTCGGATCCAATAAATACTAAATTACAAAATAGAGAGACTCTTGTAAAATGTGTTGTAGGAACTATATTAAGAGGGCAGTCTTTAAAAATGTACTATAGAGTCTAGAGTAGGAGGAGACTCTTGTAAAATTAATATAACGTATATACAACTATTACAAGATAGTCTAGTTCGGATCCAATAAATACTAAAATAAACAAATCCTATAAAATTTGTTTTAAGAACTATAATAATGGAGGGAATATTTAAAAATGTACTATAAAGTGTAGAGTTGGAGGACACGTTCGTAAAATGTACTATAAAGTGTAGAGTTGGAGGAGACTCTTGTAAAATGTATTATAAAATCTAGAGTAGGAGGAAATTCTTGTAAAATTAATATAAGGTATATACAACTATTAGAAGTTAGTCTAGTTCGGATCCAAAAAATACTAAATTAAACAATTAGGAAGAGACTCTTGTAAAATGTATTATGAAATCTAGAGTAGGAGGAGAATCTTGTAAAATTAATATAAGGTATATACAACTATTACCAGATAGTCTAAATTGATCCAATAAATACCAAACATAACAATTAGGAGGAGACTCTTGTAAAATGTGTTGTAAGAACTAGAGTAAGAGGGGACTCTTTAAAAATGTATTATAAAGTGTAGAGTTGGAGGAGACTCTTGTAAAATGTATTATAAAATCTAGAGTAGGAGGAGACTCTTGTAAAATTAATATAAGTTATATACAACTATTACAAGATTGTCTAGTACGGATCCAATAAATACTAAATTACAAAATAGAGGAGACTCTTGTAAAATGTGTTGTAGGAACTAGATTAAGAGGGGAGTCTTTAAAAATGTACTATAGAGTCTAGAGTAGGAGGAGACTCTTGTAAAATTAATATAAGGTATATACAACTATTAGAAGATAGTCTTATTCGGATCCAATAAATAATATATTAAAAAATAGAGAAGACTCTTGTAAAATTAATATAGGGTTAATACAACTATTGAAAGATGGTCTAGTTTGGATCCAATAAATACTAAACTAAAAAAATCCTATAAAATTTGTTTTAAAAACTAGAGTAATGGAGGGAATCTTTAAAAATGTACAATAAAGTGTAGAGTTGGAGGACACGTTTGTAAAATGTATTATTAAAATCTAGAGTAGGAGGAGACTCTTGTAAAATTAATATAACGTATATACAACTATTACAAGATAGTCTAGTTCGGATCCAATAAATACTAAAATAAACAAATCCTATAAAATTTGTTTTAAGAACTATAGTAATGGAGGGAATCTTTAAAAATGTACTATAAAGTGTAGAGTTGGAGGACACGTTTGTAAAATGTATTATAAAATCTAGAGTAGGAGGAGACTCTTGTAAAATTAATATAAGGTATATACAACTATTAGAAGATAGTCTAGTTCTGATCCAATAAATACTACATTAAACAATTAGGAGGAGACGTTTGTAAAATGTGTTGTAAGAACTAGAGTAAGAGGGGACTCTTTAAAAATGTACTATAAAGTCTAGAGTTGGAGGAGACTCTTGTAAAATGTATTATAAAATCTAGAGTAGGAGAAGACTCTTGTAAAATTAATATACGTTATATAGAACTATTACAAGATAGTCTAGTTACGATCCCATAATGGTAAATGACCTTGATGTCAATGTAGCTTCAGACACAGTCATGTTTGCAGATGATGTAACATTTTTTTCATCAGACCCATCTTTTGTGAATTTAAATTTATTGATGAGTAAGGTATTTGAGGATGCAGTAACTTGGTACAATTCAGATCAATTCTTTTTAATTAATGACAAAACCCAGATGATAAATTTTACATTAAAGAGAGATGTTTTTCATTCAGTAAACTCAGTCAAATTGTTAGGAATTTATCTTGATGTCAAACTCAACTGGGAAGTTCAAATTGATTATTTATGCAGGAGGCTCTCCAGAGTAATATATTTAATCCGAAATTTGAGAAACCTTTTGCCAAAAAGCTTTTTAAGATCAGCATACTTTGCTTTGTTTCACAGTTTGATTTCATATGGGATTTTGTTTTGGGGAAATGCCACAGGTGTTAACAGGGTTTTAATTCTTCAGAAAAAAGCTGTACGGCTTATTTCCAGTGCACAGTACAATGCACATTGTAAACCATATTTTGCCAATGAAAAAATTCCAACTGTAATAAATGTATACATTCTTGAATGCCTCATGCATACCAAGCGCAACATTGAAGCCACAGTACAAAATAATCAGATTCACTCCTACAATACAAGAAATTGTAATTCTATTCATGAGCAATATTGTAGATTAAATCTAACACAGTCTTCATTTAAATCAGTTGGTATTAAATTATTTAACAAACTGCCCATCAGATCACGTAATGTACCTGAATCTATTTTTAAGAAAAGAGTGTCTGAATGGCTATCTGTGAGACCATTTTACTGTTTGGAAGAGTTTTTTCGGTCTGATGTTCACAGAATTTTGTTTTAATTTATGACAAAATAACAAATTTATGTATTTACTATTCTATGAAATTTGTGAATGGCTTTATGTCTAGTTTATTGATTCTAGCTAAGAATATTATGTGTGAATTGTATCACATCCACATTATATATTTAGGGTTGTAAATGTATGACATGATCTATTACCTGTATTAGGTTCAATGATCTAAATAAATCTATCTATCTATCTATATATATAAATACTAAGCCAAACATTTCCTATGAAATGTGTTGTAAGAACTAGAGTAAGAGGGGACTCTTTAAAAATGTACTATAAAGTGTAGAGTAGGAGGAGACCCTTGTAAAATGTATTATAAATTCTAGAGTAGGAGGAGACTCTTGTAAAATTAATATAAAGTATATACAACTATTACAAGATAGTCTAGTTCGGATCCAATAAATACTAAACTAAACAATTCCTATAAAATGTGTTTTAAGAACTAGAGTAAGAGGGGAATCTTTAAAAATGTACTATAAAGTGTAGAGTTTGAGGAGACTCTTGTAAAATGTGTTGTAAGAACTAGAGTAAGAGGGGACTCTTTAAAAATGTACTATAAAGTCTAGAGTTGGAGGAGACTCTTGTAAAATGTATTATAAAATTTAGAGTAGGAGGAGACTCTTTTAAAATTAATATAAGTTATATACAACTATTACAAGATTGTCTAGTTCGGATCCAATAAATACTAAATTACAAAATAGAGAGACTCTTGTAAAATGTGTTGTAGGAACTATATTAAGAGGGCAGTCTTTAAAAATGTACTATAGAGTCTAGAGTAGGAGGAGACTCTTGTAAAATTAATATAACGTATATACAACTATTACAAGATAGTCTAGTTCGGATCCAATAAATACTAAAATAAACAAATCCTATAAAATTTGTTTTAAGAACTATAGTAATGGAGGGAATATTTAAAAATGTACTATAAAGTGTAGAGTTGGAGGACACGTTTGTAAAATGTACTATAAAGTGTAGAGTTGGAGGAGACTCTTGTAAAATGTATTATAAAATCTAGAGTAGGAGGAAATTCTTGTAAAATTAATATAAGGTATATACAACTATTAGAAGTTAGTCTAGTTCGGATCCAAAAAATACTAAATTAAACAATTAGGAAGAGACTCTTGTAAAATGTGTTGTAGGAACTAGATTAAGAGGGGAGTCTTTAAAAATGTACTATAGAGTCTAGAGTAGGAGGAGACTCTTGTAAAATTAATATAAGGTATATACAACTATTAGAAGATAGTCTTATTCGGATCCAATAAATAATAAATTAAAAAATAGAGGAGACTCTTGTAAAATTAATATAACGTATACAACTATTACAAGATAGTCTAGTTCGGATCCAATAAATACTAAAATAAACAAATCCTATAAAATTTGTTTTAAGAACTATAGTAATGGAGGGAATCTTTAAAAATGTACTATAAAGTGTAGAGTTGGAGGACACGTTTGTAAAATGTATTATAAAATCTAGAGTAGGAGGAGACTCTTGTAAAATTAATATAAGGTATATACAACTATTAGAAGATAGTCTAGTTCGGATCCAATAAATACTAAATTAAACAATTAGGAGGAGACTTTTGTAATATGTGTTGTAAGAACTAGAGTAAGAGGGGACTCTTTAAAATGTACTATAAAGTCTAGAGTTGGAGGAGACTCTTGTAAAATGTATCATAAAATCTAGAGTAGGAGAAGACTCTTGTAAAATTAATATAAGTTATATACAACTATTACAAGATAGTCTAGTTACGATCCCATAAATACTAAGCCAAACATTTCCTATGAAATGTGTTGTAAGAACTAGAGTAAGAGGGGACTCTTTAAAAATGTACTATAAAGTGTAGAGTAGGAGGAGACCCTTGTAAAATGTATTATAAATTCTAGAGTAGGAGGAGACTCTTGTAAAATTAATATAAAGTATATACAACTATTACAAGATAGTCTAGTTCGGATCCAATAAATACTAAACTAAACAATTCCTATAAAATGTGTTGTAAGAACTAGAGTAAGAGGGGAATCTTTAAAAATGTACTATAAAGTGTAGAGTTTGAGGAGACTCTTGTAAAATGTGTTGTAAGAACTAGAGTAAGAGGGGACTCTTTAAAAATGTACTATAAAGTCTAGAGTTGGAGGAGAATCTTGTAAAATGTATTATAAAATTTAGAGTAGGAGGAGACTCTTTTAAAATTAATATAAGTTATATACAACTATTACAAGATTGTCTAGTTCGGGTCTAATAAATACTAAATTACAAAATAGAGAGACTCTTGTAAAATGTGTTGTAGGAACAGGATTAAGAGGGGAGTCTTTAAAAATGTACTATAGAGTCTAGAGTAGGAGGACACTCTAGTAAAATTAATATAAGTTATATACAACTATTACAAGATAGTCTAGTTAGGATCCCATAAATACTAAGCCAATTAATGCCTATGAAATCTGTTGTAAGAACTAGAGTAAGAGGGGACTCTTTAAAAATGTACTATAAAGTGTTGAGTAGGAGGAGACCCTTGTAAAATGTATTATAAAATCTAGAGTAGGAGGAGACTCCTGTAAAATTAATATAAGATATATACAACTTTTACCAGATAGTATAGTTCTGATCCAATAAATACTAATTTAAACAATTTGGAGGAGACTCTTATAAAGTATATTTTAAAAACAAGAGTAAGATGGAACTCTTTAAAAATGTACTATAGTGGTTAGAGTAGGAGGAGACTCTTGTAAAATGTATTATGAAATCTAGAGTAGGAGGAGAATCTTGTAAAATTAATATAAGGTATATACAACTATTACAAGATAGTCTAAATTGATCCAATAAATACCAAACATAACAATTAGGAGGAGACTCTTGTAAAATGTGTTGTAAGAACTAGAGTAAGAGGGGACTCTTTAAAAATGTATTATAAAGTGTAGAGTTGGAGGAGACTCTTGTAAATGTATTATAAAATCTAGAGTAGGAGGAGACCTTTGTAAAATTAATATAAGTTATATACAACTATTACAAGATTGTCTAGTACGGTTCCAATAAATACTAAATTACAAAATAGAGGAGACTCTTGTAAAATGTGTTGTAGGAACTAGATTAAGAGGGGAGTCTTTAAAAATGTACTATAGAGTCTAGAGTAGGAGGAGACTCTTGTAAAATTAATATAAGTTATATACAACTATTAGAAGATAGTCTAGTTCGGATCCAATAAATAATAAATTAAAAAATAGAGGAGACTCTTGTAAAATTAATATAGGGTAAATACAACTATTGAAAGATGGTCTAGTTTGGATCCAATAAATACTAAACTAAAAAATCCTATAAAATTTGTTTTAAGAACTAAAGTAATGGAGGGAATTTTTAAAAATGTACCATAAAGTGTAGAGTTGGAGGACACGTTTGTAAAATGTATTATAAAATCTAGAGTAGGAAGAGACTCTTGTAAAATTAATATAACGTATATACAACTATTACAAGATAGTCTAGTTACGATCCCATAAATACTAAGCCAAACAATTCCTATGAAATGTGTTGTAAGAACTAGAGCAAGAGGGGACTCTTTAAAAATGTGCTATAGAGTCTAGAGTAGGAGGAGACTCTTGTAAAATTAATATAAGGTATATACAACTATTAGAAGATAGTCTAGTTTGGATCCAATAAATAATAAATTAAAAAATACAGGAGACTCTTGTAAAATGTGTTGTAAGAACTAGATTAAGAGGGGAGTCTTTAAAAATGTACTATAGAGTCTAGAGTAGGAGGAGACTCTTGTAAAATTAATATAGGGTAAATACAGCTATTGAAAGATGGTGTAGTTTGAATTCAATAAATACTAAATTAAAAAAATCCTATAAAATTTGTTTTAAGAACTAGAGTAATGGAGGGAATCTTTAAAAATGTACTATAAAGTGTAGAGTTTTAGGAGACTCTTGTAAAATGTATTATAAAATCTAGAGTAGGAGGAGACTCTTGTAAAATTAATATAACGTATATACAACTATTACAAGATAGTCTAGTTCGGATCCAATAAATACTAAACTAAACTATTCCTATAAAATGTGTTTTAAGAACTAGAGTAAGAGGGGAATCTTTAAAAATGTACTATAAAGTGTAGAGTTTGAGGAGACTCTTGTAAAATGTGTTGTAAGAACTAGAGTAAGAGGGGACTATTTAAAAATGTACTATAAGGTCTAGAGTTGGAGGAGACTCTTGTAAAATGTATTATAAAATTTAGAGTAGGAGGAGACTACTCTTGTAAAATTAAAATAAGATATATACAACTATTACAAGATAGTATAGTTAGGATCCCATAAATACTAAGCCAAACAATTCCTATGAAATGTGTTTAAAGAACTAGAGTAAGAGGGGAATCTTAAAAAATGTACTATAAAGTGTAGAGTTTGAGGAGACTCTTGTAAAATGTATTATAAAATTTAGAGTAGGAGGAGACTCTTGTAAAATTAATATAGGGTAAATACAACTATTTAAAGATGGTCTAGTTTGGATCCAATAAATACTAAACTAAAAAAATTCTATAAAATTTGTTTAAAGAACTAGAGTAATGGAGGGCATCTTTAAAAATGTACTATAAAGTGTAGAGTTGGAGGACACGCTTGTAAAATGTATTATAAAATCTAGAGTAGGAGGAGACTCTTGTAAAATTAATATAACGTATATACAACTATTACAAGATAGTCTAGTTCGGATCCAATAAATACTAAACTAAACAAATCCTATAAAATTTGTTTTAAGAACTAGAGTAATGGAGGGAATCTTTAAAAATGTACTATAAAGTGTAGAGTTGGAGGACACGTTTGTAAAATGTACTATAAAGTATAGAGTTGGAGGAGACTCTTGTAAAATGTATTATAAAATCTAGAGTTGAAGGAAATTCTTGTAAAATTAATATAAGGTATATACAACTATTACAAGATAGTCTAAATTGATCCAATAAATACCAAACATAACAATTAGGAGGAGACTCTTGTACAATGTGTTGTAAGAACTAGAGTAAGAGGGGACTCTTTAAAAATGTATTATAAAGTGTAGAGTTGGAGGAGACTCTTGTAAATGTATTATAAAATCTAGAGTAGGAGGAGACCTTTGTAAAATTAATATAAGTTATATACAACTATTACAAGATTGTCTAGTACGGTTCCAATAAATACTAAATTACAAAATAGAGGAGACACTTGTAAAATGTGTTGTAGGAACTAGATTAAGAGGGGAGTCTTTAAAAATGTACTATAGAGTCTAGAGTAGGAGGAGACTCTTGTAAAATTAATATAAGTTATATACAACTATTAGAAGATAGTCTAGTTCGGATCCAATAAATAATAAATTAAAAAATAGAGGAGACTCTTGTAAAATTAATATAGGGTAAATACAACTATTGAAAGATGGTCTAGTTTGGATCCAATAAATACTAAACTAAAAAATCCTATAAAATTTGTTTTAAGAACTAAAGTAGTGGAGGGAATTTTTAAAAATGTACCATAAAGTGTAGAGTTGGAGGACACGTTTGTAAAATGTATTATAAAATCTAGAGTAGGAAGAGACTCTTGTAAAATTAATATAACGTATATACAACTATTACAAGATAGTCTAGTTACGATCCCATAAATACTAAGCCAAACATTTCCTATGAAATGTGTTGTAAGAACTAGAGTAAGAGGGGACTCTTTAAAAATGTACTATAGAGTCTAGAGTAGGAGGAGACTCTTGTAAAATTAATATAAGGTATATACAACTATTAGAAGATAGTCTAGTTCGGATCCAATAAATAATAAATTAAAAAATACAGGAGACTCTTGTAAAATGTGTTGTAAGAACTAGATTAAGAGGGGAGTCTTTAAAAATGTACTATAGAGTCTAGAGTAGGAGGAGACTCTTGTAAAATTAATATAGGGTAAATACAGCTATTGAAAGATGGTCTAGTTTGAATTCAATAAATACTAAATTAAAAAAATCCTATAAAATTTGTTTTAAGAACTAGAGTAATGGAGGGAATCTTTAAAAATGTACTATAAAGTGTAGAGTTTTAGGAGACTCTTGTAAAATGTATTATAAAATCTAGAGTAGGAGGAGACTCTTGTAAAATTAATATAACGTATATACAACTATTACAAGATAGTCTAGTTCGGATCCAATAAATACTAAACTAAACTATTCCTATAAAATGTGTTTTAAGAACTAGAGTAAGAGGGGAATCTTTAAAAATGTACTATAAAGTGTAGAGTTTGAGGAGACTCTTGTAAAATGTGTTGTAAGAACTAGAGTAAGAGGGGACTATTTAAAAATGTACTATAAGGTCTAGAGTTGGAGGAGACTCTTGTAAAATGTATTATAAAATTTAGAGTAGGAGGAGACTACTCTTGTAAAATTAAAATAAGATATATACAACTATTACAAGATAGTATAGTTAGGATCCCATAAATACTAAGCCAAACAATTCCTATGAAATGTGTTTAAAGAACTAGAGTAAGAGGGGAATCTTAAAAAATGTACTATAAAGTGTAGAGTTTGAGGAGACTCTTGTAAAATGTATTATAAAATTTAGAGTAGGAGGAGACTCTTGTAAAATTAATATAGGGTAAATACAACTATTTAAAGATGGTCTAGTTTGGATCCAATAAATACTAAACTAAAAAAATTCTATAAAATTTGTTTTAAGAACTAGAGTAATGGAGGGCATCTTTAAAAATGTACTATAAAGTGTAGAGTTGGAGGACACGCTTGTAAAATGTATTATAAAATCTAGAGTAGGAGGAGACTCTTGTAAAATTAATATAGGGTAAATACAACTATTTAAAGATGGTCTAGTTTGGATCCAATAAATACTAAACTAAAAAAATTCTATAAAATTTGTTTTAAGAACTAGAGTAATGGAGGGCATCTTTAAAAATGTACTATAAAGTGTAGAGTTGGAGGACACGCTTGTAAAATGTATTATAAAATCTAGAGTAGGAGGAGACTCTTGTAAAATTAATATAACGTATATACAACTATTACAAGATAGTCTAGTTCGGATCCAATAAATACTAAACTAAACAAATCCTATAAAATTTGTTTTAAGAACTAGAGTAATGGAGGGAATCTTTAAAAATGTACTATAAAGTGTAGAGTTGGAGGAGACTCTTGTAAATGTATTATAAAATCTAGAGTAGAAGGAAATTCTTGTAAAATTAATATAAGGTATATACAACTATTACAAGATAGTCTAAATTGATCCAATAAATACCAAACATAACAATTAGGAGGAGACTCTTGTAAAATGTGTTGTAAGAACTAGAGTAAGAGGGGACTCTTTAAAAATGTATTATAAAGTGTAGAGTTGGAGGAGACTCTTGTAAATGTATTATAAAATCTAGAGTAGGAGGAGACCTTTGTAAAATTAATATAAGTTATATACAACTATTACAAGATTGTCTAGTACGGTTCCAATAAATACTAAATTACAAAATAGAGGAGACTCTTGTAAAATGTGTTGTAGGAACTAGATTAAGAGGGGAGTCTTTAAAAATGTACTATAGAGTCTAGAGTAGGAGGAGACTCTTGTAAAATTAATATAAGTTATATACAACTATTAGAAGATAGTCTAGTTCGGATCCAATAAATAATAAATTAAAAAATAGAGGAGACTCTTGTAAAATTAATATAGGGTAAATACAACTATTGAAAGATGGTCTAGTTTGGATCCAATAAATACTAAACTAAAAAATCCTATAAAATTTGTTTTAAGAACTAAAGTAATGGAGGGAATTTTTTAAAATGTACCATAAAGTGTAGAGTTGGAGGACACGTTTGTAAAATGTATTATAAAATCTAGAGTAGGAAGAGACTCTTGTAAAATTAATATAACGTATATACAACTATAACAAGATAGTCTAGTTACGATCCCATAAATACTAAGCCAAACATTTCCTATGAAATGTGTTGTAAGAACTAGAGTAAGAGGGGACTCTTTAAAAATGTACTATAGAGTCTAGAGTAGGAGGAGACTCTTGTAAAATTAATATAAGGTATATACAACTATTAGAAGATAGTCTAGTTCGGATCCAATAAATAATAAATTAAAAAATACAGGAGACTCTTGTAAAATGTGTTGTAAGAACTAGATTAAGAGGGGAGTCTTTAAAAATGTACTGTAGAGTCTAGAGTAGGAGGAGACTCTTGTAAAATTAATATAGGGTAAATACAGCTATTGAAAGATGGTCTAGTTTGAATTCAATAAATACTAAATTAAAAAAATCCTATAAAATTTGTTTTAAGAACTAGAGTAATGGAGGGAATCTTTAAAAATGTACTATAAAGTGTAGAGTTTTAGGAGACTCTTGTAAAATGTATTATAAAATCTAGAGTAGGAGGAGACTCTTGTAAAATTAATATAACGTATATACAACTATTACAAGATAGTCTAGTTCGGATCCAATAAATACTAAACTAAACTATTCCTATAAAATGTGTTTTAAGAACTAGAGTAAGAGGGGAATCTTTAAAAATGTACTATAAAGTGTAGAGTTTGAGGTGACTCTTGTAAAATGTGTTGTAAGAACTAGAGTAAGAGGGGACTATTTAAAAATGTACTATAAGGTCTAGAGTTGGAGGAGACTCTTGTAAAATGTATTATAAAATTTAGAGTAGGAGGAGACTACTCTTGTAAAATTAAAATAAGATATATACAACTATTACAAGATAGTATAGTTAGGATCCCATAAATACTAAGCCAAACAATTCCTATGAAATGTGTTTAAAGAACTAGAGTAAGAGGGGAATCTTAAAAAATGTACTATAAAGTGTAGAGTTTGAGGAGACTCTTGTAAAATGTATTATAAAATTTAGAGTAGGAGGAGACTCTTGTAAAATTAATATAGGGTAAATACAACTATTTAAAGATGGTCTAGTTTGGATCCAATAAATACTAAACTAAAAAAATTCTATAAAATTTGTTTTAAGAACTAGAGTAATGGAGGGCATCTTTAAAAATGTACTATAAAGTGTAGAGTTGGAGGACACGCTTGTAAAATGTATTATAAAATCTAGAGTAGGAGGAGACTCTTGTAAAATTAATATAACGTATATACAACTATTACAAGATAGTCTAGTTCGGATCCAATAAATACTAAACTAAACAAATCCTATAAAATTTGTTTTAAGAACTAGAGTAATGGAGGGAATCTTTAAAAATGTACTATAAAGTGTAGAGTTGGAGGACACGTTTGTAAAATGTACTATAAAGTATAGAGTTGGAGGAGACTCTTGTAAAATGTATTATAAAATCTAGAGTAGAAGGAAATTCTTGTAAAATTAATATAAGGTATATACAACTATTAGAAGATAGTCTAGTTCGGATCCAATAAATACTAAATTAAACAATTAGGAGGAGACTTTTGTAAAATGTGTTGTAAGAACTAGAGTAAGAGGGGAATCTTTAAAAATGTACTATAAAGTGTAGAGTTTGAGGAGACTCTTGTAAAATGTGTTGTAAGAACTAGAGTAAGAGGGGACTATTTAAAAATGTACTATAAGGTCTAGAGTTGGAGGAGACTCTTGTAAAATGTATTATAAAATTTAGAGTAGGAGGAGACTACTCTTGTAAAATTAAAATAAGATATATACAACTATTACAAGATAGTATAGTTAGGATCCCATAAATACTAAGCCAAACAATTCCTATGAAATGTGTTTAAAGAACTAGAGTAAGAGGGGAATCTTAAAAAATGTACTATAAAGTGTAGAGTTTGAGGAAACTCTTGTAAAATGTATTATAAAATTTAGAGTAGGAGGAGACTCTTGTAAAATTAATATAGGGTAAATACAACTATTTAAAGATGGTCTAGTTTGGATCCAATAAATACTAAACTAAAAAAATTCTATAAAATTTGTTTTAAGAACTAGAGTAATAGAGGGCATCTTTAAAAATGTACTATAAAGTGTAGAGTTGGAGGACACGCTTGTAAAATGTATTATAAAATCTAGAGTAGGAGGAGACTCTTGTAAAATTAATATAACGTATATACAACTATTACAAGATAGTCTAGTTCGGATCCAATAAATACTAAACTAAACAAATCCTATAAAATTTGTTTTAAGAACTAGAGTAATGGAGGGAATCTTTAAAAATGTACTATAAAGTGTAGAGTTGGAGGACACGTTTGTAAAATGTACTATAAAGTATAGAGTTGGAGGAGACTCTTGTAAAATGTATTATAAAATCTAGAGTAGAAGGAAATTCTTGTAAAATTAATATAAGGTATATACAACTATTACAAGATAGTCTAAATTGATCCAATAAATACCAAACATAACAATTAGGAGGAGACTCTTGTAAAATGTGTTGTAAGAACTAGAGTAAGAGGGGACTCTTTAAAAATGTATTATAAAGTGTAGAGTTGGAGGAGACTCTTGTAAATGTATTATAAAATCTAGAGTAGGAGGAGACCTTTGTAAAATTAATATAAGTTATATACAACTATTACAAGATTGTCTAGTACGGTTCCAATAAATACTAAATTACAAAATAGAGGAGACTCTTGTAAAATGTGTTGTAGGAACTAGATTAAGAGGGGAGTCTTTAAAAATGTACTATAGAGTCTAGAGTAGGAGGAGACTCTTGTAAAATTAATATAAGTTATATACAACTATTAGAAGATAGTCTAGTTCGGATCCAATAAATAATAAATTAAAAAAAAGAGGAGACTCTTGTAAAATTAATATAGGGTAAATACAACTATTGAAAGATGGTCTAGTTTGGATCCAATAAATACTAAACTAAAAAATCCTATAAAATTTGTTTTAAGAACTAAAGTAATGGAGGGAATTTTTAAAAATGTACCATAAAGTGTAGAGTTGGAGGACACGTTTGTAAAATGTATTATAAAATCTAGAGTAGGAAGAGACTCTTGTAAAATTAATATAACGTATATACAACTATTACAAGATAGTCTAGTTACGATCCCATAAATACTAAGCCAAACATTTCCTATGAAATGTGTTGTAAGAACTAGAGTAAGAGGGGACTCTTTAAAAATGTACTATAGAGTCTAGAGTAGGAGGAGACTCTTGTAAAATTAATATAGGGTAAATACAGCTATTGAAAGATGGTCTAGTTTGAATTCAATAAATACTAAATTAAAAAAATCCTATAAAATTTGTTTTAAGAACTAGAGTAATGGAGGGAATCTTTAAAAATGTACTATAAAGTGTAGAGTTTTAGGAGACTCTTGTAAAATGTATTATAAAATCTAGAGTAGGAGGAGACTCTTGTAAAATTAATATAACGTATATACAACTATTACAAGATAGTCTAGTTCGGATCCAATAAATACTAAACTAAACTATTCCTATAAAATGTGTTTTAAGAACTAGAGTAAGAGGGGAATCTTTAAAAATGTACTATAAAGTGTAGAGTTTGAGGAGACTCTTGTAAAATGTGTTGTAAGAACTAGAGTAAGAGGGGACTATTTAAAAATGTACTATAAGGTCTAGAGTTGGAGGAGACTCTTGTAAAATGTATTATAAAATTTAGAGTAGGAGGAGACTACTCTTGTAAAATTAAAATAAGATATATACAACTATTACAAGATAGAATAGTTAGGATCCCATAAATACTAAGCCAAACAATTCCTATGAAATGTGTTTAAAGAACTAGAGTAAGAGGGGAATCTTAAAAAATGTACTATAAAGTGTAGAGTTTGAGGAGACTCTTGTAAAATGTATTATAAAATTTAGAGTAGGAGGAGACTCTTGTAAAATTAATATAGGGTAAATACAACTATTTAAAGATGGTCTAGTTTGGATCCAATAAATACTAAACTAAAAAAATTCTATAAAATTTGTTTTAAGAACTAGAGTAATGGAGGGCATCTTTAAAAATGTACTATAAAGTGTAGAGTTGGAGGACACGCTTGTAAAATGTATTATAAAATCTAGAGTAGGAGGAGACTCTTGTAAAATTAATATAACGTATATACAACTATTACAAGATAGTCTAGTTCGGATCCAATAAATACTAAACTAAACAAATCCTATAAAATTTGTTTTAAGAACTAGAGTAATGGAGGGAATCTTTAAAAATGTACTATAAAGTGTAGAGTTGGAGGAGACTCTTGTAAAATGTATTATAAAATCTAGAGTAGAAGGAAATTCTTGTAAAATTAATATAAGGTATATACAACTATTAGAAGATAGTCTAGTTCGGATCCAATAAATACTAAATTAAACAATTAGGAGGAGACTTTTGTAAAATGTGTTGTAAGAACTAGAGTAAGAGGGGAATCTTTAAAAATGTACTATAAAGTGTAGAGTTTGAGGAGACTCTTGTAAAATGTATTGTAAGAACTAGAGTAAGAGGGGAATCTTTAAAAATGTACTATAAAGTCTTGAGTTGGAGGAGACTCTTGTAAAATGTATTATTAAATTTAGAGTAGGAGGAGACTCTTTTAAAATTAATATAAGTTATATACAACTATTACAAGATTGTCTAGTTCGGATCCAATAAATACTAAATTACAAAATAGAGAGACTCTTGTAAAATGTGTTGTAGGAACTAGATTAAGAGGGGAGTCTTTAAAAATGTACTATAGAGTCTAGAGTAGGAGGAGACTCTTGTAAAATTAATATAAGGTATATACAACTATTAGAAGATAGTCTAGTTCGGATCCAATAAATACTAAATTAAAAAATACAGGAGACTCTTGTAAAATGTGTTGTAAGAACTTGATTAAGAGGGCAGTTTTTATAAATGTACTATAGAGTCTAGAGTAGGAGGAGACTCTTGTAAAATTAATATAGGGTAAATACAACTATTGAGAGATGGTCTAGTTTGGATCCGATAAATACTAAACTAAAAAAATCCTATAAAATTTGTTTTAAGAACTAGAGTAATGAAGGGAATCTTTAAAAATGTACTATAAAGTGTAGAGTTGGAGGAGACGTTTGTAAAATGTATTATTAAAAACTAGAGTAGGAGGAGACTCTAGTAAAATTAATATAAGGTATATACAACTATTAGAAGATAGTCTAGTTCGGATCCAATAAATACAAAATTAAAAAATACAGGAGACTCTTGTAAAATGTGTTGTAAGAACTTGATTAAGAGGGGAGTTTTTAAAAATGTACTATAAGGTCTAGAGTAGGAGGAGACTCTTGTAAAATTAATATAGGGTAAATACAACTATTGAAAGATGGTCTAGTTTGGATCCAATAAATACTAAATTAAAAAAATCCTATAAAATTTTTTTAAAGAACTAGAGTAATGGAGGGAATCTTTAAAAATGTACTATAAAGTGTAGAGTTGGAGGACACGTTTGTAAAATGTATTATTAAAATCTAGAGTAGGAGGAGACTCTTGTAAAATTAATATAAGTTATATACAACTATTACAAGATAGTCTAGTTACGTACCCATAAATACTAAGCCAAACATTTCCTATGAAATGTGTTGTAAGAACTAGAGTAAGAGGGGACTCTTTAAAAATGTACTATAAAGTGTAGAGTAGGAGGAGACCCTTGTAAAATGTATTATAAATTCTAGAGTAGGAGGAGACTCTTGTAAAATTAATATAAAGTATATACAAATATTACAAGATATTCTAGTTCGGATCCAAAAAATACTAAACTAAAAAATTTCTATAAAATGTGTTGTAAGAACTAGAGTAAGAGGGGAATCTTTAAAAATGTACTATAAAGTGTAGAGTTTGAGGAGACCCTTGTAAAATGTGTTGTAAGAACTAGAGTAAGAGGGGAATCTTTAAAAATGTACTATAAAGTCTAGAGTTGGAGGAGACTCTTGTAAAATGTATTATTAAATTTAGAGTAGGAGGAGACTCTTTTAAAATTAATATAAGTTATATAAAACTATTACAAGATTGTCTAGTTCGGATCCAATAAATACTAAATTACAAAATAGAGAGACTCTTGTAAAATGTGTTTTAGGAACTAGATTAAGAGGGGAGTCTTTAAAAATGTACTATAGAGTCTAGAGTAGGAGGAGACTCTTGTAAAATTAATATAAGGTATATACAACTATTAGAAGATAGTCTAGTTTGGATCCAATAAATACTAAATTAAAAAATACAGGAGACTCTTGTAAAATGTGTTGTAAGAACTTGATTAAGAGGGGAGTTTTTATAAATGTACTATAGAGTCTAGAGTAGGAGGAGACTCTTGTAAAATTAATATAGGGTAAATACAACTAATGAGAGATGGTCTAGTTTGGATCCAATAAATACTAAACTAAAAAAATCCTATAAAATTTGTTTTAAGAACTAGAGTAATGAAGGGAATCTTTAAATATGTACTATAAAGTGTAGAGTTGGAGGAGACGTTTGTAAAATGTATTATTAAAATCTAGAGTAGGAGGAGACTCTAGTAAAATTAATATAAGGTATATACAACTATTAGAAGATAGTCTAGTTCGGATCCAATAAATACTAAATTAAAAATATAGGAGACTCTTGTAAAATGTGTTGTAAGAACTTGATTAAGAGGGGAGTTTTTAAAAATGTACTATAAGGTCTAGAGTAGGAGGAGACTCTTGTAAAATTAATATAGGGTAAATACAACTATTGAAAGATGGTCTAGTTTGGATCCAATAAATACTAAACTAAAAAATCCTATAAAATTTGTTTTAAGAACTAGAGTAATGGAGGGAATCTTTAAAAATGTACTATAAAGTGTAGAGTTGGAGGACACGTTTGTAAAATGTATTATTAAAATCTAGAGTAGGAGGAGACTCTTGTAAATTTAATATAAGTTATATACAACTATTACAAGATAGTCTAGTTACGTACCCATAAATACTAAGCCAAACATTTCCTATGAAATGTGTTGTAAGAACTAGAGTAAGAGGGGACTCTTTAAAAATGTACTATAAAGTGTAGAGTAGGAGGAGACCCTTGTAAAATGTATTATAAATTCTAGAGTAGGAGGAGACTCTTGTAAAATTAATATAAAGTATATACAACTATTACAAGATAGTCTAGTTCGGATCCAAAAAATACTAAACTAAACAATTTCTATAAAATGTGTTGTAAGAACTAGAGTAAGAGGGGAATCTTTAAAAATGTACTATAAAGTGTAGAGTTTGAGGAGACTCTTGTAAAATGTGTTGTACGAACTAGAGTAAGAGGGGAATCTTTAAAAATGTACTATAAAGTCTAGAGTTGGAGGAGACTCTTGTAAAATGTATTATTAAATTTAGAGTAGGAGGAGACTCTTTTAAAATTAATATAAGTTATATACAACTATTACAAGATTGTCTAGTTCGGATCCAATAAATACTAAATTACAAAATAGAGAGACTCTTGTAAAATGTGTTGTAGGAACTAGATTAAGTGGGGAGTCTTTAAAAATGTACTATAGAGTCTAGAGTAGGAGGAGACTCTTGTAAAATTAATATAAGGTATATACAACTATTAGAAGATAGTCTAGTTCGAATCCAATAAATACTAAATTAAAAAATACAGGAGACTCTTGTAAAATGTGTTGCAAGAACTTGATTAAGAGGGGAGTTTTTATAAATGTACTATAGGGTCTAGAGTAGGAGGAGACTCTTGTAAAATTAATATAGGGTAAATACAACTATTGAGAGATGGTCTAGTTTGGATCCAATAAATACTAAACTAAAAAAATCCTATAAAATTTGTTTTAAGAACTAGAGTAATGAAGGGAATCTTTAAAAATGTACTATAAAGTGTAGAGTTGGAGGAGACGTTTGTAAAATGTATTATTAAAATCTAGAGTAGGAGGAGACTCTAGTAAAATTAATATAAGGTATATACAACTATTAGAAGATAGTCTAGTTCGGATCCAATAAATACTAAATTAAAAAATACAGGAGACTCTTGTAAAATGTGTTGTAAGAACTTGATTAAGAGGGGAGTTTTTAAAAATGTACTATTAGGTCTAGAGTAGGAGGAGACTCTTGTAAAATTAATATAGGGTAAATACAACTATTGAAAGATGGTCTAGTTTGGATCCAATAAATACTAAACTAAAAAAATCCTATAAAATTTGTTTTAAGAACTAGAGTAATGGAGGGAATCTTTAAAAATGTACTATAAAGTGTAGAGTTGGAGGACACGTTTGTAAAATGTATTATTAAAATCTAGAGTAGGAGGAGACTCTTGTAAAATTAATATAAGTTATATACAACTATTACAAGATAGTCTAGTTACGTACCCATAAATACTAAGCCAAACATTTCCTATGAAATGTGTTGTAAGAACTAGAGTAAGAGGGGACTCTTTAAAAATGTACTATAAAGTGTAGAGTAGGAGGAGACCCTTGTAAAATGTATTATAAATTCTAGAGTAGGAGGAGACTCTTGTAAAATTAATATAAAGTATATACAACTATTACAAGATAGTCTAGTTCGAATCCAAATAATACTAAACTAAACAATTTCTATAAAATGTGTTGTAAGAACTAGAGTAAGAGGGAAATCTTTAAAAATGTACTATAAAGTCTAGAGTTGGAGGAGACTCTTGTAAAATGTATTATTAAATTTAGAGTAGGAGGAGACTCTTTTAAAATTAATATAAGTTATATACAACTATTACAAGATTGTCTAGTTCGGATCCAATAAATACTAAATTACAAAATAGAGAGACTCTTGTAAAATGTGTTGTAGGAACTAGATTAAGAGGGGAGTCTTTAAAAATGTACTATAGAGTCTAGAGTAGGAGGAGACTCTTGTAAAATTAATTTAAGGTATATACAACTATTAGAAGATAGTCTAGTTCGGATCCAATAAATACTAAATTAAAAAATACAGGAGACTCTTGTAAAATGTGTTGTAAGAACTAGATTAAGAGGGGAGTCTTTAAAAATGTACTATAGAGTCTAGAGTAGGAGGAGACTCTTGTAAAATTAATATAAGTTATATACAACTATTACAAGATTGTCTAGTTCGGATCCAATAAATACTAAATTACAAAATAGAGAGACTCTTGTAAAATGTGTTGTAGGAACTAGATTAAGAGGGGAGTCTTTAAAAATGTACTATAGAGTCTAGAGTAGGAGGAGACTCTTGTAAAATTAATATAAGTTATATACAACTATTAGAAGATAGTCTAGTTCGGATCCAATAAATAATAAATTAAAAAATAGAGGAGACTCTTGTAAAATTAATATAGGGTAAATACAACTATTGAAAGATGGTCTAGTTTGGATCCAAAAAATACTAAACTAAAAAATCCTATAAAATTTGTTTTAAGAACTAAAGTAATGGAGGGAATTTTTAAAAATGTACCATAAAGTGTAGAGTTGGAGGACACGTTTGTAAAATGTATTATAAAATCTAGAGTAGGAAGAGACTCTTGTAAAATTAATATAACGTATATACAACTATTACAAGATAGTCTAGTTACGATCCCATAAATACTAAGCCAAACATTTCCTATGAAATGTGTTGTAAGAACTAGAGTAAGAGGGGACTCTTTAAAAATGTACTATAGAGTCTAGAGTAGGAGGAGACTCTTGTAAAATTAATATAAGGTATATACAACTATTAGAAGATAGTCTAGTTCGGATCCAATAAATAATAAATTAAAAAATACAGGAGACTCTTGTAAAATGTGTTGTAAGAACTAGATTAAGAGGGGAGTCTTTAAAAATGTACTATAGAGTCTAGAGTAGGAGGAGACTCTTGTAAAATTAATATAGGGTAAATACAGCTATTGAAAGATGGTCTAGTTTGAATTCAATAAATACTAAATTAAAAAAATCCTATAAAATTTGTTTTAAGAACTAGAGTAATGGAGGGAATCTTTAAAAATGTACTATAAAGTGTAGAGTTTTAGGAGACTCTTGTAAAATGTATTATAAAATCTAGAGTAGGAGGAGACTCTTGTAAAATTAATATAACGTATATACAACTATTACAAGATAGTCTAGTTCGGATCCAATAAATACTAAACTAAACTATTCCTATAAAATGTGTTTTAAGAACTAGAGTAAGAGGGGAATCTTTAAAAATGTACTATAAAGTGTAGAGTTTGAGGAGACTCTTGTAAAATGTGTTGTAAGAACTAGAGTAAGAGGGGACTATTTAAAAATGTACTATAAGGTCTAGAGTTGGAGGAGACTCTTGTAAAATGTATTATAAAATTTAGAGTAGGAGGAGACTACTCTTGTAAAATTAAAATAAGATATATACAACTATTACAAGATAGTATAGTTAGGATCCCATAAATACTAAGCCAAACAATTCCTATGAAATGTGTTTAAAGAACTAGAGTAAGAGGGGAATCTTAAAAAATGTACTATAAAGTGTAGAGTTTGAGGAGACTCTTGTAAAATGTATTATAAAATTTAGAGTAGGAGGAGACTCTTGTAAAATTAATATAGGGTAAATACAACTATTTAAAGATGGTCTAGTTTGGATCCAATAAATACTAAACTAAAAAAATTCTATAAAATTTGTTTTAAGAACTAGAGTAATGGAGGGCATCTTTAAAAATGTACTATAAAGTGTAGAGTTGGAGGACACGCTTGTAAAATGTATTATAAAATCTAGAGTAGGAGGAGACTCTTGTAAAATTAATATAACGTATATACAACTATTACAAGATAGTCTAGTTCGGATCCAATAAATACTAAACTAAACAAATCCTATAAAATTTGTTTTAAGAACTAGAGTAATGGAGGGAATCTTTAAAAATGTACTATAAAGTGTAGAGTTGGAGGACACGTTTGTAAAATGTACTATTAAGTATAGAGTTGGAGGAGACTCTTGTAAAATGTATTATAAAATCTAGAGTAGAAGGAAATTCTTGTAAAATTAATATAAGGTATATACAACTATTAGAAGATAGTCTAGTTCGGATCCAATAAATACTAAATTAAACAATTAGGAGGAGACTTTTGTAAAATGTGTTGTAAGAACTAGAGTAAGAGGGGAATCTTTAAAAATGTACTATAAAGTGTAGAGTTTGAGGAGACTCTTGTAAAATGTGTTGTAAGAACTAGAGTAAGAGGGGACTATTTAAAAATGTACTATAAGGTCTAGAGTTGGAGGAGACTCTTGTAAAATGTATTATAAAATTTAGAGTAGGAGGAGACTACTCTTGTAAAATTAAAATAAGATATATACAACTATTACAAGATAGTATAGTTAGGATCCCATAAATACTAAGCCAAACAATTCCTATGAAATGTGTTTAAAGAACTAGAGTAAGAGGGAAATCTTAAAAAATGTACTATAAAGTGTAGAGTTTGAGGAGACTCTTGTAAAATGTATTATAAAATTTAGAGTAGGAGGAGACTCTTGTAAAATTAATATAGGGTAAATACAACTATTTAAAGATGGTCTAGTTTGGATCCAATAAATACTAAACTAAAAAAATTCTATAAAATTTGTTTTAAGAACTAGAGTAATGGAGGGCATCTTTAAAAATGTACTATAAAGTGTAGAGTTGGAGGACACGCTTGTAAAATGTATTATAAAATCTAGAGTAGGAGGAGACTCTTGTAAAATTAATATAACGTATATACAACTATTACAAGATAGTCTAGTTCGGATCCAATAAATACTAAACTAAACAAATCCTATAAAATTTGTTTTAAGAACTAGAGTAATGGAGGGAATCTTTAAAAATGTACTATAAAGTGTAGAGTTGGAGGACACGTTTGTAAAATGTACTATAAAGTATATAGTTGGAGGAGACTCTTGTAAAATGTATTATAAAATCTAGAGTAGAAGGAAATTCTTGTAAAATTAATATAAGGTATATACAACTATTACAAGATAGTCTAAATTGATCCAATAAATACCAAACATAACAATTAGGAGGAGACTCTTGTAAAATGTGTTGTAAGAACTAGAGTAAGAGGGGACTCTTTAAAAATGTATTATAAAGTGTAGAGTTGGAGGAGACTCTTGTAAATGTATTATAAAATCTAGAGTAGGAGGAGACCTTTGTAAAATTAATATAAGTTATATACAACTATTACAAGATTGTCTAGTACGGTTCCAATAAATACTAAATTACAAAATAGAGGAGACTCTTGTAAAATGTGTTGTAGGAACTAGATTAAGAGGGGAGTCTTTAAAAATGTACTATAGAGTCTAGAGTAGGAGGAGACTCTTGTAAAATTAATATAAGTTATATACAACTATTAGAAGATAGTCTAGTTCGGATCCAATAAATAATAAATTAAAAAATAGAGGAGACTCTTGTAAAATTAATATAGGGTAAATACAACTATTGAAAGATGGTCTAGTTTGGATCCAATAAATACTAAACTAAAAAATCCTATAAAATTTGTTTTAAGAACTAAAGTAATGGAGGGAATTTTTAAAAATGTACCATAAAGTGTAGAGTTGGAGGACACGTTTGTAAAATGTATTATAAAATCTAGAGTAGGAAGAGACTCTTGTAAAATTAATATAACGTATATACAACTATTACAAGATAGTCTAGTTACGATCCCATAAATACTAAGCCAAACATTTCCTATGAAATGTGTTGTAAGAACTAGAGTAAGAGGGGACTCTTTAAAAATGTACTATAGAGTCTAGAGTAGGAGGAGACTCTTGTAAAATTAATATAAGGTATATACAACTATTACAAGATAGTCTAGTTACGTACCCATAAATACTAAGCCAAACATTTCCTATGAAATGTGTTGTAAGAACTAGAGTAAGAGGGGAGTCTTTAAAAATGTACTATAGAGTCTAGAGTAGGAGGAGACTCTTGTAAAATTAATATAGGGTAAATACAGCTATTGAAAGATGGTCTAGTTTGAATTCAATAAATACTAAATTAAAAAAATCCTATAAAATTTGTTTTAAGAACTAGAGTAATGGAGGGAATCTTTAAAAATGTACTATAAAGTGTAGAGTTTTAGGAGACTCTTGTAAAATGTATTATAAAATCTAGAGTAGGAGGAGACTACTCTTGTAAAATTAATATAACGTATATACAACTATTACAAGATAGTCTAGTTCGGATCCAATAAATACTAAACTAAACTATTCCTATAAAATGTGTTTTAAGAACTAGAGTAAGAGGGGAATCTTTAAAAATGTACTATAAAGTGTAGAGTTTGAGGAGACTCTTGTAAAATGTATTATAAAATTTAGAGTAGGAGGAGACTCTTGTAAAATTAATATAGGGTAAATACAACTATTTAAAGATGGTCTAGTTTGGATCCAATAAATACTAAACTAAAAAAATTCTATAAAATTTGTTTTAAGAACTAGAGTAATGGAGGGCATCTTTAAAAATGTACTATAAAGTGTAGAGTTGGAGGACACGCTTGTAAAATGTATTATAAAATCTAGAGTAGGAGGAGACTCTTGTAAAATTAATATAACGTATATACAACTATTACAAGATAGTCTAGTTCGGATCCAATAAATACTAAACTAAACAAATCCTATAAAATTTGTTTTAAGAACTAGAGTAATGGAGGGAATCTTTAAAAATGTACTATAAAGTGTAGAGTTGGAGGACACGTTTGTAAAATGTACTATAAAGTATATAGTTGGAGGAGACTCTTGTAAAATGTATTATAAAATCTAGAGTAGAAGGAAATTCTTGTAAAATTAATATAAGGTATATACAACTATTACAAGATAGTCTAAATTGATCCAATAAATACCAAACATAACAATTAGGAGGAGACTCTTGTAAAATGTGTTGTAAGAACTAGAGTAAGAGGGGACTCTTTAAAAATGTATTATAAAGTGTAGAGTTGGAGGAGACTCTTGTAAATGTATTATAAAATCTAGAGTAGGAGGAGACCTTTGTAAAATTAATATAAGTTATATACAACTATTACAAGATTGTCTAGTACGGTTCCAATAAATACTAAATTACAAAATAGAGGAGACTCTTGTAAAATGTGTTGTAGGAACTAGATTAAGAGGGGAGTCTTTAAAAATGTACTATAGAGTCTAGAGTAGGAGGAGACTCTTGTAAAATTAATATAAGTTATATACAACTATTAGAAGATAGTCTAGTTCGGATCCAATAAATAATAAATTAAAAAATAGAGGAGACTCTTGTAAAATTAATATAGGGTAAATACAACTATTGAAAGATGGTCTAGTTTGGATCCAATAAATACTAAACTAAAAAATCCTATAAAATTTGTTTTAAGAACTAAAGTAATGGAGGGAATTTTTAAAAATGTACCATAAAGTGTAGAGTTGGAGGACACGTTTGTAAAATGTATTATAAAATCTAGAGTAGGAAGAGACTCTTGTAAAATTAATATAACGTATATACAACTATTACAAGATAGTCTAGTTACGATCCCATAAATACTAAGCCAAACATTTCCTATGAAATGTGTTGTAAGAACTAGAGTAAGAGGGGACTCTTTAAAAATGTACTATAGAGTCTAGAGTAGGAGGAGACTCTTGTAAAATTAATATAAGGTATATACAACTATTACAAGATAGTCTAGTTACGTACCCATAAATACTAAGCCAAACATTTCCTATGAAATGTGTTGTAAGAACTAGAGTAAGAGGGGAGTCTTTAAAAATGTACTATAGAGTCTAGAGTAGGAGGAGACTCTTGTAAAATTAATATAGGGTAAATACAGCTATTGAAAGATGGTCTAGTTTGAATTCAATAAATACTAAATTAAAAAAATCCTATAAAATTTGTTTTAAGAACTAGAGTAATGGAGGGAATCTTTAAAAATGTACTATAAAGTGTAGAGTTTTAGGAGACTCTTGTAAAATGTATTATAAAATCTAGAGTAGGAGGAGACTCTTGTAAAATTAATATAACGTATATACAACTATTACAAGATAGTCTAGTTCGGATCCAATAAATACTAAACTAAACTATTCCTATAAAATGTGTTTTAAGAACTAGAGTAAGAGGGGAATCTTTAAAAATGTACTATAAAGTGTAGAGTTTGAGGAGACTCTTGTAAAATGTGTTGTAAGAACTAGAGTAAGAGGGGACTATTTAAAAATGTACTATAAGGTCTAGAGTTGGAGGAGACTCTTGTAAAATGTATTATAAAATTTAGAGTAGGAGGAGACTACTCTTGTAAAATTAAAATAAGATATATACAACTATTACAAGATAGTATAGTTAGGATCCCATAAATACTAAGCCAAACAATTCCTATGAAATGTGTTTAAAGAACTAGAGTAAGAGGGGAATCTTAAAAAATGTACTATAAAGTGTAGAGTTTGAGGAGACTCTTGTAAAATGTATTATAAAATTTAGAGTAGGAGGAGACTCTTGTAAAATTAATATAGGGTAAATACAACTATTTAAAGATGGTCTAGTTTGGATCCAATAAATACTAAACTAAAAAAATTCTATAAAATTTGTTTTAAGAACTAGAGTAATGGAGGGCATCTTTAAAAATGTACTATAAAGTGTAGAGTTGGAGGACACGCTTGTAAAATGTATTATAAAATCTAGAGTAGGAGGAGACTCTTGTAAAATTAATATAACGTATATACAACTATTACAAGATAGTCTAGTTCGGATCCAATAAATACTAAACTAAACAAATCCTATAAAATTTTTTTAAGAACTAGAGTAATGGAGGGAATCTTTAAAAATGTACTATAAAGTGTAGAGTTGGAGGACACGTTTGTAAAATGTACTATAAAGTATAGAGTTGGAGGAGACTCTTGTAAAATGTATTATAAAATCTAGAGTAGAAGGAAATTCTTGTAAAATTAATATAAGGTATATACAACTATTAGAAGATAGTCTAGTTCGGATCCAATAAATACTAAATTAAACAATTAGGAGGAGACTTTTGTAAAATGTGTTGTAAGAACTAGAGTAAGAGGGGAATCTTTAAAAATGTACTATAAAGTGTAGAGTTTGAGGAGACTCTTGTAAAATGTGTTGTAAGAACTAGAGTAAGAGGGGACTATTTAAAAATGTACTATAAGGTCTAGAGTTGGAGGAGACTCTTGTAAAATGTATTATAAAATTTAGAGTAGGAGGAGACTACTCTTGTAAAATTAAAATAAGATATATACAACTATTACAAGATAGTATAGTTAGGATCCCATAAATACTAAGCCAAACAATTCCTATGAAATGTGTTTAAAGAACTAGAGTAAGAGGGAAATCTTAAAAAATGTACTATAAAGTGTAGAGTTTGAGGAGACTCTTGTAAAATGTATTATAAAATTTAGAGTAGGAGGAGACTCTTGTAAAATTAATATAGGGTAAATACAACTATTTAAAGATGGTCTAGTTTGGATCCAATAAATACTAAACTAAAAAAATTCTATAAAATTTGTTTTAAGAACTAGAGTAATGGAGGGCATCTTTAAAAATGTACTATAAAGTGTAGAGTTGGAGGACACGCTTGTAAAATGTATTATAAAATCTAGAGTAGGAGGAGACTCTTGTAAAATTAATATAACGTATATACAACTATTACAAGATAGTCTAGTTCGGATCCAATAAATACTAAACTAAACAAATCCTATAAAATTTGTTTTAAGAACTAGAGTAATGGAGGGAATCTTTAAAAATGTACTATAAAGTGTAGAGTTGGAGGACACGTTTGTAAAATGTACTATAAAGTATATAGTTGGAGGAGACTCTTGTAAAATGTATTATAAAATCTAGAGTAGAAGGAAATTCTTGTAAAATTAATATAAGGTATATACAACTATTACAAGATAGTCTAAATTGATCCAATAAATACCAAACATAACAATTAGGAGGAGACTCTTGTAAAATGTGTTGTAAGAACTAGAGTAAGAGGGGACTCTTTAAAAATGTATTATAAAGTGTAGAGTTGGAGGAGACTCTTGTAAATGTATTATAAAATCTAGAGTAGGAGGAGACCTTTGTAAAATTAATATAAGTTATATACAACTATTACAAGATTGTCTAGTACGGTTCCAATAAATACTAAATTACAAAATAGAGGAGACTCTTGTAAAATGTGTTGTAGGAACTAGATTAAGAGGGGAGTCTTTAAAAATGTACTATAGAGTCTAGAGTAGGAGGAGACTCTTGTAAAATTAATATAAGTTATATACAACTATTAGAAGATAGTCTAGTTCGGATCCAATAAATAATAAATTAAAAAATAGAGGAGACTCTTGTAAAATTAATATAGGGTAAATACAACTATTGAAAGATGGTCTAGTTTGGATCCAATAAATACTAAACTAAAAAATCCTATAAAATTTGTTTTAAGAACTAAAGTAATGGAGGGAATTTTTAAAAATGTACCATAAAGTGTAGAGTTGGAGGACACGTTTGTAAAATGTATTATAAAATCTAGAGTAGGAAGAGACTCTTGTAAAATTAATATAACGTATATACAACTATTACAAGATAGTCTAGTTACGATCCCATAAATACTAAGCCAAACATTTCCTATGAAATGTGTTGTAAGAACTAGAGTAAGAGGGGACTCTTTAAAAATGTACTATAGAGTCTAGAGTAGGAGGAGACTCTTGTAAAATTAATATAAGGTATATACAACTATTACAAGATAGTCTAGTTACGTACCCATAAATACTAAGCCAAACATTTCCTATGAAATGTGTTGTAAGAACTAGAGTAAGAGGGGACTCTTTAAAAATGTACTATAAAGTGTAGAGTAGGAGGAGACCCTTGTAAAATGTATTATAAATTCTAGAGTAGGAGGAGACTCTTGTAAAATTAATATAAAGTATATACAACTATTACAAGATAGTCTAGTTCGAATCCAAATAATACTAAACTAAACAATTTCTATAAAATGTGTTGTAAGAACTAGAGTAAGAGGGGAATCTTTAAAAATGTACTATAAAGTCTAGAGTTGGAGGAGACTCTTGTAAAATGTATTATTAAATTTAGAGTAGGAGGAGACTCTTTTAAAATTAATATAAGTTATATACAACTATTACAAGATTGTCTAGTTCGGATCCAATAAATACTAAATTACAAAATAGAGAGACTCTTGTAAAATCAGTTGTAGGAACTAGATTAAGAGGGGAGTCTTTAAAAATGTACTATAGAGTCTAGAGTAGGAGGAGACTCTTGTAAAATTAATATAAGGTATATACAACTATTAGAAGATAGTCTAGTTCGGATCCAATAAATACTAAATTAAAAAATACAGGAGACTCTTGTAAAATGTGTTGTAAGAACTAGATTAAGAGGGGAGTCTTTAAAAATGTACTATAGAGTCTAGAGTAGGAGGAGACTCTTGTAAAATTAATATAAGTTATATACAACTATTACAAGATTGTCTAGTTCGGATCCAATAAATACTAAATTACAAAATAGAGAGACTCTTGTAAAATGTGTTGTAGGAACTAGATTAAGAGGGGAGTCTTTAAAAATGTACTATAGAGTCTAGAGTAGGAGGAGACTCTTGTAAAATTAATATAAGTTATATACAACTATTAGAAGATAGTCTAGTTCGGATCCAATAAATAATAAATTAAAAAATAGAGGAGACTCTTGTAAAATTAATATAGGGTAAATACAACTATTGAAAGATGGTCTAGTTTGGATCCAATAAATACTAAACTAAAAAATCCTATAAAATTTGTTTTAAGAACTAAAGTAATGGAGGGAATTTTTAAAAATGTACCATAAAGTGTAGAGTTGGAGGACACGTTTGTAAAATGTATTATAAAATCTAGAGTAGGAAGAGACTCTTGTAAAATTAATATAACGTATATACAACTATTACAAGATAGTCTAGTTACGATCCCATAAATACTAAGCCAAACATTTCCTATGAAATGTGTTGTAAGAACTAGAGTAAGAGGGGACTCTTTAAAAATGTACTATAGAGTCTAGAGTAGGAGGAGACTCTTGTAAAATTAATATAAGGTATATACAACTATTAGAAGATAGTCTAGTTCGGATCCAATAAATAATAAATTAAAAAATACAGGAGACTCTTGTAAAATGTGTTGTAAGAACTAGATTAAGAGGGGAGTCTTTAAAAATGTACTATAGAGTCTAGAGTAGGAGGAGACTCTTGTAAAATTAATATAGGGTAAATACAGCTATTGAAAGATGGTCTAGTTTGAATTCAATAAATACTAAATTAAAAAAATCCTATAAAATTTGTTTTAAGAACTAGAGTAATGGAGGGAATCTTTAAAAATGTACTATAAAGTGTAGAGTTTTAGGAGACTCTTGTAAAATGTATTATAAAATCTAGAGTAGGAGGAGACTCTTGTAAAATTAATATAACGTATATACAACTATTACAAGATAGTCTAGTTCGGATCCAATAAATACTAAACTAAACTATTCCTATAAAATGTGTTTTAAGAACTAGAGTAAGAGGGGAATCTTTAAAAATGTACTATAAAGTGTAGAGTTTGAGGAGACTCTTGTAAAATGTGTTGTAAGAACTAGAGTAAGAGGGGACTATTTAAAAATGTACTATAAGGTCTAGAGTTGGAGGAGACTCTTGTAAAATGTATTATAAAATTTAGAGTAGGAGGAGACTACTCTTGTAAAATTAAAATAAGATATATACAACTATTACAAGATAGTATAGTTAGGATCCCATAAATACTAAGCCAAACAATTCCTATGAAATGTGTTTAAAGAACTAGAGTAAGAGGGGAATCTTAAAAAATGTACTATAAAGTGTAGAGTTTGAGGAGACTCTTGTAAAATGTATTATAAAATTTAGAGTAGGAGGAGACTCTTGTAAAATTAATATAGGGTAAATACAACTATTTAAAGATGGTCTAGTTTGGATCCAATAAATACTAAACTAAAAAAATTCTATAAAATTTGTTTTAAGAACTAGAGTAATGGAGGGCATCTTTAA
Source organism: Flexamia atlantica (assembly GCA_035578135.1). NCBI lineage: Eukaryota > Metazoa > Arthropoda > Insecta > Hemiptera > Cicadellidae > Flexamia > Flexamia atlantica. The sequence continues at coordinate 742,880 of JAQJVK010000083.1, forward strand.
AAATGTACTATAAAGTGTAGAGTTGGAGGACACGCTTGTAAAATGTATTATAAAATCTAGAGTAGGAGGAGACTCTTGTAAAATTAATATAACGTATATACAACTATTACAAGATAGTCTAGTTCGGATCCAATAAATACTAAACTAAACAAATCCTATAAAATTTGTTTTAAGAACTAGAGTAATGGAGGGAATCTTTAAAAATGTACTATAAAGTGTAGAGTTGGAGGACACGTTTGTAAAATGTACTATAAAGTATAGAGTTGGAGGAGACTCTTGTAAAATGTATTATAAAATCTAGAGTAGAAGGAAATTCTTGTAAAATTAATATAAGGTATATACAACTATTAGAAGATAGTCTAGTTCGGATCCAATAAATACTAAATTAAACAATTAGGAGGAGACTTTTGTAAAATGTGTTGTAAGAACTAGAGTAAGAGGGGAATCTTTAAAAATGTACTATAAAGTGTAGAGTTTGAGGAGACTCTTGTAAAATGTGTTGTAAGAACTAGAGTAAGAGGGGACTATTTAAAAATGTACTATAAGGTCTAGAGTTGGAGGAGACTCTTGTAAAATGTATTATAAAATTTAGAGTAGGAGGAGACTACTCTTGTAAAATTAAAATAAGATATATACAACTATTACAAGATAGTATAGTTAGGATCCCATAAATACTAAGCCAAACAATTCCTATGAAATGTGTTTAAAGAACTAGAGTAAGAGGGAAATCTTAAAAAATGTACTATAAAGTGTAGAGTTTGAGGAGACTCTTGTAAAATGTATTATAAAATTTAGAGTAGGAGGAGACTCTTGTAAAATTAATATAGGGTAAATACAACTATTTAAAGATGGTCTAGTTTGGATCCAATAAATACTAAACTAAAAAAATTCTATAAAATTTGTTTTAAGAACTAGAGTAATGGAGGGCATCTTTAAAAATGTACTATAAAGTGTAGAGTTGGAGGACACGCTTGTAAAATGTATTATAAAATCTAGAGTAGGAGGAGACTCTTGTAAAATTAATATAACGTATATACAACTATTACAAGATAGTCTAGTTCGGATCCAATAAATACTAAACTAAACAAATCCTATAAAATTTGTTTTAAGAACTAGAGTAATGGAGGGAATCTTTAAAAATGTACTATAAAGTGTAGAGTTGGAGGACACGTTTGTAAAATGTACTATAAAGTATATAGTTGGAGGAGACTCTTGTAAAATGTATTATAAAATCTAGAGTAGAAGGAAATTCTTGTAAAATTAATATAAGGTATATACAACTATTACAAGATAGTCTAAATTGATCCAATAAATACCAAACATAACAATTAGGAGGAGACTCTTGTAAAATGTGTTGTAAGAACTAGAGTAAGAGGGGACTCTTTAAAAATGTATTATAAAGTGTAGAGTTGGAGGAGACTCTTGTAAATGTATTATAAAATCTAGAGTAGGAGGAGACCTTTGTAAAATTAATATAAGTTATATACAACTATTACAAGATTGTCTAGTACGGTTCCAATAAATACTAAATTACAAAATAGAGGAGACTCTTGTAAAATGTGTTGTAGGAACTAGATTAAGAGGGGAGTCTTTAAAAATGTACTATAGAGTCTAGAGTAGGAGGAGACTCTTGTAAAATTAATATAAGTTATATACAACTATTAGAAGATAGTCTAGTTCGGATCCAATAAATAATAAATTAAAAAATAGAGGAGACTCTTGTAAAATTAATATAGGGTAAATACAACTATTGAAAGATGGTCTAGTTTGGATCCAATAAATACTAAACTAAAAAATCCTATAAAATTTGTTTTAAGAACTAAAGTAATGGAGGGAATTTTTAAAAATGTACCATAAAGTGTAGAGTTGGAGGACACGTTTGTAAAATGTATTATAAAATCTAGAGTAGGAAGAGACTCTTGTAAAATTAATATAACGTATATACAACTATTACAAGATAGTCTAGTTACGATCCCATAAATACTAAGCCAAACATTTCCTATGAAATGTGTTGTAAGAACTAGAGTAAGAGGGGACTCTTTAAAAATGTACTATAGAGTCTAGAGTAGGAGGAGACTCTTGTAAAATTAATATAAGGTATATACAACTATTACAAGATAGTCTAGTTACGTACCCATAAATACTAAGCCAAACATTTCCTATGAAATGTGTTGTAAGAACTAGAGTAAGAGGGGACTCTTTAAAAATGTACTATAAAGTGTAGAGTAGGAGGAGACCCTTGTAAAATGTATTATAAATTCTAGAGTAGGAGGAGACTCTTGTAAAATTAATATAAAGTATATACAACTATTACAAGATAGTCTAGTTCGAATCCAAATAATACTAAACTAAACAATTTCTATAAAATGTGTTGTAAGAACTAGAGTAAGAGGGGAATCTTTAAAAATGTACTATAAAGTCTAGAGTTGGAGGAGACTCTTGTAAAATGTATTATTAAATTTAGAGTAGGAGGAGACTCTTTTAAAATTAATATAAGTTATATACAACTATTACAAGATTGTCTAGTTCGGATCCAATAAATACTAAATTACAAAATAGAGAGACTCTTGTAAAATCAGTTGTAGGAACTAGATTAAGAGGGGAGTCTTTAAAAATGTACTATAGAGTCTAGAGTAGGAGGAGACTCTTGTAAAATTAATATAAGGTATATACAACTATTAGAAGATAGTCTAGTTCGGATCCAATAAATACTAAATTAAAAAATACAGGAGACTCTTGTAAAATGTGTTGTAAGAACTAGATTAAGAGGGGAGTCTTTAAAAATGTACTATAGAGTCTAGAGTAGGAGGAGACTCTTGTAAAATTAATATAAGTTATATACAACTATTACAAGATTGTCTAGTTCGGATCCAATAAATACTAAATTACAAAATAGAGAGACTCTTGTAAAATGTGTTGTAGGAACTAGATTAAGAGGGGAGTCTTTAAAAATGTACTATAGAGTCTAGAGTAGGAGGAGACTCTTGTAAAATTAATATAAGTTATATACAACTATTAGAAGATAGTCTAGTTCGGATCCAATAAATAATAAATTAAAAAATAGAGGAGACTCTTGTAAAATTAATATAGGGTAAATACAACTATTGAAAGATGGTCTAGTTTGGATCCAATAAATACTAAACTAAAAAATCCTATAAAATTTGTTTTAAGAACTAAAGTAATGGAGGGAATTTTTAAAAATGTACCATAAAGTGTAGAGTTGGAGGACACGTTTGTAAAATGTATTATAAAATCTAGAGTAGGAAGAGACTCTTGTAAAATTAATATAACGTATATACAACTATTACAAGATAGTCTAGTTACGATCCCATAAATACTAAGCCAAACATTTCCTATGAAATGTGTTGTAAGAACTAGAGTAAGAGGGGACTCTTTAAAAATGTACTATAGAGTCTAGAGTAGGAGGAGACTCTTGTAAAATTAATATAAGGTATATACAACTATTAGAAGATAGTCTAGTTCGGATCCAATAAATACTAAACTAAACTATTCCTATAAAATGTGTTTTAAGAACTAGAGTAAGAGGGGAATCTTTAAAAATGTACTATAAAGTGTAGAGTTTGAGGAGACTCTTGTAAAATGTGTTGTAAGAACTAGAGTAAGAGGGGACTATTTAAAAATGTACTATAAGGTCTAGAGTTGGAGGAGACTCTTGTAAAATGTATTATAAAATTTAGAGTAGGAGGAGACTACTCTTGTAAAATTAAAATAAGATATATACAACTATTACAAGATAGTATAGTTAGGATCCCATAAATACTAAGCCAAACAATTCCTATGAAATGTGTTTAAAGAACTAGAGTAAGAGGGGAATCTTAAAAAATGTACTATAAAGTGTAGAGTTTGAGGAGACTCTTGTAAAATGTATTATAAAATTTAGAGTAGGAGGAGACTCTTGTAAAATTAATATAGGGTAAATACAACTATTTAAAGATGGTCTAGTTTGGATCCAATAAATACTAAACTAAAAAAATTCTATAAAATTTGTTTTAAGAACTAGAGTAATGGAGGGCATCTTTAAAAATGTACTATAAAGTGTAGAGTTGGAGGACACGCTTGTAAAATGTATTATAAAATCTAGAGTAGGAGGAGACTCTTGTAAAATTAATATAACGTATATACAACTATTACAAGATAGTCTAGTTCGGATCCAATAAATACTAAACTAAACAAATCCTATAAAATTTGTTTTAAGAACTAGAGTAATGGAGGGAATCTTTAAAAATGTACTATAAAGTGTAGAGTTGGAGGACACGTTTGTAAAATGTACTATAAAGTATAGAGTTGGAGGAGACTCTTGTAAAATGTATTATAAAATCTAGAGTAGAAGGAAATTCTTGTAAAATTAATATAAGGTATATACAACTATTAGAAGATAGTCTAGTTCGGATCCAATAAATACTAAATTAAACAATTAGGAGGAGACTTTTGTAAAATGTGTTGTAAGAACTAGAGTAAGAGGGGAATCTTTAAAAATGTACTATAAAGTGTAGAGTTTGAGGAGACTCTTGTAAAATGTGTTGTAAGAACTAGAGTAAGAGGGGACTATTTAAAAATGTACTATAAGGTCTAGAGTTGGAGGAGACTCTTGTAAAATGTATTATAAAATTTAGAGTAGGAGGAGACTACTCTTGTAAAATTAAAATAAGATATATACAACTATTACAAGATAGTATAGTTAGGATCCCATAAATACTAAGCCAAACAATTCCTATGAAATGTGTTTAAAGAACTAGAGTAAGAGGGAAATCTTAAAAAATGTACTATAAAGTGTAGAGTTTGAGGAGACTCTTGTAAAATGTATTATAAAATTTAGAGTAGGAGGAGACTCTTGTAAAATTAATATAGGGTAAATACAACTATTTAAAGATGGTCTAGTTTGGATCCAATAAATACTAAACTAAAAAAATTCTATAAAATTTGTTTTAAGAACTAGAGTAATGGAGGGCATCTTTAAAAATGTACTATAAAGTGTAGAGTTGGAGGACACGCTTGTAAAATGTATTATAAAATCTAGAGTAGGAGGAGACTCTTGTAAAATTAATATAACGTATATACAACTATTACAAGATAGTCTAGTTCGGATCCAATAAATACTAAACTAAACAAATCCTATAAAATTTGTTTTAAGAACTAGAGTAATGGAGGGAATCTTTAAAAATGTACTATAAAGTGTAGAGTTGGAGGACACGTTTGTAAAATGTACTATAAAGTATATAGTTGGAGGAGACTCTTGTAAAATGTATTATAAAATCTAGAGTAGAAGGAAATTCTTGTAAAATTAATATAAGGTATATACAACTATTACAAGATAGTCTAAATTGATCCAATAAATACCAAACATAACAATTAGGAGGAGACTCTTGTAAAATGTGTTGTAAGAACTAGAGTAAGAGGGGACTCTTTAAAAATGTATTATAAAGTGTAGAGTTGGAGGAGACTCTTGTAAATGTATTATAAAATCTAGAGTAGGAGGAGACCTTTGTAAAATTAATATAAGTTATATACAACTATTACAAGATTGTCTAGTACGGTTCCAATAAATACTAAATTACAAAATAGAGGAGACTCTTGTAAAATGTGTTGTAGGAACTAGATTAAGAGGGGAGTCTTTAAAAATGTACTATAGAGTCTAGAGTAGGAGGAGACTCTTGTAAAATTAATATAAGTTATATACAACTATTAGAAGATAGTCTAGTTCGGATCCAATAAATAATAAATTAAAAAATAGAGGAGACTCTTGTAAAATTAATATAGGGTAAATACAACTATTGAAAGATGGTCTAGTTTGGATCCAATAAATACTAAACTAAAAAATCCTATAAAATTTGTTTTAAGAACTAAAGTAATGGAGGGAATTTTTAAAAATGTACCATAAAGTGTAGAGTTGGAGGACACGTTTGTAAAATGTATTATAAAATCTAGAGTAGGAAGAGACTCTTGTAAAATTAATATAACGTATATACAACTATTACAAGATAGTCTAGTTACGATCCCATAAATACTAAGCCAAACATTTCCTATGAAATGTGTTGTAAGAACTAGAGTAAGAGGGGACTCTTTAAAAATGTACTATAGAGTCTAGAGTAGGAGGAGACTCTTGTAAAATTAATATAAGGTATATACAACTATTAGAAGATAGTCTAGTTCGGATCCAATAAATAATAAATTAAAAAATACAGGAGACTCTTGTAAAATGTGTTGTAAGAACTAGATTAAGAGGGGAGTCTTTAAAAATGTACTATAGAGTCTAGAGTAGGAGGAGACTCTTGTAAAATTAATATAGGGTAAATACAGCTATTGAAAGATGGTCTAGTTTGAATTCAATAAATACTAAATTAAAAAAATCCTATAAAATTTGTTTTAAGAACTAGAGTAATGGAGGGAATCTTTAAAAATGTACTATAAAGTGTAGAGTTGGAGGACACGTTTGTAAAATGTACTATAAAGTATATAGTTGGAGGAGACTCTTGTAAAATGTATTATAAAATCTAGAGTAGGAGGAGACTCTTGTAAAATTAATATAACGTATATACAACTATTACAAGATAGTCTAGTTCGGATCCAATAAATACTAAACTAAACTATTCCTATAAAATGTGTTTTAAGAACTAGAGTAAGAGGGGAATCTTTAAAAATGTACTATAAAGTGTAGAGTTTGAGGAGACTCTTGTAAAATGTATTATAAAATTTAGAGTAGGAGGAGACTCTTGTAAAATTAATATAGGGTAAATACAACTATTTAAAGATGGTCTAGTTTGGATCCAATAAATACTAAACTAAAAAAATTCTATAAAATTTGTTTTAAGAACTAGAGTAATGGAGGGCATCTTTAAAAATGTACTATAAAGTGTAGAGTTGGAGGACACGCTTGTAAAATGTATTATAAAATCTAGAGTAGGAGGAGACTCTTGTAAAATTAATATAACGTATATACAACTATTACAAGATAGTCTAGTTCGGATCCAATAAATACTAAACTAAACAAATCCTATAAAATTTGTTTTAAGAACTAGAGTAATGGAGGGAATCTTTAAAAATGTACTATAAAGTGTAGAGTTGGAGGACACGTTTGTAAAATGTACTATAAAGTATAGAGTTGGAGGAGACTCTTGTAAAATGTATTATAAAATCTAGAGTAGAAGGAAATTCTTGTAAAATTAATATAAGGTATATACAACTATTACAAGATAGTCTAGTTCGGATCCAATAAATACTAAATTAAACAATTAGGAGGAGACTTTTGTAAAATGTGTTGTAAGAACTAGAGTAAGAGGGGAATCTTTAAAAATGTACTATAAAGTGTAGAGTTTGAGGAGACTCTTGTAAAATGTGTTGTAAGAACTAGAGTAAGAGGGGAATCTTTAAAAATGTACTATAAAGTCTTGAGTTGGAGGAGACTCTTGTAAAATGTATTATTAAATTTAGAGTAGGAGGAGACTCTTTTAAAATTAATATAAGTTATATACAACTATTACAAGATTGTCTAGTTCGGATCCAATAAATACTAAATTACAAAATAGAGAGACTCTTGTAAAATGTGTTGTAGGAACTAGATTAAGAGGGGAGTCTTTAAAAATGTACTATAGAGTCTAGAGTAGGAGGAGACTCTTGTAAAATTAATATAAGGTATATACAACTATTAGAAGATAGTCTAGTTCGGATCCAATAAATACTAAATTAAAAAATACAGGAGACTCTTGTAAAATGTGTTGTAAGAACTTGATTAAGAGGGGAGTTTTTATAAATGTACTATAGAGTCTAGAGTAGGAGGAGACTCTTGTAAAATTAATATAGGGTAAATACAACTATTGAGAGATGGTCTAGTTTGGATCCGATAAATACTAAACTAAAAAAATCCTATAAAATTTGTTTTAAGAACTAGAGTAATGAAGGGAATCTTTAAAAATGTACTATAAAGTGTAGAGTTGGAGGAGACGTTTGTAAAATGTATTATTAAAATCTAGAGTAGGAGGAGACTCTAGTAAAATTAATATAAGGTATATACAACTATTAGAAGATAGTCTAGTTCGGATCCAATAAATACAAAATTAAAAAATACAGGAGACTCTTGTAAAATGTGTTGTAAGAACTTGATTAAGAGGGGAGTTTTTAAAAATGTACTATAAGGTCTAGAGTAGGAGGAGACTCTTGTAAAATTAATATAGGGTAAATACAACTATTGAAAGATGGTCTAGTTTGGATCCAATAAATACTAAATTAAAAAAATCCTATAAAATTTTTTTTAAGAACTAGAGTAATGGAGGGAATCTTTAAAAATGTACTATAAAGTGTAGAGTTGGAGGACACGTTTGTAAAATGTATTATTAAAATCTAGAGTAGGAGGAGACTCTTGTAAAATTAATATAAGTTATATACAACTATTACAAGATAGTCTAGTTAAGTACCTATAAATACTAAGCCAAACATTTCCTATGAAATGTGTTGTAAGAACTAGAGTAAGAGGGGACTCTTTAAAAATGTACTATAAAGTGTAGAGTAGGAGGAGACCCTTGTAAAATGTATTATAAATTCTAGAGTAGGAGGAGACTCTTGTAAAATTAATATAAAGTATATACAAATATTACAAGATATTCTAGTTCGGATCCAAAAAATACTAAACTAAAAAATTTCTATAAAATGTGTTGTAAGAACTAGAGTAAGAGGGGAATCTTTAAAAATGTACTATAAAGTGTAGAGTTTGAGGAGACCCTTGTAAAATGTGTTGTAAGAACTAGAGTAAGAGGGGAATCTTTAAAAATGTACTATAAAGTCTAGAGTTGGAGGAGACTCTTGTAAAATGTATTATTAAATTTAGAGTAGGGGGAGACTCTTTTAAAATTAATATAAGTTATATAAAACTATTACAAGATTGTCTAGTTCGGATCCAATAAATACTAAATTACAAAATAGAGAGACTCTTGTAAAATGTGTTTTAGGAACTAGATTAAGAGGGGAGTCTTTAAAAATGTACTATAGAGTCTAGAGTAGGAGGAGACTCTTGTAAAATTAATATAAGGTATATACAACTATTAGAAGATAGTCTAGTTTGGATCCAATAAATACTAAATTAAAAAATACAGGAGACTCTTGTAAAATGTGTTGTAAGAACTTGATTAAGAGGGGAGTTTTTATAAATGTACTATAGAGTCTAGAGTAGGAGGAGACTCTTGTAAAATTAATATAGGGTAAATACAACTAATGAGAGATGGTCTAGTTTGGATCCAATAAATACTAAACTAAAAAAATCCTATAAAATTTGTTTTAAGAACTAGAGTAATGAAGGGAATCTTTAAAAATGTACTATAAAGTGTAGAGTTGGAGGAGACGTTTGTAAAATGTATTATTAAAATCTAGAGTAGGAGGAGACTCTAGTAAAATTAATATAAGGTATATACAACTATTAGAAGATAGTCTAGTTCGGATCCAATAAATACTAAATTAAAAATATAGGAGACTCTTGTAAAATGTGTTGTAAGAACTTGATTAAGAGGGGAGTTTTTAAAAATGTACTATAAGGTCTAGAGTAGGAGGAGACTCTTGTAAAATTAATATAGGGTAAATACAACTATTGAAAGATGGTCTAGTTTGGATCCAATAAATACTAAACTAAAAAAATCCTATAAAATTTGTTTTAAGAACTAGAGTAATGGAGGGAATCTTTAAAAATGTACTATAAAGTGTAGAGTTGGAGGACACGTTTGTAAAATGTATTATTAAAATCTAGAGTAGGAGGAGACTCTTGTAAATTTAATATAAGTTATATACAACTATTACAAGATAGTCTAGTTACGTACCCATAAATACTAAGCCAAACATTTCCTATGAAATGTGTTGTAAGAACTAGAGTAAGAGGGGACTCTTTAAAAATGTACTATAAAGTGTAGAGTAGGAGGAGACCCTTGTAAAATGTATTATAAATTCTAGAGTAGGAGGAGACTCTTGTAAAATTAATATAAAGTATATACAACTATTACAAGATAGTCTGGTTCGGATCCAAAAAATACTAAACTAAACAATTTCTATAAAATGTGTTGTAAGAACTAGAGTAAGAGGGGAATCTTTAAAAATGTACTATAAAGTGTAGAGTTTGAGGAGACTCTTGTAAAATGTGTTGTACGAACTAGAGTAAAGGGGAATCTTTAAAAATGTACTATTAAGTCTAGAGTTGGAGGAGACTCTTGTAAAATGTATTATTAAATTTAGAGTAGGAGGAGACTCTTTTAAAATTAATATAAGTTATATACAACTATTACAAGATTGTCTAGTTCGGATCCAATAAATACTAAATTACAAAATAGAGAGACTCTTGTAAAATGTGTTGTAAGAACTAGATTAAGTGGGGAGTCTTTAAAAATGTACTATAGAGTCTAGAGTAGGAGGAGACTCTTGTAAAATTAATATAAGGTATATACAACTATTAGAAGATAGTCTAGTTCGGATCCAATAAATACTAAATTAAAAAATACAGGAGACTCTTGTAAAATGTGTTGCAAGAACTTGATTAAGAGGGGAGTTTTTATAAATGTACTATAGAGTCTAGAGTAGGAGGAGACTCTTGTAAAATTAATATAGGGTAAATACAACTATTGAGAGATGGTCTAGTTTGGATCCAATAAATACTAAACTAAAAAAATCCTATAAAATTTGTTTTAAGAACTAGAGTAATGAAGGGAATCTTTAAAAATGTACTATAAAGTGTAGAGTTGGAGGAGACGTTTGTAAAATGTATTATTAAAATCTAGAGTAGGAGGAGACTCTAGTAAAATTAATATAAGGTATATACAACTATTAGAAGATAGTCTAGTTCGGATCCAATAAATACTAAATTAAAAAATACAGGAGACTCTTGTAAAATGTGTTGTAAGAACTTGATTAAGAGGGGAGTTTTTAAAAATGTACTATTAGGTCTAGAGTAGGAGGAGACTCTTGTAAAATTAATATAGGGTAAATACAACTATTGAAAGATGGTCTAGTTTGGATCCAATAAATACTAAACTGAAAAAATCCTATAAAATTTGTTTTAAGAACTAGAGTAATGGAGGGAATCTTTAAAAATGTACTATAAAGTGTAGAGTTAGAGGACACGTTTGTAAAATGTATTATTAAAATCTAGAGTAGGAGGAGACTCTTGTAAAATTAATATAAGTTATATACAACTATTACAAGATAGTCTAGTTACGTACCCATAAATACTAAGCCAAACATTTCCTATGAAATGTGTTGTAAGAACTAGAGTAAGAGGGGACTCTTTAAAAATGTACTATAAAGTGTAGAGTAGGAGGAGACCCTTGTAAAATGTATTATAAATTCTAGAGTAGGAGGAGACTCTTGTAAAATTAATATAAAGTATATACAACTATTACAAGATAGTCTAGTTCGAATCCAAATAATAATAAACTAAACAATTTCTATAAAATGTGTTGTAAGAACTAGAGTAAGAGGGGAATCTTTAAAAATGTACTATAAAGTCTAGAGTTGGAGGAGACTCTTGTAAAATGTATTATTAAATTTAGAGTAGGAGGAGACTCTTTTAAAATTAATATAAGTTATATACAACTATTACAAGATTGTCTAGTTCGGATCCAATAAATACTAAATTACAAAATAGAGAGACTCTTGTAAAATGTGTTGTAGGAACTAGATTAAGAGGGGAGTCTTTAAAAATGTACTATAGAGTCTAGAGTAGGAGGAGACTCTTGTAAAATTAATATAAGGTATATACAACTATTAGAAGATAGTCTAGTTCGGATCCAATAAATACTAAATTAAAAAATACAGGAGACTCTTGTAAAATGTGTTGTAAGAACTTGATTAAGAGGGGAGTTTTTATAAATGTACTATAGAGTCTAGAGTAGGAGGAGACTCTTGTAAAATTAATATAGGGTAAATACAACTATTGAGAGATGGTCTAGTTTGGATCCGATAAATACTAAACTAAAAAAATCCTATAAAATTTGTTTTAAGAACTAGAGTAATGAAGGGAATCTTTAAAAATGTACTATAAAGTGTAGAGTTGGAGGAGACGTTTGTAAAATGTATTATTAAAATCTAGAGTAGGAGGAGACTCTAGTAAAATTAATATAAGGTATATACAACTATTAGAAGATAGTCTAGTTCGGATCCAATAAATACTAAATTAAAAAATACAGGAGACTCTTGTAAAATGTGTTGTAAGAACTTGATTAAGAGGGGAGTTTTTAAAAATGTACTATAAGGTCTAGAGTAGGAGGAGACTCTTGTAAAATTAATATAGGGTAAATACAACTATTGAAAGATGGTCTAGTTTGGATCCAATAAATACTAAACTAAAAAAATCCTATAAAATTTGTTTTAAGAACTAGAGTAATGGAGGGAATCTTTAAAAATGTACTATAAAGTGTAGAGTTGGAGGACACGTTTGTAAAATGTATTATTAAAATCTAGAGTAGGAGGAGACTCTTGTAAAATTAATATAAGTTATATACAACTATTACAAGATAGTCTAGTTACGTACCCATAAATACTAAGCCAAACATTTCCTATGAAATGTGTTGTAAGAACTAGAGTAAGAGGGGACTCTTTAAAAATGTACTATAAAGTGTAGAGTAGGAGGAGACCCTTGTAAAATGTATTATAAATTCTAGAGTAGGAGGAGACTCTTGTAAAATTAATATAAAGTATATACAACTATTACAAGATAGTCTAGTTCGGATCCAAAAAATACTAAACTAAACAATTTCTATAAAATGTGTTGTAAGAACTAGAGTAAGAGGGGAATCTTTAAAAATGTACTATAAAGTGTTGAGTTTGAGGAGACTCTTGTAAAATGTGTTGTAAGAACTAGAGTAAGAGGGGAATCTTTAAAAATGTACTATAAAGTCTAGAGTTGGAGGAGACTCTTGTAAAATGTATTATTAAATTTAGAGTAGGAGGAGACTCTTTTAAAATTAATATAAGTTATATACAACTATTACAAGATTGTCTAGTTCGGATCCAATAAATACTAAATTACAAAATAGAGAGACTCTTGTAAAATGTGTTGTAGGAACTAGATTAAGAGGGGAGTCTTTAAAAATGTACTATAGAGTCTAGAGTAGGAGGAGACTCTTGTAAAATTAATATATGGTATATACAACTATTAGAAGATAGTCTAGTTCGGATCCAATAAATACTAAATAAAAAAATACAGGAGACTCTTGTAAAATGTGTTGCAAGAACTTGATTAAGAGGGGAGTTTTTATAAATGTACTATAGAGTCTAGAGTAGGAGGAGACTCTTGTAAAATTAATATAGGGTAAATACAACTATTGAGAGATGGTCTAGTTTGGATCCAATAAATACTAAACTAAAAAAATCCTATAAAATTTGTTTTAAGAACTAGAGTAATGAAGGGAATCTTTAAAAATGTACTATAAAGTGTAGAGTTGGAGGACACGTTTGTAAAATGTATTATTAAAATCTAGAGTAGGAGGAGACTCTAGTAAAATTAATATAAGGTATATACAACTATTAGAAGATAGTCTAGTTCGGATCCAATAAATACTAAATTAAAAATATAGGAGACTCTTGTAAAATGTGTTGTAAGAACTTGATTAAGAGGGGAGTTTTTAAAAATGTACTATAAGGTCTAGAGTAGGAGGAGACTCTTGTAAAATTAATATAGGGTAAATACAACTATTGAAAGATGGTCTGGTTTGGATCCAATAAATACTAAACTAAAAAAATCCTATAAAATTTGTTTTAAGAACTAGAGTAATGGAGGGAATCTTTAAAAATGTACTATAAAGTGTAGAGTTGGAGGACACGTTTGTAAAATGTATTATTAAAATCTAGAGTAGGAGGAGACTCTTGTAAATTTAATATAAGTTATATACAACTATTACAAGATAGTCTAGTTACGTACCCATAAATACTAAGCCAAACATTTCCTATGAAATGTGTTGTAAGAACTAGAGTAAGAGGGGACTCTTTAAAAATGTACTATAAAGTGTAGAGTAGGAGGAGACCCTTGTAAAATGTATTATAAATTCTAGAGTAGGAGGAGACTCTTGTAAAATTAATATAAAGTATATACAACTATTACAAGATAGTCTGGTTCGGATCCAAAAAATACTAAACTAAACAATTTCTATAAAATGTGTTGTAAGAACTAGAGTAAGAGGGGAATCTTTAAAAATGTACTATAAAGTGTAGAGTTTGAGGAGACTCTTGTAAAATGTGTTGTACGAACTAGAGTAAGAGGGGAATCTTTAAAAATGTACTATTAAGTCTAGAGTTGGAGGAGACTCTTGTAAAATGTATTATTAAATTTAGAGTAGGAGGAGACTCTTTTAAAATTAATATAAGTTATATACAACTATTACAAGATTGTCTAGTTCGGATCCAATAAATACTAAATTACAAAATAGAGAGACTCTTGTAAAATGTGTTGTAAGAACTAGATTAAGTGGGGAGTCTTTAAAAATGTACTATAGAGTCTAGAGTAGGAGGAGACTCTTGTAAAATTAATATAAGGTATATACAACTATTAGAAGATAGTCTAGTTCGGATCCAATAAATACTAAATTAAAAAATACAGGAGACTCTTGTAAAATGTGTTGCAAGAACTTGATTAAGAGGGGAGTTTTTATAAATGTACTATAGAGTCTAGAGTAGGAGGAGACTCTTGTAAAATTAATATAGGGTAAATACAACTATTGAGAGATGGTCTAGTTTGGATCCAATAAATACTAAACTAAAAAAATCCTATAAAATTTGTTTTAAGAACTAGAGTAATGAAGGGAATCTTTAAAAATGTACTATAAAGTGTAGAGTTGGAGGAGACGTTTGTAAAATGTATTATTAAAATCTAGAGTAGGAGGAGACTCTAGTAAAATTAATATAAGGTATATACAACTATTAGAAGATAGTCTAGTTCGGATCCAATAAATACTAAATTAAAAAATACAGGAGACTCTTGTAAAATGTGTTGTAGGAACTTGATTAAGAGGGGAGTTTTTAAAAATGTACTATTAGGTCTAGAGTAGGAGGAGACTCTTGTAAAATTAATATAGGGTAAATACAACTATTGAAAGATGGTCTAGTTTGGATCCAATAAATACTAAACTGAAAAAATCCTATAAAATTTGTTTTAAGAACTAGAGTAATGGAGGGAATCTTTAAAAATGTACTATAAAGTGTAGAGTTAGAGGACACGTTTGTAAAATGTATTATTAAAATCTAGAGTAGGAGGAGACTCTTGTAAAATTAATATAAGTTATATACAACTATTACAAGATAGTCTAGTTACGTACCCATAAATACTAAGCCAAACATTTCCTATGAAATGTGTTGTAAGAACTAGAGTAAGAGGGGACTATTTAAAAATGTACTATAAAGTGTAGAGTAGGAGGAGACCCTTGTAAAATGTATTATAAATTCTAGAGTAGGAGGAGACTCTTGTAAAATTAATATAAAGTATATACAACTATTACAAGATAGTCTAGTTCGAATCCAAATAATAATAAACTAAACAATTTCTATAAAATGTGTTGTAAGAACTAGAGTAAGAGGGGAATCTTTAAAAATGTACTATAAAGTCTAGAGTTGGAGGAGACTCTTGTAAAATGTATTATTAAATTTAGAGTAGGAGGAGACTCTTTTAAAATTAATATAAGTTATATACAACTATTACAAGATTGTCTAGTTCGGATCCAATAAATACTAAATTACAAAATAGAGAGACTCTTGTAAAATGTGTTGTAGGAACTAGATTAAGAGGGGAGTCTTTAAAAATGTACTATAGAGTCTAGAGTAGGAGGAGACTCTTGTAAAATTAATATAAGGTATATACAACTATTAGAAGATAGTCTAGTTCGGATCCAATAAATACTAAATTAAAAAATACAGGAGACTCTTGTAAAATGTGTTGTAAGAACTTGATTAAGAGGGGAGTTTTTATAAATGTACTATAGAGTCTAGAGTAGGAGGAGACTCTTGTAAAATTAATATAGGGTAAATACAACTATTGAAAGATGGTCTAGTTTGGATCCAATAAATACTAAACTAAAAAAATCCTATAAAATTTGTTTTAAGAACTAGAGTAATGGAGGGAATCTTTAAAAATGTACTATAAAGTGTAGAGTTGGAGGACACGTTTGTAAAATGTATTATTAAAATCTAGAGTAGGAGGAGACTCTTGTAAAATTAATATAAGTTATATACAACTATTACAAGATAGTCTAGTTACGTACCCATAAATACTAAGCCAAACATTTCCTATGAAATGTGTTGTAAGAACTAGAGTAAGAGGGGACTCTTTAAAAATGTACTATAAAGTGTAGAGTAGGAGGAGACCCTTGTAAAATGTATTATAAATTCTAGAGTAGGAGGAGACTCTTGTAAAATTAATATAAAGTATATACAACTATTACAAGATAGTCTAGTTCGGATCCAAAAAATACTAAACTAAACAATTTCTATAAAATGTGTTGTAAGAACTAGAGTAAGAGGGGAATCTTTAAAAATGTACTATAAAGTGTTGAGTTTGAGGAGACTCTTGTAAAATGTGTTGTAAGAACTAGAGTAAGAGGGGAATCTTTAAAAATGTACTATAAAGTCTAGAGTTGGAGGAGACTCTTGTAAAATGTATTATTAAATTTAGAGTAGGAGGAGACTCTTTTAAAATTAATATAAGTTATATACAACTATTACAAGATTGTCTAGTTCGGATCCAATAAATACTAAATTACAAAATAGAGAGACTCTTGTAAAATGTGTTGTAGGAACTAGATTAAGAGGGGAGTCTTTAAAAATGTACTATAGAGTCTAGAGTAGGAGGAGACTCTTGTAAAATTAATATATGGTATATACAACTATTAGAAGATAGTCTAGTTCGGATCCAATAAATACTAAATAAAAAAATACAGGAGACTCTTGTAAAATGTGTTGCAAGAACTTGATTAAGAGGGGAGTTTTTATAAATGTACTATAGAGTCTAGAGTAGGAGGAGACTCTTGTAAAATTAATATAGGGTAAATACAACTATTGAGAGATGGTCTAGTTTGGATCCAATAAATACTAAACTAAAAAAATCCTATAAAATTTGTTTTAAGAACTAGAGTAATGAAGGGAATCTTTAAAAATGTACTATAAAGTGTAGAGTTGGAGGACACGTTTGTAAAATGTATTATTAAAATCTAGAGTAGGAGGAGACTCTAGTAAAATTAATATAAGGTATATACAACTATTAGAAGATAGTCTAGTTCGGATCCAATAAATACTAAATTAAAAAATACAGGAGACTCTTGTAAAATGTGTTGTAAGAACTTGATTAAGAGGGGAGTTTTAAAAAATGTACTATAAGGTCTAGAGTAGGAGGAGACTCTTGTAAAATTAATATAGGGTAAATACAACTATTGAAAGATGGTCTAGTTTGGATCCAATAAATACGAAACTAAAAAAATCCTATAAAATTTGTTTTAAGAACTAGAGTAATGGAGGGAATCTTTAAAAATGTACTATAAAGTGTAGAGTTGGAGGACACGTTTGTAAAATGTATTATTAAAATCTAGAGTAGGAGGAGACTCTTGTAAAATTAATATAAGTTATATACAACTATTACAAGATAGTCTAGTTACGTACCCATAAATACTAAGCCAAACATTTCCTATGAAATGTGTTGTAAGAACTAGAGTAAGAGGGGACTCTTTAAAAATGTACTATAAAGTGTAGAGTAGGAGGAGACCCTTGTAAAATGTATTATAAATTCTAGAGAAGGAGGAGACTCTTGTAAAATTAATATAAAGTATATACAACTATTACAAGATAGTCTAGTTCGGATCCAAAAAATACTAAACTAAACAATTTCTATAAAATGTGTTGTAAGAACTAGAGTAAGAGGGGAATCTTTAAAAATGTACTATAAAGTGTAGAGTTTGAGGAGACTCTTGTAAAATGTGTTGTACGAACTAGAATAAGAGGGGAATCTTCAAAAATGTACTATAAAGTCTAGAGTTGGAGGAGACTCTTGTAAAATGTATTATTAAATTTAGAGTAGGAGGAGACTCTTTTAAAATTAATATAAGTTATATACAACTATTACAAGATTGTCTAATTCGGATCCAATAAATACTAAATTACAAAATAGAGAGACTCTTGTAAAATGTGTTGTAGGAACTAGATTAAGTGGGGAGTCTTTAAAAATGTACTATAGAGTCTAGAGTAGGAGGAGACTCTTGTAAAATTAATATAAGGTATATACAACTATTAGAAGATAGTCTAGTTCGGATCCAATAAATACTAAATTAAAAAATACAGGAGACTTGTAAAATGTGTTGCAAGATCTTGATTAAGAGGGGAGTTTTTATAAATGTACTATAGAGTCTAGAGTAGGAGGAGACTCTTGTAAAATTAATATAGGGTAAATACAACTATTGAGAGATGGTCTAGTTTGGATCCAATAAATACTAAACTAAAAAAATCCTATAAAATTTGTTTTAAGAACTAGAGTAATGAAGGGAATTTTTAAAAATGTACTGTAAAGTGTAGAGTTGGAGGACACGTTTGTAAAATGTATTATTAAAATCTAGAGTAGGAGGAGACTCTAGTAAAATTAATATAAGGTATATACAACTATTAGAATATAGTCTAGTTCGGATCCAATAAATACTAAATTAAAAAATACAGGAGACTCTTGTAAAATGTGTTGTAAGAACTTGATTAAGAGGGGAGTTTTAAAAAATGTACTATAAGGTCTAGAGTAGGAGGAGACTCTTGTAAAATTAATATAGGGTAAATACAACTATTGAAAGATGGTCTAGTTTGGATCCAATAAATACGAAACTAAAAAAATCCTATAAAATTTGTTTTAAGAACTAGAGTAATGGAGGGAATCTTTAAAAATGTACTATAAAGTGTAGAGTTGGAGGACACGTTTGTAAAATGTATTATTAAAATCTAGAGTAGGAGGAGACTCTTGTAAAATTAATATAAGTTATATACAACTATTACAAGATAGTCTAGTTACGTACCCATAAATACTAAGCCAAACATTTCCTATGAAATGTGTTGTAAGAACTAGAGTAAGAGGGGACTCTTTAAAAATGTACTATAAAGTGTAGAGTAGGAGGAGACCCTTGTAAAATGTATTATAAATTCTAGAGAAGGAGGAGACTCTTGTAAAATTAATATAAAGTATATACAACTATTACAAGATAGTCTAGTTCGGATCCAAAAAATACTAAACTAAACAATTTCTATAAAATGTGTTGTAAGAACTAGAGTAAGAGGGGAATCTTTAAAAATGTACTATAAAGTGTAGAGTTTGAGGAGACTCTTGTAAAATGTGTTGTACGAACTAGAATAAGAGGGGAATCTTCAAAAATGTACTATAAAGTCTAGAGTTGGAGGAGACTCTTGTAAAATGTATTATTAAATTTAGAGTAGGAGGAGACTCTTTTAAAATTAATATAAGTTATATACAACTATTACAAGATTGTCTAATTCGGATCCAATAAATACTAAATTACAAAATAGAGAGACTCTTGTAAAATGTGTTGTAGGAACTAGATTAAGTGGGGAGTCTTTAAAAATGTACTATAGAGTCTAGAGTAGGAGGAGACTCTTGTAAAATTAATATAAGGTATATACAACTATTAGAAGATAGTCTAGTTCGGATCCAATAAATACTAAATTAAAAAATACAGGAGACTTGTAAAATGTGTTGCAAGATCTTGATTAAGAGGGGAGTTTTTATAAATGTACTATAGAGTCTAGAGTAGGAGGAGACTCTTGTAAAATTAATATAGGGTAAATACAACTATTGAGAGATGGTCTAGTTTGGATCCAATAAATACTAAACTAAAAAAATCCTATAAAATTTGTTTTAAGAACTAGAGTAATGAAGGGAATTTTTAAAAATGTACTGTAAAGTGTAGAGTTGGAGGACACGTTTGTAAAATGTATTATTAAAATCTAGAGTAGGAGGAGACTCTAGTAAAATTAATATAAGGTATATACAACTATTAGAATATAGTCTAGTTCGGATCCAATAAATACTAAATTAAAAAATACAGGAGACTCTTGTAAAATGTGTTGTAAGAACTTGATTAAGAGGGGAGTTTTTAAAAATGTACTATAAGGTCTAGAGTAGGAGGAGACTCTTGTAAAATTAATATAGTGTAAATACAACTATTGAAAGATGGTCTAGTTTGGATCCAATAAATACTAAACTAAAAAAATCCTATAAAATTTGTTTTAAGAACTAGAGTAATGGAGGGAATCTTTAAAAATGTACTATAAAGTGTAGAGTTGGAGGACACGTTTGTAAAATGTATTATTAAAATCTAGAGTAGGAGGAGACTCTTGTAAAATTAATATAAGTTATATACAACTATGACAAGATAGTCTAGTTACGTACCCATAAATACTAAGCCAAACATTTCCTATGAAATGTGTTGTAAGAACTAGAGTAAGAAGGGACTCTTTAAAAATGTACTATAAAGTGTAGAGTAGGAGGAGACCCTTGTAAAATGTATTATAAATTCTAGAGTAGGAGGAGACTCTTGTAAAATTAATATAAAGTATATACAACTATTACAAGATAGTCTAGTTCGGATCCAAAAAATACTAAACTAATCAATTTCTATAAAATGTGTTGTAAGAACTAGAGTAAGAGGGGAATCTTTAAAAATGTACTATAAAGTGTAGAGTTTGAGGAGACTCTTGTAAAATGTGTTGTAAGAACTAGAGAAAGAGGGGAATCTTTAAAAATGTACTATAAAGTCTAGAGTTGGAGGAGACTCTTGTAAAATGTATTATTAAATTTAGAGTAGGAGGAGACTCTTTTAAAATTAATATAAGTTATATACAACTATTAAAAGATTGTCTAGTTCGGATCCAATAAATACTAAATTACAAAATAGAGAGACTCTTGTAAAATGTGTTGTAGGAACTAGATTAAGAGGGGAGTCTTTAAAAATGTACTATAGAGTCTAGAGTAGGAGGAGACTCTTGTAAAATTAATATAAGGTATATACAACTATTAGAAGATAGTCTAGTTCGGATCCAATAAATACTAAATTAAAAAATACAGGAGACTCTTGTAAAATGTGTTGTAAGAACTTGATTGAGAGGGGAGTTTTTATAAATGTACTATAGAGTCTAGAGTAGGAGGAGACTCTTGTAAAATTAATATAGGGTAAATGCAACTATTGAGAGATGGTCTAGTTTTGATCCAATAAATACTAAACTAAAAAAATCCTATAAAATTTGTTTTAAGAACTAGAGTAATGGAGGGAATCTTTAAAAATGTACTATAAAGTGTAGAGTTGGAGGACACGTTTGTAAAATGTATTATTAAAATCTAGAGTAGGAGGAGACTCTTGTAAAATTAATATAAGTTATATACAACTATTACAAGATAGTCTAGTTACGTACCCATAAATACTAAGCCAAACATTTCCTATGAAATGTGTTGTAAGAACTAGAGTAAGAGGGGACTCTTTAAAAATGTACTATAAAGTGTAGAGTAGGAGGAGACCCTTGTAAAATGTATTATAAATTCTAGAGTAGGAGGAGACACTTGTAAAATTAATATAAAGTATATACAACTATTACAAGATAGTCTAGTTCGGATCCAAAAAATACTAAACTAAACAATTTCTATAAAATGTGTTGTAAGAACTAGAGTAAGAGGGGAATCTTTAAAAATGTACTATAAAGTGTAGAGTTTGAGGAGACTCTTGTAAAATGTGTTGTACGAACTAGAGTAAGAGGGGAATCTTTAAAAATGTACTATAAAGTCTAGAGTTGGAGGAGACTCTTGTAAAATGTATTATTAAATTTAGAGTAGGAGGAGACTCTTTTAAAATTAATATAAGTTATATATAACTATTACAAGATTGTCTAGTTCGGATCCAATAAATACTAAATTACAAAATAGAGAGACTCTTGTAAAATGTGTTGTAGGAACTAGATTAAGTGGGGAGTCTTTAAAAATGTACTATAGAGTCTAGAGTAGGAGGAGACTCTTGTAAAATTAATATAAGGTATATACAACTATTAGAAGATAGTCTAGTTCGGATCCAATAAATACTAAATTAAAAAATACAAGAGACTCTTGTAAAATGTGTTGCAAGAACTTGATTAAGAGGGGAGTTTTTAAAAATGTACTATAAGGTCTAGAGTAGGAGGAGACTCTTGTAAAATTAATATAGGGTAAATACAACTATTGAAAGATGGTCTAGTATGGATCCAATAAATACTAAACTAAAAAAATCCTATAAAATTTGTTTTAAGAACTAGAGTAATGGAGGGAATCTTTAAAAATGTACTATAAAGTGTAGAGTTGGAGGACACGTTTGTAAAATGTATTATTAAAATCTAGAGTAGGAGGAGACTCTAGTAAAATTAATATAAGGTATATACAACTATTAGAAGATAGTCTAGTTCGGATCCAATAAATACTAAATTAAAAAATACAGGAGATTCTTGTAAAATGTGTTGTAAGAACTTGATTAAGAGGGGAGTTTTTAAAAATGTACTATAAGGTCTAGAGTAGGAGGAGACTCTTGTAAAATTAATATAGGGTAAATACAACTATTGAAAGATGGTCTAGTATGGATCCAATAAATACTAAACTAAAAAAATCCTATAAAATTTGTTTTAAGAACTAGAGTAATGGAGGGAATCTTTAAAAATGTACTATAAAGTGTAGAGTTGGAGGACACGTTTGTAAAATGTATTATTAAAATCTAGAGTAGGAGGAGACTCTTGTAAAATTAATATAAGTTATATACAACTATTACAAGATAGTCTAGTTACGTACCCATAAATACTAAGCCAAACATTTCCTATGAAATGTGTTGTAAGAACTAGAGTAAGAGGGGACTCTTTAAAAATGTACTATAAAGTGTAGAGTAGGAGGAGACCCTTGTAAAATGTATTATAAATTCTAGAGTAGGAGGAGACTCTTGTAAAATTATTATAAAGTATATACAACTATTACAAGATAGTCTAGTTCGGATCCAAAAAATACTAAACTAAACAATTTCTATAAAATGTGTTGTAAGAACTAGAGTAAGAGGGGAATCTTTAAAAATGTACTATAAAGTGTAGAGTTTGAGGAGACTCTTGTAAAATGTGTTGTAAGAACTAGAGTAAGAGGGGAATTTTTAAAAATGTACTATAAAGTCTAGAGTTGGAGGAGACTCTTGTAAAATGTATTATTAAATTTAGAGTAGGAGGAGACTCTTTTAAAATTAATATAAGTTATATACAACTATTACAAGATTGTCTAGTTCGGATCCAATAAATACTAAATTACAAAATAGAGAGACTCTTGTAAAATGTGTTGTAGGAACTAGATTAAGAGGGGAGTCTTTAGTAATGTACTATAGAGTCTAGAGTAGGAGGAGACTCTTGTAAAATTAATATAAGGTATATACAACTATTAGAAGATAGTCTAGTTCGGATCCAATAAATACTCAATTAAAAAATACAGGAGACTCTTGTAAAATGTGTTGTAAGAACTTGATTAAGAGGGGAGTTTTTATAAATGTACTATAGAGTCTAGAGTAGGAGGAGACTCTTGTAAAATTAATATAGGGTAAATACAACTATTGAGAGATGGTCTAGTTTGGATCCAATAAATACTAAACTAAAAAAATCCTATAAAATTTGTTTTAAGAACTAGAGTAATGAAGGGAATCTTTAAAAATGTACTATAAAGTGTAGAGTTGGAGGACACGTTTGTAAAATGTATTATTAAAATCTAGAGTAGGAGGAGACTCTAGTAAAATTAATATAAGGTATATACAACTATTAGAAGATAGTCTAGTTCGGATCCAATAAATACTAAATTAAAAAATACAAGAGACTCTTGTAAAATGTGTTGCAAGAACTTGATTAAGAGGGGAGTTTTTAAAAATGTACTATAAGGTCTAGAGTAGGAGGAGACTCTTGTAAAATTAATATAGGGTAAATACAACTATTGAAAGATGGTCTAGTATGGATCCAATAAATACTAAACTAAAAAAATCCTATAAAATTTGTTTTAAGAACTAGAGTAATGGAGGGAATCTTTAAAAATGTACTATAAAGTGTAGAGTTGGAGGACACGTTTGTAAAATGTATTATTAAAATCTAGAGTAGGAGGAGACTCTAGTAAAATTAATATAAGGTATATACAACTATTAGAAGATAGTCTAGTTCGGATCCAATAAATACTAAATTAAAAAATACAGGAGATTCTTGTAAAATGTGTTGTAAGAACTTGATTAAGAGGGGAGTTTTTAAAAATGTACTATAAGGTCTAGAGTAGGAGGAGACTCTTGTAAAATTAATATAGGGTAAATACAACTATTGAAAGATGGTCTAGTATGGATCCAATAAATACTAAACTAAAAAAATCCTATAAAATTTGTTTTAAGAACTAGAGTAATGGAGGGAATCTTTAAAAATGTACTATAAAGTGTAGAGTTGGAGGACACGTTTGTAAAATGTATTATTAAAATCTAGAGTAGGAGGAGACTCTTGTAAAATTAATATAAGTTATATACAACTATTACAAGATAGTCTAGTTACGTACCCATAAATACTAAGCCAAACATTTCCTATGAAATGTGTTGTAAGAACTAGAGTAAGAGGGGACTCTTTAAAAATGTACTATAAAGTGTAGAGTAGGAGGAGACCCTTGTAAAATGTATTATAAATTCTAGAGTAGGAGGAGACTCTTGTAAAATTATTATAAAGTATATACAACTATTACAAGATAGTCTAGTTCGGATCCAAAAAATACTAAACTAAACAATTTCTATAAAATGTGTTGTAAGAACTAGAGTAAGAGGGGAATCTTTAAAAATGTACTATAAAGTGTAGAGTTTGAGGAGACTCTTGTAAAATGTGTTGTAAGAACTAGAGTAAGAGGGGAATTTTTAAAAATGTACTATAAAGTCTAGAGTTGGAGGAGACTCTTGTAAAATGTATTATTAAATTTAGAGTAGGAGGAGACTCTTTTAAAATTAATATAAGTTATATACAACTATTACAAGATTGTCTAGTTCGGATCCAATAAATACTAAATTACAAAATAGAGAGACTCTTGTAAAATGTGTTGTAGGAACTAGATTAAGAGGGGAGTCTTTAGTAATGTACTATAGAGTCTAGAGTAGGAGGAGACTCTTGTAAAATTAATATAAGGTATATACAACTATTAGAAGATAGTCTAGTTCGGATCCAATAAATACTCAATTAAAAAATACAGGAGACTCTTGTAAAATGTGTTGTAAGAACTTGATTAAGAGGGGAGTTTTTATAAATGTACTATAGAGTCTAGAGTAGGAGGAGACTCTTGTAAAATTAATATAGGGTAAATACAACTATTGAGAGATGGTCTAGTTTGGATCCAATAAATACTAAACTAAAAAAATCCTATAAAATTTGTTTTAAGAACTAGAGTAATGAAGGGAATCTTTAAAAATGTACTATAAAGTGTAGAGTTGGAGGACACGTTTGTAAAATGTATTATTAAAATCTAGAGTAGGAGGAGACTCTAGTAAAATTAATATAAGGTATATACAACTATTAGAAGATAGTCTAGTTCGGATCCAATAAATACTAAATTAAAAAATACAGGAGACTCTTGTAAAATGTGTTGTAAGAACTTGATTAAGAGGGGAGTTTTTATAAATGTACTGTAAGGTCTAGAGTAGGAGGAGACTCTTGTAAAATTAATATAGGGTAAATACAACTATTGAAAGATGGTCTAGTTTGGATCCAATAAATACTAAACTAAAAAAATCCTATAAAATTTGTTTTAAGAACTAGAGTAATGAAGGGAATCTTTAAAAATGTACTATAAAGTGTAGAGTTGGAGGACACGTTTGTAAAATGTATTATTAAAATCTAGAGTAGGAGGAGACTCTAGTAAAATTAATATAAGGTATATACAACTATTAGAAGATAGTCTAGTTCGGATCCAATAAATACTAAATTAAAAAATACAGGAGACTCTTGTAAAATGTGTTGTAAGAACTTGATTAAGAGGGGAGTTTTTAAAAATGTACTGTAAGGTCTAGAGTAGGAGGAGACTCTTGTAAAATTAATATAGGGTAAATACAACTATTGAAAGATGGTCTAGTTTGGATCCAATAAATACTAAACTAAAAAAATCCTATAAAATTTGTTTTAAGAACTAGAGTAATGGAGGGAATCTTTAAAAATGTACTACAAAGTGTAGAGTTGGAGGACACGTTTGTAAAATGTATTATAAAAATCTAGAGTAGGAGGTTACTCTTGTAAAATTAATATAAGGTATATACAACTATTACAAGATAGTCTAGTTCGGATCCAAAAAATACTAAACTAAACAATTTCTATAAAATGTGTTGTAAGAACTAGAGTAATGGAGGGAATCTTTAAAAATGTACTATAAAGTGTAGAGTTGGAGGACAGGTTTGTAAAATGTATTATTAAAATCTAGATTAGGAGGAGACTCTTGTAAAATTAATATAAGTTATATACAACTATTACAAGATTGTCTAGTTACGTACCCATAAATACTAAGCCAAAAATTTCCTATGAAATGTGTTGTAAGAACTAGAGTAAGAGGGGACTCTTTAAAAATGTACTATAAAGTGTAGAGTAGGAGGAGACCCTTGTAAAATGTATTATAAATTCTAGAGTAGGAGGAGACTCTTGTAAAATTAATATAAAGTATATACAACTATTACAAGATAGTCTAGTTCGGATCCAAAAAATACTAAACTAAACAATTTCTATAAAATGTGTTGTAAGAACCAGAGTAAGAGGGGAATCTTTAAAAATGTACTATAAAGTGTAGAGTTTGAGGAGACTCTTGTAAAATGTGTTGTAAGAACTAGAGTAAGAGGGGAATTTTTAAAAATGTACTATAAAGTCTAGAGTTGGAGGAGACTCTTGTAAAATGTATTATTAAATTTAGAGTAGGAGGAGACTCTTTTAAAATTAATATAAGTTATATACAACTATTACAAGATTGTCTAGTTCGGATCCAATAAATACTAAATTACAAAATAGAGAGACTCTTGTAAAATGTGTTGTATGAACTAGATTAAGAGGGGAGTCTTTAGAAATGTACTATAGAGTCTAGAGTAGGAGGAGACTCTTGTAAAATTAATATAAGGTATATACAACTATTAGAAGATAGTCTAGTTCGGATCCAATAAATACTCAATTAAAAAATACAGGAGACTCTTGTAAAATGTGTTGTAAGAACTTGATTAAGAGGGGAGTTTTTATAAATGTACTATAAGGTCTAGAGTAGGAGGAGACTCTTGTAAAATTTATATAGGGTAAATACAACTATTGAAAGATGGTCTAGTTTGGATCCAATAAATACTAAACTAAAAAAATCCTATAAAATTTGTTTTAAGAACTAGAGTAATGGAGGGAATTTTAAAAATGTACTATAAAGTGTAGAGTTGGAGGACACGTTTGTAAAATGTATTATTAAAATCTAGAGTAGGAGGAGACTCTAGTAAAATTAATATAAGGTATATACAACTATTAGAAGATAGTCTAGTTCGGATCCAATAAATACTAAATTAAAAAATACAGGAGACTCTTGTAAAATGTGTTGTAAGAACTTGATTAAGAGGGGAGTTTTTAAAAATGTACTGTAAGGTCTAGAGTAGGAGGAGACTCTTGTAAAATTAATATAGGGTAAATACAACTATTGAAAGATGGTCTAGTTTGGATCCAATAAATACTAAACTAAAAAAATCCTATAAAATTTGTTTTAAGAACTAGAGTAATGGAGGGAATCTTTAAAAATGTACTATAAAGTGTAGAGTTGGAGGACACGTTTGTAAAATGTATTATAAAAATCTAGAGTAGGAGGACACTCTTGTAAAATTAATATAAGGTATATACAACTATTACAAGATAGTCTAGTTCGGATCCAAAAAATACTAAACTAAACAATTTCTATAAAATGTGTTGTAAGAACTAGAGTAATGGAGGGAATCTTTAAAAATGTACTATAAAGTGTAGAGTTGGAGGACAGGTTTGTAAAATGTATTATTAAAATCTAGATTAGGAGGAGACTCTTGTAAAATTAATATAAGTTATATACAACTATTACAAGATTGTCTAGTTACGTACCCATAAATACTAAGCCAAACATTTCCTATGAAATGTGTTGTAAGAACTAGAGTAAGAGGGGACTCTTTAAAAATGTACTATAAAGTGTAGAGTAGGAGGAGACCCTTGTAAAGTGTATTATAAATTCTAGAGTAGGAGGAGACTCTTTTAAAATTAATATAAGTTATATACAACTATTACAAGATTGTCTAGTTCGGATCCAATAGATACTAAATTACAAAATAGAGAGACTCTTGTAAAATGTGTTGTAGGAACTAGATTAAGAGGGGAGTCTTTAAAAATGTACTATATAGTCTAGAGTAGGAGGAGACTCTTGTAAAATTAATATAAGGTATATACAACTATTAGAAGATAATCTAGTTCGGATCCAATAAATATTAAATTAAAAAATACAGGAGACTCTTGTAAAATGTGTTGTAAGAACTTGATTAAGAGGGGAGTTTTTAAAAATGTACTATAAGGTCTAGAGTAGGAGGAGACTCTTGTAAAATTTATATAGGGTAAATACAACTATTGAAAGATGGTCTAGTTTGGATCCAATAAATACTAAACTAAAAAAATCCTATAAAATTTGTTTTAAGAACTAGAGTAATGGAGGGAATTTTAAAAATGTACTATAAAGTGTAGAGTTGGAGGACACGTTTGTAAAATGTATTATTAAAATCTAGAGTAGGAGGACACTCTTGTAAAATTAATATAAGGTATATACAACTATTACAAGATAGTCTAGTTCGGATCCAAAAAATACTAAACTAAACAATTTCTATAAAATGTGTTGTAAGAACTAGAGTAATGGAGGGAATCTTTAAAAATGTACTATAAAGTGTAGAGTTGGAGGACACGTTTGTAAAATGTATTATTAAAATCTAGAGTAGGAGAAGACTCTTGTAAAATTAATATAAGTTATATACAACTATTACAGGATAGTCTAGTTCGGATTCAATAAATACTAAACTAAACTATTCCTATTCCTTGTAATTTAGTATCTATTGGATCCGAACTAGACAATCTTGTAATAGTTGTATATAACTTATATTAATTTTAAAAGAGTCTCCTCCTACTCTAGAATTTATAATACACTTTACAAGGGTCTCCTCCTACTCTACACTTTATAGTACATTTTTAAAGAGTCCCCTCTTACTCTAGTTCTTACAACACATTTCATAGGAAATGTTTGGCTTAGTATTTATGGGTACGTAACTAGACAATCTTGTAATAGTTGTATATAACTTATATTAATTTTACAAGAGTCTCCTCCTAATCTAGATTTTAATAATACATTTTACAAACCTGTCCTCCAACTCTACACTTTATAGTACATTTTTAAAGATTCCCTCCATTACTCTAGTTCTTACAACACATTTTATAGAAATTGTTTAGTTTAGTATTTTTTGGATCCGAACTAGACTATCTTGTAATAGTTGTATATACCTTATATTAATTTTACAAGAGTGTCCTCCTACTCTAGATTTTTATAATACATTTTACAAACGTGTCCTCCAACTCTACACTTTATAGTACATTTTTAAAGATTCCCTCCATTACTCTAGTTCTTAAAACAAATTTTATAGGATTTTTTTAGTTTAGTATTTATTGGATCCAAACTAGACCATCTTTCAATAGTTGTATTTACCCTATATTAATTTTACAAGAGTCTCCTCCTACTCTAGACCTTACAGTACATTTTTAAAAACTCCCCTCTTAATCAAGTTCTTACAACACATTTTACAAGAGTCTCCTGTATTTTTTAATTTAGTATTTATTGGATCCGAACTAGACTATCTTCTAATAGTTGTATATACCTTATATTAATTTTACTAGAGTCTCCTCCTACTCTAGATTTTAATAATACATTTTACAAACGTGTCCTCCAACTCTACACTTTATAGTACATTTTTAAAGATTCCCTTCATTACTCTAGTTCTTAAAACAAATTTTATAGGATTTTTTTAGTTTAGTATTTATTGGATCCAAACTAGACCATCTCTCAATAGTTGTATTTACCCTATATTAATTTTACAAGAGTCTCCTCCTACTCTAGACTCTATAGTACATTTATAAAAACTCCCCTCTTAATCAAGTTCTTACAACACATTTTACAAGAGTCTCCTGTATTTTTTAATTGAGTATTTATTGGATCCGAACTAGACTATCTTCTAATAGTTGTATATACCTTATATTAATTTTACAAGAGTCTCCTCCTACTCTAGACTCTATAGTACATTTCTAAAGACTCCCCTCTTAATCTAGTTCCTACAACACATTTTACAAGAGTCTCTCTATTTTGTAATTTAGTATTTATTGGATCCGAACTAGACAATCTTGTAATAGTTGTATATAACTTATATTAATTTTAAAAGAGTCTCCTCCTACTCTAAATTTAATAATACATTTTACAGGAGTCTCCTCCAACTCTAGACTTTATAGTACATTTTTAAAAATTCCCCTCTTACTCTAGTTCTTACAACACATTTTACAAGAGTCTCCTCAAACTCTACACTTTATAGTACATTTTTAAAGATTCCCCTCTTACTCTAGTTCTTACAACACATTTTATAGAAATTGTTTAGTTTAGTATTTTTTGGATCCGAACTAGACTATCTTGTAATAGTTGTATATACTTTATATTAATTTTACAAGAGTCTCCTCCTACTCTAGAATTTATAATACATTTTACAAGGGTCTCCTCCTACTCTACACTTTATAGTACATTTTTAAAGAGTCCCCTCTTACTCTAGTTCTTACAACACATTTCATAGGAAATTTTTGGCTTAGTATTTATGGGTACGTAACTAGACAATCTTGTAATAGTTGTATATAACTTATATTAATTTTACAAGAGTCTCCTCCTAATCTAGATTTTAATAATACATTTTACAAACCTGTCCTCCAACTCTACACTTTATAGTACATTTTTAAAGATTCCCTCCATTACTCTAGTTCTTACAACACATTTTATAGAAATTGTTTAGTTTAGTATTTTTTGGATCCGAACTAGACTATCTTGTAATAGTTGTATATACCTTATATTAATTTTACAAGAGTAACCTCCTACTCTAGATTTTTATAATACATTTTACAAACGTGTCCTCCAACTCTACACTTTGTAGTACATTTTTAAAGATTCCCTCCATTACTCTAGTTCTTAAAACAAATTTTATAGGATTTTTTTAGTTTAGTATTTATTGGATCCAAACTAGACCATCTTTCAATAGTTGTATTTACCCTATATTAATTTTACAAGAGTCTCCTCCTACTCTAGACCTTATAGTACATTTTTAAAAACTCCCCTCTTAATCAAGTTCTTACAACACATTTTACAAGAGTCTCCTGTATTTTTTAATTTAGTATTTATTGGATCCGAACTAGACTATCTTCTAATAGTTGTATATACCTTATATTAATTTTACTAGAGTCTCCTCCTACTCTAGATTTTAATAATACATTTTACAAACGTGTCCTCCAACTCTACACTTTATAGTACATTTTTAAAGATTCCCTTCATTACTCTAGTTCTTAAAACAAATTTTATAGGATTTTTTTAGTTTAGTATTTATTGGATCCAAACTAGACCATCTTTCAATAGTTGTATTTACCCTATATTAATTTTACAAGAGTCTCCTCCTACTCTAGACCTTACAGTACATTTTTAAAAACTCCCCTCTTAATCAAGTTCTTACAACACATTTTACAAGAGTCTCCTGTATTTTTTAATTTAGTATTTATTGGATCCGAACTAGACTATCTTCTAATAGTTGTATATACCTTATATTAATTTTACTAGAGTCTCCTCCTACTCTAGATTTTAATAATACATTTTACAAACGTGTCCTCCAACTCTACACTTTATAGTACATTTTTAAAGATTCCCTTCATTACTCTAGTTCTTAAAACAAATTTTATAGGATTTTTTTAGTTTAGTATTTATTGGATCCAAACTAGACCATCTCTCAATAGTTGTATTTACCCTATATTAATTTTACAAGAGTCTCCTCCTACTCTAGACTCTATAGTACATTTATAAAAACTCCCCTCTTAATCAAGTTCTTACAACACATTTTACAAGAGTCTCCTGTATTTTTTAATTGAGTATTTATTGGATCCGAACTAGACTATCTTCTAATAGTTGTATATACCTTATATTAATTTTACAAGAGTCTCCTCCTACTCTAGACTCTATAGTACATTTCTAAAGACTCCCCTCTTAATCTAGTTCCTACAACACATTTTACAAGAGTCTCTCTATTTTGTAATTTAGTATTTATTGGATCCGAACTAGACAATCTTGTAATAGTTGTATATAACTTATATTAATTTTAAAAGAGTCTCCTCCTACTCTAAATTTAATAATACATTTTACAAGAGTCTCCTCCAACTCTAGACTTTATAGTACATTTTTAAAAATTCCCCTCTTACTCTAGTTCTTACAACACATTTTACAAGAGTCTCCTCAAACTCTACACTTTATAGTACATTTTTAAAGATTCCCCTCTTACTCTAGTTCTTACAACACATTTTATAGAAATTGTTTAGTTTAGTATTTTTTGGATCCGAACTAGACTATCTTGTAATAGTTGTATATACTTTATATTAATTTTACAAGAGTCTCCTCCTACTCTAGAATTTATAATACATTTTACAAGGGTCTCCTCCTACTCTACACTTTATAGTACATTTTTAAAGAGTCCCCTCTTACTCTAGTTCTTACAACACATTTCATAGGAAATTTTTGGCTTAGTATTTATGGGTACGTAACTAGACAATCTTGTAATAGTTGTATATAACTTATATTAATTTTACAAGAGTCTCCTCCTAATCTAGATTTTAATAATACATTTTACAAACCTGTCCTCCAACTCTACACTTTATAGTACATTTTTAAAGATTCCCTCCATTACTCTAGTTCTTACAACACATTTTATAGAAATTGTTTAGTTTAGTATTTTTTGGATCCGAACTAGACTATCTTGTAATAGTTGTATATACCTTATATTAATTTTACAAGAGTAACCTCCTACTCTAGATTTTTATAATACATTTTACAAACGTGTCCTCCAACTCTACACTTTGTAGTACATTTTTAAAGATTCCCTCCATTACTCTAGTTCTTAAAACAAATTTTATAGGATTTTTTTAGTTTAGTATTTATTGGATCCAAACTAGACCATCTTTCAATAGTTGTATTTACCCTATATTAATTTTACAAGAGTCTCCTCCTACTCTAGACCTTACAGTACATTTTTAAAAACTCCCCTCTTAATCAAGTTCTTACAACACATTTTACAAGAGTCTCCTGTATTTTTTAATTTAGTATTTATTGGATCCGAACTAGACTATCTTCTAATAGTTGTATATACCTTATATTAATTTTACTAGAGTCTCCTCCTACTCTAGATTTTAATAATACATTTTACAAACGTGTCCTCCAACTCTACACTTTATAGTACATTTTTAAAGATTCCCTTCATTACTCTAGTTCTTAAAACAAATTTTATAGGATTTTTTTAGTTTAGTATTTATTGGATCCAAACTAGACCATCTTTCAATAGTTGTATTTACCCTATATTAATTTTACAAGAGTCTCCTCCTACTCTAGACCTTACAGTACATTTTTAAAAACTCCCCTCTTAATCAAGTTCTTACAACACATTTTACAAGAGTCTCCTGTATTTTTTAATTTAGTATTTATTGGATCCGAACTAGACTATCTTCTAATAGTTGTATATACCTTATATTAATTTTACTAGAGTCTCCTCCTACTCTAGATTTTAATAATACATTTTACAAACGTGTCCTCCAACTCTACACTTTATAGTACATTTTTAAAGATTCCCTTCATTACTCTAGTTCTTAAAACAAATTTTATAGGATTTTTTTAGTTTAGTATTTATTGGATCCAAACTAGACCATCTTTCAATAGTTGTATTTACCCTATATTAATTTTACAAGAGTCTCCTCCTACTCTAGACCTTACAGTACATTTTTAAAAACTCCCCTCTTAATCAAGTTCTTACAACACATTTTACAAGAGTCTCCTGTATTTTTTAATTTAGTATTTATTGGATCCGAACTAGACTATCTTCTAATAGTTGTATATACCTTATATTAATTTTACTAGAGTCTCCTCCTACTCTAGATTTTAATAATACATTTTACAAACGTGTCCTCCAACTCTACACTTTATAGTACATTTTTAAAGATTCCCTTCATT
The DNA here is from genome assembly GCA_035578135.1 of Flexamia atlantica. Lineage (NCBI taxonomy): Eukaryota > Metazoa > Arthropoda > Insecta > Hemiptera > Cicadellidae > Flexamia > Flexamia atlantica. Next base: position 777,216 of record JAQJVK010000083.1, read on the forward strand.
ACTCTAGTTCTTAAAACAAATTTTATAGGATTTTTTTAGTTTAGTATTTATTGGATCCAAACTAGACCATCTCTCAATAGTTGTATTTACCCTATATTAATTTTACAAGAGTCTCCTCCTACTCTAGACTCTATAGTACATTTATAAAAACTCCCCTCTTAATCAAGTTCTTACAACACATTTTACAAGAGTCTCCTGTATTTTTTAATTGAGTATTTATTGGATCCGAACTAGACTATCTTCTAATAGGTGTATATACCTTATATTAATTTTACAAGAGTCTCCTCCTACTCTAGACTCTATAGTACATTTCTAAAGACTCCCCTCTTAATCTAGTTCCTACAACACATTTTACAAGAGTCTCTCTATTTTGTAATTTAGTATTTATTGGATCCGAACTAGACAATCTTGTAATAGTTGTATATAACTTATATTAATTTTAAAAGAGTCTCCTCCTACTCTAAATTTAATAATACATTTTACAAGAGTCTCCTCCAACTCTAGACTTTATAGTACATTTTTAAAAATTCCCCTCTTACTCTAGTTCTTACAACACATTTTACAAGAGTCTCCTCAAACTCTACACTTTATAGTACATTTTTAAAGATTCCCCTCTTACTCTAGTTCTTACAACACATTTTATAGAAATTGTTTAGTTTAGTATTTTTTGGATCCGAACTAGACTATCTTGTAATAGTTGTATATACTTTATATTAATTTTACAAGAGTCTCCTCCTACTCTAGAATTTATAATACATTTTACAAGGGTCTCCTCCTACTCTACACTTTATAGTACATTTTTAAAGAGTCCCCTCTTACTCTAGTTCCTACAACACATTTCATAGGAAATGTTTGGCTTAGTATTTATGGGTACGTAACTAGACTATCTTGTAATAGTTGTATATAACTTATATTAATTTTACAAGAGTCTCCTCCTACTCTAGATTTTAATAATACATTTTACAAACGTGTCATTTAACTCTACACTTTATAGTACATTTTTAAAGATTCCCTCCATTACTCTAGTTCTTAAAACAAATTTTATAGGAATTTTTTAGTTTTGTATTTATTGGATCCAAACTAGACCATCTTTCAATAGTTGTATTTACCCTATATTAATTTTACAAGAGTCTCCTCCTACTCTAGACCTTATAGTACATTTTTCAAAACTCCCCTCTTAATCAAGTTCTTACAGCACATTTTACAAGAGTCTCCTGTATTTTTTAATTTAGTATTTATTGGATCCGAACTAGACTATCTTCTAATAGTTGTATATACCTTATATTAATTTTACTAGAGTCTCCTCCTACTCTAGATTTTAATAATACATTTTACAAACGTCTCCTCCAACTCTACACTTTATAGAACATTTTAAAAGATTCCCTTCATTACTCTAGTTCTTAAAACAAATTTTATAGGATTTTTTTAGTTTAGTATTTATTGGATCCAAACTAGACCATCTTTCAATAGTTGTATTTACCCTATATTAATTTTACAAGAGTCTCCTCCTACTCTAGACCTTATAGTACATTTTTAAAAACTCCCCTCTTAATCAAGTTCTTACAACACATTTTACAAGAGTCTCCTGTATTTTTTAATTTAATATTTATTGGATCCGAACTAGACCATCTTTCAATAGTTGTATTTACCCTATATTAATTTTACAAGAGTCTCCTCCTACTCTAGACCTTATAGTACATTTTTAAAGACTCCCCTCTTAATCTAGTTCCTACAACACATTTTACAAGAGTCTCTCTATTTTGTAATTTAGTATTTATTGGATCCGAACTAGACAATCTTGTAATAGTTGTATATAACTTATATTAATTTTAAAAGAGTCTCCTCCTACTCTAAATTTAATAATACATTTTACAAGAGTCTCCTCCAACTCTAGACTTTATAGTACATTTTTAAAGATTCCCCTCTTACTCTAGTTCTTACAACACATTTTATAGAAATTGTTTAGTTTAGTATTTTTTGGATCCGAACTAGACTATCTTGTAATAGTTGTATATACTTTATATTAATTTTACAAGAGTCTCCTCCTACTCTAGAATTTATAATACATTTTACAAGGGTCTCCTCCTACTCTACACTTTATAGTACATTTTTAAAGAGTCCCCTCTTACTCTAGTTCTTACAACACATTTCATAGGAAATGTTTGGCTTAGTATTTATGGGTACGTAACTAGACTATCTTGTAATAGTTGTATATAACTTATATTAATTTTACAAGAGTCTCCTCCTACTCTAGATTTTAATAATACATTTTACAAACGTGTCCTCCAACTCTACACTTTATAGTACATTTTTAAAGATTCCCTCCATTACTCTAGTTCTTAAAACAAATTTTATAGGATTTTTTTAGTTTAGTATTTATTGGATCCATACTAGACCATCTTTCAATAGTTGTATTTACCCTATATTAATTTTACAAGAGTCTCCTCCTACTCTAGACCTTATAGTACATTTTTAAAAACTCCCCTCTTAATCAAGTTCTTACAACACATTTTACAAGAATCTCCTGTATTTTTTAATTTAGTATTTATTGGATCTGAACTAGACTATCTTCTAATAGTTGTATATACCTTATATTAATTTTACTAGAGTCTCCTCCTACTCTAGATTTTAATAATACATTTTACAAACGTGTCCTCCAACTCTACAGTTTATAGTACATTTTTAAAGATTCCCTTCATTACTCTAGTTCTTAAAACAAATTTTATAGGATTTTTTTAGTTTAGTATTTATTGGATCCAAACTAGACCATCTCTCAATAGTTGTATTTACCCTATATTAATTTTACAAGAGTCTCCTCCTACTCTAGACCTTATAGTACATTTTTAAAAACTCCCCTCTTAATCAAGTTCTTGCAACACATTTTACAAGAGTCTCTTGTATTTTTTAATTTAGTATTTATTGGATCCGAACTAGACTATCTTCTAATAGTTGTATATACCTTATATTAATTTTACAAGAGTCTCCTCCTACTCTAGACTCTATAGTACATTTTTAAAGACTCCCCACTTAATCTAGTTCCTACAACACATTTTACAAGAGTCTCTCTATTTTGTAATTTAGTATTTATTGGATCCGAACTAGACAATCTTGTAATAGTTGTATATAACTTATATTAATTTTAAAAGAGTCTCCTCCTACTCTAAATTTAATAATACATTTTACAAGAGTCTCCTCCAACTCTAGACTTTATAGTACATTTTTAAAGATTCCCCTCTTACTCTAGTTCGTACAACACATTTTACAAGAGTCTCCTCAAACTCTACACTTTATAGTACATTTTTAAAGATTCCCCTCTTACTCTAGTTCTTACAACACATTTTATAGAAATTGTTTAGTTTAGTATTTTTTGGATCCGAACTAGACTATCTTGTAATAGTTGTATATACTTTATATTAATTTTACAAGTGTCTCCTCCTACTCTAGAATTTATAATACATTTTACAAGGGTCTCCTCCTACTCTACACTTTATAGTACATTTTTAAAGAGTCCCCTCTTACTCTAGTTCTTACAACACATTTCATAGGAAATGTTTGGCTTAGTATTTATGGGTACGTAACTAGACTATCTTGTAATAGTTGTATATAACTTATATTAATTTTACAAGAGTCTCCTCCTACTCTAGATTTTAATAATACATTTTACAAACGTGTCCTCCAACTCTACACTTTATAGTACATTTTTAAAGATTCCCTCCATTACTCTAGTTCTTAAAACAAATTTTATAGGATTTTTTTTAGTTTAGTATTTATTGGATCCAAACTAGACCATCTTTAATAGTTGTATTTACCCTATATTAATTTTAAAAGAGTCTCCTCCTACTCTACACCTTATAGTACATTTTTAAAAACTCCCCTCTTAATCAAGTTCTTACAACACATTTTACAAGAGTCTCCTGTATTTTTTAATTTAGTATTTATTGGATCCGAACTAGACTATCTTCTAATAGTTGTATATACCTTATATTAATTTTACTAGAGTCTCCTCCTACTCTAGATTTTAATAATACATTTTACAAACGTGTTCTCCAACTCTACACTTTATAGTACATTTTTAAAGATTCCCTTCATTACTCTAGTTCTTAAAACAAATTTTATAGGATTTTTTTAGTTTAGTATTTATTGGATCAAAACTAGACCATCTCTCAATAGTTGCATTTACCCTATATTAATTTTACAAGAGTCTCCTCCTACTCTAGACTCTATAGTACATTTATAAAAACTCCCCTCTCAATCAAGTTCTTACAACACATTTTACAAGAGTCTCCTGTATTTTTTAATTTAGTATTTATTGGATCCGAACTAGACTATCTTCTAATAGTTGTATATACCTTATATTAATTTTACAAGAGTCTCCTCCTACTCTAGACTCTATAGTACATTTTTAAAGACTCCCCTCTTAATCTAGTTCCTACAACACATTTTACAAGATTCTCTCTATTTTGTAATTTAGTATTTATTGGATCCGAACTAGACAATCTTGTAATAGTTGTATATAACTTATATTAATTTTAAAAGAGTCTCCTCCTACTCTAAATTTAATAATACATTTTACAAGAGTCTCCTCCAACTCTAGACTTTATAGTACATTTTTAAAGATTCCCCTCTTTCTCTAGTTCTTACAACACATTTTACAAGAGTCTCCTCAAACTCTACACTTTATAGTACATTTTTAAAGATTCCCCTCTTACTCTAGTTCTTACAACACATTTTATAGAAATTGATTAGTTTAGTATTTTTTGGATCCGAACTAGACTATCTTGTAATAGTTGTATATACTTTATATTAATTTTACAAGAGTCTCCTCCTACTCTAGAATTTATAATACATTTTACAAGGGTCTCCTCCTACTCTACACTTTATAGTACATTTTTAAAGAGTCCCTTCTTACTCTAGTTCTTACAACACATTTCATAGGAAATGTTTGGCTTAGTATTTATGGGTACGTAACTAGACTATCTTGTTATAGTTGTATATAACTTATATTAATTTTACAAGAGTCTCCTCCTACTCTAGATTTTAATAATACATTTTACAAACGTGTCCTCCAACTCTACACTTTATAGTACATTTTTAAAGATTCCCTCCATTACTCTAGTTCTTAAAACAAATTTTATAGGATTTTTTTAGTTTAGTATTTATTGGATCCAAACTAGACCATCTTTCAATAGTTGTATTTACACTATATTAATTTTACAAGAGTCTCCTCCTACTCTAGACCTTATAGTACATTTTTAAAAACTCCCCTCTTAATCAAGTTCTTACAACACATTTTACAAGAGTGTCCTGTATTTTTTAATTTAGTATTTATTGGATCCGAACTAGACTATATTCTAATAGTTGTATATACCTTATATTAATTTAACTAGAGTCTCCTCCTACTCTAGATTTTAATAATACATTTTAAAAACGTGTCCTCCAACTCTACACTTTACAGTACATTTTTAAAAATTCCCTTCATTACTCTAGTTCTTAAAACAAATTTTATAGGATTTTTTTAGTTTAGTATTTATTGGATCCAAACTAGACCATCTCTCAATAGTTGTATTTACCCTATATTAATTTTACAAGAGTCTCCTCCTACTCTAGACTCTATAGTACATTTATAAAAACTCCCCTCTTAATCAAGATCTTGCAACACATTTTACAAGAGTCTCCTGTATTTTTTAATTTAGTATTTATTGGATCCGAACTAGACTATCTTCTAATAGTTGTATATACCTTATATTAATTTTACAAGAGTCTCCTCCTACTCTAGACTCTATAGTACATTTTTAAAGACTCCCCACTTAATCTAGTTCCTACAACACATTTTACAAGAGTCTCTCTATTTTGTAATTTAGTATTTATTGGATCCGAATTAGACAATCTTGTAATAGTTGTATATAACTTATATTAATTTTAAAAGAGTCTCCTCCTACTCTAAATTTAATAATACATTTTACAAGAGTCTCCTCCAACTCTAGACTTTATAGTACATTTTTGAAGATTCCCCTCTTATTCTAGTTCGTACAACACATTTTACAAGAGTCTCCTCAAACTCTACACTTTATAGTACATTTTTAAAGATTCCCCTCTTACTCTAGTTCTTACAACACATTTTATAGAAATTGTTTAGTTTAGTATTTTTTGGATCCGAACTAGACTATCTTGTAATAGTTGTATATACTTTATATTAATTTTACAAGAGTCTCCTCCTACTCTAGAATTTATAATACATTTTACAAGGGTCTCCTCCTACTCTACACTTTATAGTACATTTTTAAAGAGTCCCCTCTTACTCTAGTTCTTACAACACATTTCATAGGAAATGTTTGGCTTAGTATTTATGGGTACGTAACTAGACTATCTTGTAATAGTTGTATATAACTTATATTAATTTTACAAGAGTCTCCTCCTACTGTAGATTTTAATAATACATTTTACAAACGTGTCCTCCAACTCTACACTTTATAGTACATTTTTAAAGATTCCCTCCATTACTCTAGTTCTTAAAACAAATTTTATAGGATTTTTTTAGTTTCGTATTTATTGGATCCAAACTAGACCATCTTTCAATAGTTGTATTTACCCTATATTAATTTTACAAGAGTCTCCTCCTACTCTAGACCTTATAGTACATTTTTTAAAACTCCCCTCTTAATCAAGTTCTTACAACACATTTTACAAGAGTCTCCTGTATTTTTTAATTTAGTATTTATTGGATCCGAACTAGACTATCTTTTAATAGTTGAATATACCTTATATTAATTTTACTAGAGTCTCCTCCTACTCTAGATTTTAATAATACATTTTACAAACGTGTCCTCCAACTCTACACTTTATAGTACATTTTTAAAGATTCCCTTCATTACTCTAGTTCTTAAAACAAATTTTATAGGATTTTTTTAGTTTAGTATTTATTGGATCCAAACTAGACCATCTCTCAATAGTTGTATTTACCCTATATTAATTTTACAAGAGTCTCCTCCTACTCTAGACTCTATAGTACATTTATAAAAACTCCCCTCTTAATCAAGTTCTTGCAACACATTTTACAAGAGTCTCCTGTATTTTTTTATTTAGTATTTATTGGATCCGAACTAGACTATCTTCTAATAGTTGTATATACCTTATATTAATTTTACAAGAGTCTCCTCCTACTCTAGACTCTATAGTACATTTTTAAAGACTCCCCTCTTAATCTAGTTCCTACAACACATTTTACAAGAGTCTCTCTATTTTGTAATTTAGTATTTATTGGATCCGAACTAGACAATCTTGTAATAGTTGTATATAACTTATATTAATTTTAAAAGAGTCTCCTCCTACTCTAAATTTAATAATACATTTTACAAGAGTCTCCTCCAACTCTAGACTTTATAGTACATTTTTAAAGATTCCCCTCTTACTCTAGTTCTTACAACACATTTTACAAGAGTCTCCTCAAACTCAACACTTTATAGTACATTTTTAAAGATTCCCCTCTTACTCTAGTTCTTACAACACATTTTATAGAAATTGTTTAGTTTAGTATTTTTTGGATCCGAACTAGACTATCTTGTAATAGTTGTTTATACTTTATATTAATTTTACAAGAGTCTCCTCCTACTCTAGAATTTATAATACATTTTACAAGGGTCTCCTCCTACTCTACACTTTATAGTACATTTTTAAAGAGTCCCCTCTTACTCTAGTTCTTACAACACATTTCATAGGAAATGTTTGGCTTAGTATTTATGGGTACGTAACTAGACTATCTTGTAATAGTTGTATATAACTTATATTAATTTTACAAGAGTCTCCTCCTACTCTAGATTTTAATAATACATTTTACAAACGTGTCCTCCAACTCTACACTTTATAGTACATTTTTAAAGATTCCCTCCATTACTCTAGTTCTTAAAACAAATTTTATAGGATTTTTTTAGTTTAGTATTTATTGGATCCAAACTAGACCATCTTTCAATAGTTGTATTTACCCTATATTAATTTTACAAGAGTCTCCTCCTACTCTAGACCTTATAGTACATTTTTAAAAACTCCCCTCTTAATCAAGTTCTTACAACACATTTTACAAGAGTCTCCTGTATTTTTTAATTTAGTATTTATTGGATCCGAACTAGACTATCTTCTAATAGTTGTATATACCTTATATTAATTTTACTAGAGTCTCCTCCTACTCTAGATTTTAATAATACATTTTACAAACGTCTCCTCCAACTCTACACTTTATAGTACATTTTTAAAGATTCCCTTCATTACTCTAGTTCTTAAAACAAATTTTATAGGATTTTTTTAGTTTAGTATTTATCGGATCCAAACTAGACCATCTCTCAATAGTTGTATTTACCCTATATTAATTTTACAAGAGTCTCCTCCTACTCTAGACTCTATAGTACATTTATAAAAACTCCCCTCTTAATCAAGTTCTTACAACACATTTTACAAGAGTCTCCTGTATTTTTTAATTTAGTATTTATTGGATCCGAACTAGACTATCTTCTAATAGTTGTATATACCTTATATTAATTTTACAAGAGTCTCCTCCTACTCTAGACTCTATAGTACATTTTTAAAGACTCCCCTCTTAATCTAGTTCCTACAACACATTTTACAAGAGTCTCTCTATTTTGTAATTTAGTATTTATTGGATCCGAACTAGACAATCTTGTAATAGTTGTATATAACTTATATTAATTTTAAAAGAGTCTCCTCCTACTCTAAATTTAATAATACATTTTACAAGAGTCTCCTCCAACTCTAGACTTTATAGTACATTTTTAAAGATTCCCCTCTTACTCTAGTTCTTACAACACATTTTATAGAAATTGTTTAGTTTAGTATTTTTTGGATCCGAACTAGACTATCTTGTAATAGTTGTATATACTTTATATTAATTTTACAAGAGTCTCCTCCTACTCTAGAATTTATAATACATTTTACAAGGGTCTCCTCCTACTCTACACTTTATAGTACATTTTTTAAGAGTCCCCTCTTACTCTAGTTCTTACAACACATTTCATAGGAAAAGTTTGGCTTAGTATTTATGGGTACGTAACTAGACTATCTTGTAATAGTTGTATATTACTTATATTAATTTTACAAGAGTCTCCTCCTACTCTAGATTTTAATAATACATTTTACAAACGTGTCCTCCAACTCTACACTTTATAGTACATTTTTAAAGATTCCCTCCATTACTCTAGTTCTTAAAACAAATTTTATAGGATTTTTTTAGTTTAGTATTTATTGGATCCAAACTAGACCATCTTTCAATAGTTGTATTTACCCTATATTAATTTTACAAGAGTCTCCTCCTACTCTAGACCTAATAGTACATTTTTAAAAACTCCCCTCTTAATCAAGTTCTTACAACACATTTTACAAGAGTCTCCTGTATTTTTTAATTTAGTATTTATTGGATCCGAACTAGACTATCTTCTAATAGTTGTATATAACTTATATTAATTTTACTAGAGTCTCCTCCTACTCTAGATTTTAATAATACATTTTACAAACGTCTCCTCCAACTCTACACTTTATAGTACATTTTTTAAGATTCCCTTCATTACTCTAGTTCTTAAAACAAATTTTATAGGATTTTTTTAGTTTAGTATTTATTGGATCCAAACTAGACCATCTCTCAATAGTTGTATTTACCCTATATTAATTTTACAAGAGTCTCCTCCTACTCTAGACTCTATAGTACATTTATAAAAACTCCCCTCTTAATCAAGTTCTTGCAACACATTTTACAAGAGTCTCCTGTATTTTTTAATTTAGTATTTATTGGATCCGAACTAGACTATCTTCTAATAGTTGTATATACCTTATATTAATTTTACAAGAGTCTCCTCCTACTCTAGACTCTATAGTACATTTTTAAAGACTCCCCACTTAATCTAGTTCCTACAACACATTTTACAAGAGTCTCTCTATTTTGTAATTTAGTATTTATTGGATCCGAACTAGACAATCTTGTAATAGTTGTATATAACTTATATTAATTTTAAAAGAGTCTCCTCCTACTCTAAATTTAATAATACATTTTACAAGAGTCTCCTCCAACTCTAGACTTTATAGTACATTTTTAAAGATTCCCCTCTTACTCTAGTTCGTACAACACATTTTACAAGAGTCTCCTCAAACTCTACACTTTATAGTACATTTTAAAAGATTCCCCTCTTACTCTAGTTCTTACAACACATTTTATAGAAATTGTTTAGTTTAGTATTTTTTGGATCCGAACTAGACTATCTTGTAATAGTTGTATATACTTTATATTAATTTTACAAGAGTCTCCTCCTACTCTAGAATTTATAATACATTTTACAAGGGTCTCCTCCTACTCTACACTTTATAGTACATTTTTAAAGAGTCCCCTCTTACTCTAGTTCTTACAACACATTTCATAGGAAATGTTTGGCTTAGTATTTATGGGTACGTAACTAGACTATCTTGTAATAGTTGTATATAACTTATATTAAATTTACAAGAGTCTCCTCCTACTCTAGATTTTAATAATACATTTTACAAACGTGTCCTCCAACTCTACACTTTATAGTACATTTTTAAAGATTCCCTCCATTACTCTAGTTCTTAAAACAAATTTTATAGGATTTTTTTAGTTTAGTATTTATTGGATCCAAACTAGACCATCTTTCAATAGTTGTATTTACCCTATATTAATTTTACAAGAGTCTCCTCCTACTCTAGACCTTATAGAAAATTTTAAAAACTCCCCTCTTAATCAAGTTCTTACAACACATTTTACAAGAGTCTCCTATATTTTTAATTTAGTATTTATTGGATCCGAACTAGACTATCTTCTAATAGTTGTATATACCTTATATTAATTTTACTAGAGTCTCCTCCTACTCTAGATTTTAATAATACATTTTACAAACGTCTCCTCCAACTCTACACTTTATAGTACATTTTTAAAGATTCCCTTCATTACTCTAGTTCTTAAAACAAATTTTATAGGATTTTTTTAGTTTAGTATTTATTGGATCCAAACTAGACCATCTCTCATTAGTTGTATTTACCCTATAGTAATTTTACAAGAGTCTCCTCCTACTCTAAATTTAATAATACATTTTACAAGAGTCTCCTCCAACTCTAGACTTTATAGTACATTTTTAAAGATTCCCCTCTTACTCTAGTTCTTACAACACATTTTACAAGGGTCTCCTCAAACTCTACACTTTATAGTACATTTTTAAAGATTCCCCTCTTACTCTAGTTCTTACAACACATTTTACAAAAGTCTCCTCCTAATTGTTTAATTTAGTATTTATTGGATCCGAACTAGACTATCTTCTAATAGTTGTATATACCTTATATTAATTTTACAAGAATTTCCTTCTACTCTAGATTTTATAATACATTTTACAAGAGTCTCCTCCAACTCTATACTTTATAGTACATTTTACAAACGTGTCCTCCAACTCTACACTTTATAGTACATTTTTAAAGATTCCCTCCATTACTCTAGTTCTTAAAACAAATTTTATAGGATTTGTTTAGTTTAGTATTTATTGGATCCGAACTAGACTATCTTGTAATAGTTGTATATACGTTATATTAATTTTACAAGAGTCTCCTCCTACTCTAGATTTTATAATACATTTTACAAGCGTGTCCTCCAACTCTACACTTTATAGTACATTTTTAAAGATGCCCTCCATTACTCTAGTTCTTAAAACAAATTTTATAGAATTTTTTTAGTTTAGTATTTATTGGATCCAAACTAGACCATCTTTAAATAGTTGTATTTACCCTATATTAATTTTACAAGAGTCTCCTCCTACTCTAAATTTTATAATACATTTTACAAGAGTCTCCTCAAACTCTACACTTTATAGTACATTTTTTAAGATTCCCCTCTTACTCTAGTTCTTTAAACACATTTCATAGGAATTGTTTGGCTTAGTATTTATGGGATCCTAACTATACTATCTTGTAATAGTTGTATATATCTTATTTTAATTTTACAAGAGTAGTCTCCTCCTACTCTAAATTTTATAATACATTTTACAAGAGTCTCCTCCAACTCTAGACCTTATAGTACATTTTTAAATAGTCCCCTCTTACTCTAGTTCTTACAACACATTTTACAAGAGTCTCCTCAAACTCTACACTTTATAGTACATTTTTAAAGATTCCCCTCTTACTCTAGTTCTTAAAACACATTTTATAGGAATAGTTTAGTTTAGTATTTATTGGATCCGAACTAGACTATCTTGTAATAGTTGTATATACGTTATATTAATTTTACAAGAGTCTCCTCCTACTCTAGATTTTATAATACATTTTACAAGAGTCTCCTAAAACTCTACACTTTATAGTACATTTTTAAAGATTCCCTCCATTACTCTAGTTCTTAAAACAAATTTTATAGGATTTTTTTAATTTAGTATTTATTGAATTCAAACTAGACCATCTTTCAATAGCTGTATTTACCCTATATTAATTTTACAAGAGTCTCCTCCTACTCTAGACTCTATAGTACATTTTTAAAGACTCCCCTCTTAATCTAGTTCTTACAACACATTTTACAAGAGTCTCCTGTATTTTTTAATTTATTATTTATTGGATCCAAACTAGACTATCTTCTAATAGTTGTATATACCTTATATTAATTTTACAAGAGTCTCCTCCTACTCTAGACTCTATAGTACATTTTTAAAGAGTCCCCTCTTACTCTAGTTCTTACAACACATTTCATAGGAAATGTTTGGCTTAGTATTTATGGGATCGTAACTAGACTATCTTGTAATAGTTGTATATACGTTATATTAATTTTACAAGAGTCTCTTCCTACTCTAGATTTTATAATACATTTTACAAACGTGTCCTCCAACTCTACACTTTATGGTACATTTTTAAAAATTCCCTCCATTACTTTAGTTCTTAAAACAAATTTTATAGGATTTTTTAGTTTAGTATTTATTGGATCCAAACTAGACCATCTTTCAATAGTTGTATTTACCCTATATTAATTTTACAAGAGTCTCCTCTATTTTTTAATTTATTATTTATTGGATCCGAACTAGACTATCTTCTAATAGTTGTATATAACTTATATTAATTTTACAAGAGTCTCCTCCTACTCTAGACTCTATAGTACATTTTTAAAGACTCCCCTCTTAATCTAGTTCCTACAACACATTTTACAAGAGTCTCCTCTATTTTGTAATTTAGTATTTATTGGAACCGTACTAGACAATCTTGTAATAGTTGTATATAACTTATATTAATTTTACAAAGGTCTCCTCCTACTCTAGATTTTATAATACATTTACAAGAGTCTCCTCCAACTCTACACTTTATAATACATTTTTAAAGAGTCCCCTCTTACTCTAGTTCTTACAACACATTTTACAAGAGTCTCCTCCTAATTGTTATGTTTGGTATTTATTGGATCAATTTAGACTATCTTGTAATAGTTGTATATACCTTATATTAATTTTACAAGAATTTCCTTCTACTCTAGATTTTATAATACATTTTACAAGAGTCTCCTCCAACTCTACACTTTATAGTACATTTTTAAAGATTCCCTCCATTACTCTAGTTCTTAAAACAAATTTTATAGGATTTGTTTAGTTTAGTATTTATTGGATCCGAACTAGACTATCTTGTAATAGTTGTATATACGTTATATTAATTTTACAAGAGTCTCCTCCTACTCTAGATTTTATAATACATTTTACAAGCGTGTCCTCCAACTCTACACTTTATAGTACATTTTTAAAGATGCCCTCCATTACTCTAGTTCTTAAAACAAATTTTATAGAATTTTTTTAGTTTAGTATTTATTGGATCCAAACTAGACCATCTTTAAATAGTTGTATTTACCCTATATTAATTTTACAAGAGTCTCCTCCTACTCTAAATTTTATAATACATTTTACAAGAGTCTCCTCAAACTCTACACTTTATAGTACATTTTTTAAGATTCCCCTCTTACTCTAGTTCTTTAAACACATTTCATAGGAATTGTTTGGCTTAGTATTTATGGGATCCTAACTATACTATCTTGTAATAGTTGTATATATCTTATTTTAATTTTACAAGAGTAGTCTCCTCCTACTCTAAATTTTATAATACATTTTACAAGAGTCTCCTCCAACTCTAGACCTTATAGTACATTTTTAAATAGTCCCCTCTTACTCTAGTTCTTACAACACATTTTACAAGAGTCTCCTCAAACTCTACACTTTATAGTACATTTTTAAAGATTCCCCTCTTACTCTAGTTCTTAAAACACATTTTATAGGAATAGTTTAGTTTAGTATTTATTGGATCCGAACTAGACTATCTTGTAATAGTTGTATATACGTTATATTAATTTTACAAGAGTCTCCTCCTACTCTAGATTTTATAATACATTTTACAAGAGTCTCCTAAAACTCTACACTTTATAGTACATTTTTAAAGATTCCCTCCATTACTCTAGTTCTTAAAACAAATTTTATAGGATTTTTTTAATTTAGTATTTATTGAATTCAAACTAGACCATCTTTCAATAGCTGTATTTACCCTATATTAATTTTACAAGAGTCTCCTCCTACTCTAGACTCTATAGTACATTTTTAAAGACTCCCCTCTTAATCTAGTTCTTACAACACATTTTACAAGAGTCTCCTGTATTTTTTAATTTATTATTTATTGGATCCGAACTAGACTATCTTCTAATAGTTGTATATACCTTATATTAATTTTACAAGAGTCTCCTCCTACTCTAGACTCTATAGTACATTTTTAAAGAGTCCCCTCTTACTCTAGTTCTTACAACACATTTTATAGGAAATGTTTGGCTTAGTATTTATGGGATCGTAACTAGACTATCTTGTAATAGTTGTATATACGTTATGTTAATTTTACAAGAGTCTCTTCCTACTCTAGATTTTATAATACATTTTACAAACGTGTCCTCCAACTCTACACTTTATGGTACATTTTTAAAAATTCCCTCCATTACTTTAGTTCTTAAAACCAATTTTATAGGATTTTTTAGTTTAGTATTTATTGGATCCAAACTAGACCATCTTTCAATAGTTGTATTTACCCTATATTAATTTTACAAGAGTCTCCTCTATTTTTTAATTTATTATTTATTGGATCCGAACTAGACTATCTTCTAATAGTTGTATATAACTTATATTAATTTTACAAGAGTCTCCTCCTACTCTAGACTCTATAGTACATTTTTAAAGACTCCCCTCTTAATCTAGTTCCTACAACACATTTTACAAGTGTCTCCTCTATTTTGTAATTTAGTATTTATTGGAACCGTACTAGACAATCTTGTAATAGTTGTATATAACTTATATTAATTTTACAAAGGTCTCCTCCTACTCTAGATTTTATAATACATTTACAAGAGTCTCCTCCAACTCTACACTTTATAATACATTTTTAAAGAGTCCCCTCTTACTCTAGTTCTTACAACACATTGTACAAGAGTCTCCTCCTAATTGTTATGTTTGGTATTTATTGGATCAATTTAGACTATCTTGTAATAGTTGTATATACCTTATATTAATTTTACAAGAATTTCCTTCTACTCTAGATTTTATAATACATTTTACAAGAGTCTCCTCCAACTCTATACTTTATAGTACATTTTACAAACGTGTCCTCCAACTCTACACTTTATAGTACATTTTTAAAGATTCCCTCCATTACTCTAGTTCTTAAAACAAATTTTATAGGATTTGTTTAGTTTAGTATTTATTGGATCCGAACTAGACTATCTTGTAATAGTTGTATATACGTTATATTAATTTTACAAGAGTCTCCTCCTACTCTAGATTTTATAATACATTTTACAAGCGTGTCCTCCAACTCTACACTTTATAGTACATTTTTAAAGATGCCCTCCATTACTCTAGTTCTTAAAACAAATTTTATAGAATTTTTTTAGTTTAGTATTTATTGGATCCAAACTAGACCATCTTTAAATAGTTGTATTTACCCTATATTAATTTTACAAGAGTCTCCTCCTACTCTAAATTTTATAATACATTTTACAAGAGTCTCCTCAAACTCTACACTTTATAGTACATTTTTTAAGATTCCCCTCTTACTCTAGTTCTTTAAACACATTTCATAGGAATTGTTTGGCTTAGTATTTATGGGATCCTAACTATACTATCTTGTAATAGTTGTATATATCTTATTTTAATTTTACAAGAGTAGTCTCCTCCTACTCTAAATTTTATAATACATTTTACAAGAGTCTCCTCCAACTCTAGACCTTATAGTACATTTTTAAATAGTCCCCTCTTACTCTAGTTCTTACAACACATTTTACAAGAGTCTCCTCAAACTCTACACTTTATAGTACATTTTTAAAGATTCCCCTCTTACTCTAGTTCTTAAAACACATTTTATAGGAATAGTTTAGTTTAGTATTTATTGGATCCGAACTAGACTATCTTGTAATAGTTGTATATACGTTATATTAATTTTACAAGAGTCTCCTCCTACTCTAGATTTTATAATACATTTTACAAGAGTCTCCTAAAACTCTAGACCTTATAGTACATTTTTAAATAGTCCCCTCTTACTCTAGTTCTTACAACACATTTTACAAGAGTCTCCTCAAACTCTAGACTCTATAGTACATTTTTAAAGACTCCCCTCTTAATCTAGTTCTTACAACACATTTTACAAGAGTCTCCTGTATTTTTTAATTTATTATTTATTGGATCCGAACTAGACTATCTTCTAATAGTTGTATATACCTTATATTAATTTTACAAGAGTCTCCTCCTACTCTAGACTCTATAGTACATTTTTAAAGAGTCCCCTCTTGCTCTAGTTCTTACAACACATTTCATAGGAAATGTTTGGCTTAGTATTTATGGGATCGTAACTAGACTATCTTGTAATAGTTGTATATACGTTATATTAATTTTACAAGAGTCTCTTCCTACTCTAGATTTTATAATACATTTTACAAACGTGTCCTCCAACTCTACACTTTATGGTACATTTTTAAAAATTCCCTCCATTACTTTAGTTCTTAAAACAAATTTTATAGGATTTTTTAGTTTAGTATTTATTGGATCCAAACTAGACCATCTTTCAATAGTTGTATTTACCCTATATTAATTTTACAAGAGTCTCCTCTATTTTTTAATTTATTATTTATTGGATCCGAACTAGACTATCTTCTAATAGTTGTATATAACTTATATTAATTTTACAAGAGTCTCCTCCTACTCTAGACTCTATAGTACATTTTTAAAGACTCCCCTCTTAATCTAGTTCCTACAACACATTTTACAAGAGTCTCCTATATTTTGTAATTTAGTATTTATTGGAACCGTACTAGACAATCTTGTAATAGTTGTATATAACTTATATTAATTTTACAAAGGTCTCCTCCTACTCTAGATTTTATAATACATTTACAAGAGTCTCCTCCAACTCTACACTTTATAATACATTTTTAAAGAGTCCCCTTTTACTCTAGTTCTTACAACACATTTTACAAGAGTCTCCTCCTAATTGTTATGTTTGGTATTTATTGGATCAATTTAGACTATCTTGTAATAGTTGTATATACCTTATATTAATTTTACAAGATTCTCCTCCTACTCTAGATTTCATAATACATTTTACAAGAGTCTCCTCCTACTCTAACCACTATAGTACATTTTTAAAGAGTTCCATCTTACTCTTGTTTTTAAAATATACTTTATAAGAGTCTCCTCCAAATTGTTTAAATTAGTATTTATTGGATCAGAACTATACTATCTGGTAAAAGTTGTATATATCTTATATTAATTTTACAGGAGTCTCCTCCTACTCTAGATTTTATAATACATTTTACAAGGGTCTCCTCCTACTCAACACTTTATAGTACATTTTTAAAGAGTCCCCTCTTACTCTAGTTCTTACAACAGATTTCATAGGCATTAATTGGCTTAGTATTTATGGGATCCTAACTAGACTATCTTGTAATAGTTGTATATAACTTATATTAATTTTACTAGAGTGTCCTCCTACTCTAGACTCTATAGTACATTTTTAAAGACTCCCCTCTTAATCCTGTTCCTACAACACATTTTACAAGAGTCTCTCTATTTTGTAATTTAGTATTTATTAGACCCGAACTAGACAATCTTGTAATAGTTGTATATAACTTATATTAATTTTAAAAGAGTCTCCTCCTACTCTAAATTTTATAATACATTTTACAAGAGTCTCCTCCAACTCTAGACTTTATAGTACAATTTTAAAGAGTCCCCTCTTACTCTAGTTCTTACAACACATTTTACAAGAGTCTCCTCAAACTCTACACTTTATAGTACATTTTTAAAGATTCCCCTCTTACTCTAGTTCTTACAACACATTTTATAGGAATTGTTTAGTTTAGTATTTATTGGATCCGAACTAGACTATCTTGTAATAGTTGTATATACTTTATATTAATTTTACAAGAGTCTCCTCCTACTCTAGAATTTATAATACATTTTACAAGGGTCTCCTCCTACTCTACACTTTATAGTACATTTTTAAAGAGTCCCCTCTTACTCTAGTTCTTACAACACATTTCATAGGAAATGTTTGGCTTAGTATTTATGGGATCGTAACTAGACTATCTTGTAATAGTTGTATATAACTTATATTAATTTTACAAGAGTCTTCTCCTACTCTAGATTTTATGATACATTTTACAAGAGTCTCCTCCAACTCTAGACTTTATAGTACATTTTAAAGAGTCCCCTCTTACTCTAGTTCTTACAACACATATTACAAAAGTCTCCTCCTAATTGTTTAGTTTAGTATTTATTGGATCCGAACTAGACTATCTTCTAATAGTTGTATATACCTTATATTAATTTTACAAGAGTCTCCTCCTACTCTAGATTTTATAATACATTTTACAAACGTGTCCTCCAACTCTACACTTTATAGTACATTTTTAAAGATTCCCTCCATTACTATAGTTCTTAAAACAAATTTTATAGGATTTGTTTATTTTAGTATTTATTGGATCCGAACTAGACTATCTTGTAATAGTTGTATACGTTATATTAATTTTACAAGAGTCTCCTCTATTTTTTAATTTATTATTTATTGGATCCGAATAAGACTATCTTCTAATAGTTGTATATACCTTATATTAATTTTACAAGAGTCTCCTCCCACTCTAGACTCTATGGTACATTTTTAAAGACTCCCCTCTTAATCTAGTTCCTACAACACATTTTACAAGAGTCTCCTCTATTTTGTAATTTAGTATTTATTGGATCCGTACTAGACAATCTTGTAATAGTTGTATATAACTTATATTAATTTTACAAGAGTCTCCTCCTACTCTAGATTTTATAATACATTTTACAAGAGTCTCCTCCAACTCTACACTTTATAATACATTTTTAATGAGTCCCCTCTTACTCTAGTTCTTACAACACATTTTACAAGAGTCTCCTCCTAATTGTTATGTTTGGTATTTATTGGATCAATTTAGACTATCTGGTAATAGTTGTATATACCTTATATTAATTTTACAAGATTCTCCTCCTACTCTAGATTTCATAATACATTTTACAAGAGTCTCTTCCTAATTGTTTAATTTAGTATTTTTTGGATCCGAACTAGACTAACTTCTAATAGTTGTATATACCTTATATTAATTTTACAAGAATTTCCTCCTACTCTAGATTTTATAATACATTTTACAAGAGTCTCCTCCAACTCTACACTTTATAGTACATTTTACAAACGTGTCCTCCAACTCTACACTTTATAGTACATTTTTAAATATTCCCTCCATTACTATAGTTCTTAAAACAAATTTTATAGGATTTGTTTATTTTAGTATTTATTGGATCCGAACTAGACTATCTTGTAATAGTTGTATATACGTTATATTAATTTTACAAGAGTCTCCTCCTACTCTAGACTCTATAGTACATTTTTAAAGACTGCCCTCTTAATATAGTTCCTACAACACATTTTACAAGAGTCTCTCTATTTTGTAATTTAGTATTTATTGGATCCGAACTAGACAATCTTGTAATAGTTGTATATAACTTATATTAATTTTAAAAGAGTCTCCTCCTACTCTAAATTTTATAATACATTTTACAAGAGTCTCCTCCAACTCTAGACTTTATAGTACATTTTTAAAGAGTCCCCTCTTACTCTAGTTCTTACAACACATTTTACAAGAGTCTCCTCAAACTCTACACTTTATAGTATATTTTTAAAGATTCCCCTCTTACTCTAGTTCTTAAAACACATTTTATAGGAATTGTTTAGTTTAGTATTTATTGGATCCGAACTAGACTATCTTGTAATAGTTGTATATACTTTATATTAATTTTACAAGAGTCTCCTCCTACTCTAGAATTTATAATACATTTTACAAGGGTCTCCTCCTACTCTACACTTTATAGTACATTTTTAAAGAGTCCCCTCTTACTCTAGTTCTTACAACACATTTCATAGGAAATGTTTGGCTTAGTATTTATATAGATAGATAGATAGATAGATTTATTTAGATCATTGAACCTAATACAGGTAATAGATCATGTCATACATTTACAACCCTAAATATATAATGTGGATGTTATACAATTCACACATAATATTCTTAGCTAGAATCAATAAACTAGACATAAAGCCATTCACAAATTTCTTAGAATAGTAAATACATAAATTTGTTATTTTGTCATAAATTAAAACAAAATTCTGTGAACATCAGACCGAAAAAACTCTTCCAAACAGTAAAATGGTCTCACAGATAGCCATTCAGACACTCTTTTCTTAAAAATAGATTCAGGTACATTACGTGATCTGATGGGCAGTTTGTTAAATAATTTAATACCAACTGATTTAAATGAAGACTGTGTTAGATTTAATCTACAATATTGCTCATGAATAGAATTACAATTTCTTGTATTGTAGGAGTGAATCTGATTATTTTGTACTGTGGCTTCAATGTTGCGCTTGGTATGCATGAGGCATTCAAGAATGTATACATTTATTACAGTTGGAATTTTTTCATTGGCAAAATATGGTTTACAATGTGCATTGTACTGTGCACTGGAAATAAGCCGTACAGCTTTTTTCTGAAGAATTAAAACCCTGTTAACACCTGTGGCATTTCCCCAAAACAAAATCCCATATGAAATCAAACTGTGAAACAAAGCAAAGTATGCTGATCTTAAAAAGCTTTTTGGCAAAAGGTTTCTCAAATTTCGGATTAAATATATTACTCTGGAGAGCCTCCTGCATAAATAATCAATTTGAACTTCCCAGTTGAGTTTGACATCAAGATAAATTCCTAACAATTTGACTGAGTTTACTGAATGAAAAACATCTCTCTTTAATGTAAAATTTATCATCTGGGTTTTGTCATTAATTAAAAAGAATTGATCTGAATTGTACCAAGTTACTGCATCCTCAAATACCTTACTCATCAATAAATTTAAATTCACAAAAGATGGGTCTGATGAAAAAAATGTTACATCATCTGCAAACATGACTGTGTCTGAAGCTACATTGACATCAAGGTCATTTACCATTATGGGATCGTAACTAGACTATCTTGTAATAGTTGTATATAACGTATATTAATTTTACAAGAGTCTTCTCCTACTCTAGATTTTATAATACATTTTACAAGAGTCTCCTCCAACTCTAGACTTTATAGTACATTTTTAAAGAGTCCCCTCTTACTCTAGTTCTTACAACACATTTTACAAACGTCTCCTCCTAATTGTTTAATGTAGTATTTATTGGATCAGAACTAGACTATCTTCTAATAGTTGTATATACCTTATATTAATTTTACAAGAGTCTCCTCCTACTCTAGATTTTATAATACATTTTACAAACGTGTCCTCCAACTCTACACTTTATAGTACATTTTTAAAGATTCCCTCCATTACTATAGTTCTTAAAACAAATTTTATAGGATTTGTTTATTTTAGTATTTATTGGATCCGAACTAGACTATCTTGTAATAGTTGTATATACGTTATATTAATTTTACAAGAGTCTCCTCCTACTCTAGATTTTAATAATACATTTTACAAACGTGTCCTCCAACTCTACATTTTATTGTACATTTTTAAAGATTCCCTCCATTACTCTAGTTTTTAAAACAAATTTTATAGGATTTTTTTAGTTTAGTATTTATTGGATCCAAACTAGACCATCTTTCAATAGTTGTATTAACCCTATATTAATTTTACAAGAGTCTTCTCTATTTTTTAATTTATTATTTATTGGATCCGAATAAGACTATCTTCTAATAGTTGTATATACCTTATATTAATTTTACAAGAGTCTCCTCCTACTCTAGACTCTATAGTACATTTTTAAAGACTCCCCTCTTAATCTAGTTCCTACAACACATTTTACAAGAGTCTCCTCTATTTTGTAATTTAGTATTTATTGGATCCGTACTAGACAATCTTGTAATAGTTGTATATAACTTATATTAATTTTACAAGAGTCTCCTCCTACTCTAGATTTTATAATACATTTTACAAGAGTCTCCTCCAACTCTACACTTTAAAATACATTTTTAAAGAGTCCCCTCTTACTCTAGTTCTTACAACACATTTTACAAGAGTCTCCTCCTAATTGTTATGTTTGGTATTTATTGGATCAATTTAGACTATCTTCTAATAGTTATATATACCTTATATTAATTTTACAAGAATTTCCTCCTACTCTAGATTTTATAATACATTTTACAAGAGTCTCCTCCTACTCTACACTTTATAGTACATTTTACAAACGTGTCCTCCAACTCTCCACTTTATAGTACATTTTAAAAGATTCCCTCCATTACTATAGTTCTTAAAACAAATTTTATAGAATTTGTTTATTTTAGTATTTATTGGATCCGAACTAGACTATCTTGTAATAGTTGTATATACCTTATATTAATTTTAAAAGAGTCTCCTCCTACTCTAAATTTTATAATACATTTTACAAGAGTCTCCTCCAACTCTAGATTTTATAGTACATTTTTAAAGAGTCCCCTCTTACTCTAGTTCTTACAACACATTTTACAAGAGTCTCCTCAAACTCTACACTTTATAGTACATTTTTAAAGATTCCCCTCTTACTCTAGTTCTTACAACACATTTTATAGGAATTGTTTAGTTTAGTATTTATTGGATCCAAACTAGACTGTCTTGTAATAGTTGTATATACTTTATATTAATTTTACAAGAGTCTCCTCCTACTCTAGAATTTATAATACATTTTACAAGGGTCTCCTCCTACTCTACACTTTATAGTACATTTTTAAAGAGTCCCCTCTTACTCTAGTTCTTACAACACATTTCATAGGAAATGTTTGGCTTAGTATTTATGGGATCGTAACTAGACTATCTTGTAATAGTTGTATGTAACTTATATTAATTTTACAAGAGTCTTCTCCTACTCTAGATTTTATAATACATTTTACAAGAGTCTCCTCCAACTCTAGACTTTATAGTACATTTTTAAAGAGTCCCCTCTTACTCTAGTTCTTACAACACATTTTACAAAAGTCTCCTCCTAATTGTTTAATATAGTATTTATTGGATACGAACTAGACTATCTTCTAATAGTTGTATGTACCTTATATTAATTTTAAAAGAATTTCCTCCTACTCTAGATTTTATAATACATTTTACAAGAATCTCCTCCAACTCTACACTTTATAGTACATTTTTAAAGATTCCCTCCATTACTCTAGTTCTTAAAACAAATTTTATAGGATTTTTTTTGTTTAGTATTTATTGGATCCGAACTAGACTATCTTGTAATAGTTGTATATACGTTATATTAATTTTACAAGAGTCTCCTCCTCTTCTAAATCTTATAATACATTTTACAAGAGTCTCCTAAAACTCTACACTTTATAGTACATTTTTAAAGATTCCCCTCTTACTTTAGTTCTTACAACACATTTTATAGGAATTGTTTAGTTTTGTATTTATTGGATCCGAACTAGACTATCTTGTAATAGTTGTATGTACTTTATATTAATTTTACAAGAGTCTCCTCCTACTCTAGAATTTATAATACATTTTACAAGGGTCTCCTCCTACTCTACACTTTATAGTACATTTTTAAAGAGTCCCCTCTTACTCTAGTTCTTACAACACATTTCATAGGAAATGTTTGGCTTAGTATTTATGGGATCGTAACTAGACTATCTTGTAATAGTTGTATATAACTTATATTAATTTTACAAGAGTCTTCTCCTACTCAAAATTTATAATACATTTTACTAGAGTCTCCTCCAACTCTAGACTTTATAGTACATTTTTAAAGAGTCCCCTCTTACTCTAGTTCTTACAACACATTTCATAGGAAATGTTTGGCTTAATATTTATGGGATCGTAACTAGACTATCTTGTAATAGTTGTATAACTTATATTAATTTTACAAGAGTCTTCTCCTACTCTAGATTTTATAATACATTTTACAAGAGTCTCCTCCAACTCTATACTTTATAGTACATTTTACAAACGTGTCCTCCAACTCTACACTTTATAGTACATTTTTAAAGATTCCCTCCATTACTCTAGTTCTTAAAACAAATTTTATAGGATTTGTTTAGTTTAGTATTTATTGGATCCGAACTAGACTATCTTGTAATAGTTGTATATACGTTATATTAATTTTACAAGAGTCTCCTCCTACTCTAGATTTTATAATACATTTTACAAGCGTGTCCTCCAACTCTACACTTTATAGTACATTTTTAAAGATGCCCTCCATTACTCTAGTTCTTAAAACAAATTTTATAGAATTTTTTTAGTTTAGTATTTATTGGATCCAAACTAGACCATCTTTAAATAGTTGTATTTACCCTATATTAATTTTACAAGAGTCTCCTCCTACTCTAAATTTTATAATACATTTTACAAGAGTCTCCTCAAACTCTACACTTTATAGTACATTTTTTAAGATTCCCCTCTTACTCTAGTTCTTTAAACACATTTCATAGGAATTGTTTGGCTTAGTATTTATGGGATCCTAACTATACTATCTTGTAATAGTTGTATATATCTTATTTTAATTTTACAAGAGTAGTCTCCTCCTACTCTAAATTTTATAATACATTTTACAAGAGTCTCCTCCAACTCTAGACCTTATAGTACATTTTTAAATAGTCCCCTCTTACTCTAGTTCTTACAACACATTTTACAAGAGTCTCCTCAAACTCTACACTTTATAGTACATTTTTAAAGATTCCCCTCTTACTCTAGTTCTTAAAACACATTTTATAGGAATAGTTTAGTTTAGTATTTATTGGATCCGAACTAGACTATCTTGTAATAGTTGTATATACGTTATATTAATTTTACAAGAGTCTCCTCCTACTCTAGATTTTATAATACATTTTACAAGAGTCTCCTAAAACTCTACACTTTATAGTACATTTTTAAAGATTCCCTCCATTACTCTAGTTCTTAAAACAAATTTTATAGGATTTTTTTAATTTAGTATTTATTGAATTCAAACTAGACCATCTTTCAATAGCTGTATTTACCCTATATTAATTTTACAAGAGTCTCCTCCTACTCTAGACTCTATAGTACATTTTTAAAGACTCCCCTCTTAATCTAGTTCTTACAACACATTTTACAAGAGTCTCCTGTATTTTTTAATTTATTATTTATTGGATCCGAACTAGACTATCTTCTAATAGTTGTATATACCTTATATTAATTTTACAAGAGTCTCCTCCTACTCTAGACTCTATAGTACATTTTTAAAGAGTCCCCTCTTACTCTAGTTCTTACAACACATTTCATAGGAAATGTTTGGCTTAGTATTTATGGGATCGTAACTAGACTATCTTGTAATAGTTGTATATACGTTATATTAATTTTACAAGAGTCTCTTCCTACTCTAGATTTTATAATACATTTTACAAACGTGTCCTCCAACTTTACACTTTATGGTACATTTTTAAAAATTCCCTCCATTACTTTAGTTCTTAAAACAAATTTTATAGGATTTTTAGTTTAGTATTTATTGGATCCAAACTAGACCATCTTTCAATAGTTGTATTTACCCTATATTAATTTTACAAGAGTCTCCTCTATTTTTTAATTTATTATTTATTGGATCCGAACTAGACTATCTTCTAATAGTTGTATATAACTTATATTAATTTTACAAGAGTCTCCTCCTACTCTAGACTCTATAGTACATTTTTAAAGACTCCCCTCTTAATCTAGTTCCTACAACACATTTTACAAATGTCTCCTCTATTTTGTAATTTAGTATTTATTGGAACCGTACTAGACAATCTTGTAATAGTTGTATATAACTTATATTAATTTTACAAAGGTCTCCTCCTACTCTAGATTTTATAATACATTTACAAGAGTCTCCTCCAACTCTACACTTTATAATACATTTTTAAAGAGTCCCCTCTTACTCTAGTTCTTACAACACATTGTACAAGAGTCTCCTCCTAATTGTTATGTTTGGTATTTATTGGATCAATTTAGACTATCTTGTAATAGTTGTATATACCTTATATTAATTTTACAAGAATTTCCTTCTACTCTAGATTTTATAATACATTTTACAAGAGTCTCCTCCAACTCTATACTTTATAGTACATTTTACAAACGTGTCCTCCAACTCTACACTTTATAGTACATTTTTAAAGATTCCCTCCATTACTCTAGTTCTTAAAACAAATTTTATAGGATTTGTTTAGTTTAGTATTTATTGGATCCGAACTAGACTATCTTGTAATAGTTGTATATACGTTATATTAATTTTACAAGAGTCTCCTCCTACTCTAGATTTTATAATACATTTTACAAGCGTGTCCTCCAACTCTACACTTTATAGTACATTTTTAAAGATGCCCTCCATTACTCTAGTTCTTAAAACAAATTTTATAGAATTTTTTTAGTTTAGTATTTATTGGATCCAAACTAGACCATCTTTAAATAGTTGTATTTACCCTATATTAATTTTACAAGAGTCTCCTCCTACTCTAAATTTTATAATACATTTTACAAGAGTCTCCTCAAACTCTACACTTTATAGTACATTTTTTAAGATTCCCCTCTTACTCTAGTTCTTTAAACACATTTCATAGGAATTGTTTGGCTTAGTATTTATGGGATCCTAACTATACTATCTTGTAATAGTTGTATATATCTTATTTTAATTTTACAAGAGTAGTCTCCTCCTACTCTAAATTTTATAATACATTTTACAAGAGTCTCCTCCAACTCTAGACCTTATAGTACATTTTTAAATAGTCCCCTCTTACTCTAGTTCTTACAACACATTTTACAAGAGTCTCCTCAAACTCTACACTTTATAGTACATTTTTAAAGATTCCCCTCTTACTCTAGTTCTTAAAACACATTTTATAGGAATAGTTTAGTTTAGTATTTATTGGATCCGAACTAGACTATCTTGTAATAGTTGTATATACGTTATATTAATTTTACAAGAGTCTCCTCCTACTCTAGATTTTATAATACATTTTACAAGAGTCTCCTAAAACTCTAGACCTTATAGTACATTTTTAAATAGTCCCCTCTTACTCTAGTTCTTACAACACATTTTACAAGAGTCTCTTCAAACTCTAGACTCTATAGTACATTTTTAAAGACTCCCCTCTTAATCTAGTTCTTACAACACATTTTACAAGAGTCTCCTGTATTTTTTAATTTATTATTTATTGGATCCGAACTAGACTATCTTCTAATAGTTGTATATACCTTATATTAATTTTACAAGAGTCTCCTCCTACTCTAGACTCTATAGTACATTTTTAAAGAGTCCCCTCTTGCTCTAGTTCTTACAACACATTTCATAGGAAATGTTTGGCTTAGTATTTATGGGATCGTAACTAGACTATCTTGTAATAGTTGTATATACGTTATATTAATTTTACAAGAGTCTCTTCCTACTCTAGATTTTATAATACATTTTACAAACGTGTCCTCCAACTCTACACTTTATGGTACATTTTTAAAAATTCCCTCCATTACTTTAGTTCTTAAAACAAATTTTATAGGATTTTTTAGTTTAGTATTTATTGGATCCAAACTAGACCATCTTTCAATAGTTGTATTTACCCTATATTAATTTTACAAGAGTCTCCTCTATTTTTTAATTTATTATTTATTGGATCCGAACTAGACTATCTTCTAATAGTTGTATATAACTTATATTAATTTTACAAGAGTCTCCTCCTACTCTAGACTCTATAGTACATTTTTAAAGACTCCCCTCTTAATCTAGTTCCTACAACACATTTTACAAGAGTCTCCTCTATTTTGTAATTTAGTATTTATTGGAACCGTACTAGACAATCTTGTAATAGTTGTATATAACTTATATTAATTTTACAAAGGTCTCCTCCTACTCTAGATTTTATAATACATTTACAAGAGTCTCCTCCAACTCTACACTTTATAATACATTTTTAAAGAGTCCCCTTTTACTCTAGTTCTTACAACACATTTTACAAGAGTCTCCTCCTAATTGTTATGTTTGGTATTTATTGGATCAATTTAGACTATCTTGTAATAGTTGTATATACCTTATATTAATTTTACAAGATTCTCCTCCTACTCTAGATTTCATAATACATTTTACAAGAGTCTCCTCCTACTCTAACCACTATAGTACATTTTTAAAGAGTTCCATCTTACTCTTGTTTTTAAAATATACTTTATAAGAGTCTCCTCCAAATTGTTTAAATTAGTATTTATTGGATCAGAACTATACTATCTGGTAAAAGTTGTATATATCTTATATTAATTTTACAGGAGTCTCCTCCTACTCTAGATTTTATAATACATTTTACAAGGGTCTCCTCCTACTCAACACTTTATAGTACATTTTTAAAGAGTCCCCTCTTACTCTAGTTCTTACAACAGATTTCATAGGCATTAATTGGCTTAGTATTTATGGGATCCTAACTAGACTATCTTGTAATAGTTGTATATAACTTATATTAATTTTACTAGAGTGTCCTCCTACTCTAGACTCTATAGTACATTTTTAAAGACTCCCCTCTTAATCCTGTTCCTACAACACATTTTACAAGAGTCTCTCTATTTTGTAATTTAGTATTTATTAGACCCGAACTAGACAATCTTGTAATAGTTGTATATAACTTATATTAATTTTAAAAGAGTCTCCTCCTACTCTAAATTTTATAATACATTTTACAAGAGTCTCCTCCAACTCTAGACTTTATAGTACATTTTTAAAGAGTCCCCTCTTACTCTAGTTCTTACAACACATTTTACAAGAGTCTCCTCAAACTCTACACTTTATAGTACATTTTTAAAGATTCCCCTCTTACTCTAGTTCTTACAACACATTTTATAGGAATTGTTTAGTTTAGTATTTATTGGATCCGAACTAGACTATCTTGTAATAGTTGTATATACTTTATATTAATTTTACAAGAGTCTCCTCCTACTCTAGAATTTATAATACATTTTACAAGGGTCTCCTCCTACTCTACACTTTATAGTACATTTTTAAAGAGTCCCCTCTTACTCTAGTTCTTACAACACATTTCATAGGAAATGTTTGGCTTAGTATTTATGGGATCGTAACTAGACTATCTTGTAATAGTTGTATATAACTTATATTAATTTTACAAGAGTCTTCTCCTACTCTAGATTTTATGATACATTTTACAAGAGTCTCCTCCAACTCTAGACTTTATAGTACATTTTAAAGAGTCCCCTCTTACTCTAGTTCTTACAACACATATTACAAAAGTCTCCTCCTAATTGTTTAATTTAGTATTTATTGGATCCGAACTAGACTATCTTCTAATAGTTGTATATACCTTATATTAATTTTACAAGAGTCTCCTCCTACTCTAGATTTTATAATACATTTTACAAACGTGTCCTCCAACTCTACACTTTATAGTACATTTTTAAAGATTCCCTCCATTACTATAGTTCTTAAAACAAATTTTATAGGATTTGTTTATTTTAGTATTTACTGGATCCGAACTAGACTATCTTGTAATAGTTGTATACGTTATATTAATTTTACAAGAGTCTCCTCTATTTTTTAATTTATTATTTATTGGATCCGAATAAGACTATCTTCTAATAGTTGTATATACCTTATATTAATTTTACAAGAGTCTCCTCCTACTCTAGACTCTATAGTACATTTTTAAAGACTCCCCTCTTAATCTAGTTCCTACAACACATTTTACAAGAGTCTCCTCTATTTTGTAATTTAGTATTTATTGGATCCGTACTAGACAATCTTGTAATAGTTGTATATAACTTATATTAATTTTACAAGAGTCTCCTCCTACTCTAGATTTTATAATACATTTTACAAGAGTCTCCTCCAACTCTACACTTTATAATACATTTTTAATGAGTCCCCTCTTACTCTAGTTCTTACAACACATTTTACAAGAGTCTCCTCCTAATTGTTATGTTTGGTATTTATTGGATCAATTTAGACTATCTGGTAATAGTTGTATATACCTTATATTAATTTTACAAGATTCTCCTCCTACTCTAGATTTTTATAATACATTTTACAAGAGTCTCTTCCTAATTGTTTAATTTAGTATTTTTTGGATCCGAACTAGACTAACTTCTAATAGTTGTATATACCTTATATTAATTTTACAAGAATTTCCTCCTACTCTAGATTTTATAATACATTTTACAAGAGTCTCCTCCAACTCTACACTTTATAGTACATTTTACAAACGTGTCCTCCAACTCTACACTTTATAGTACATTTTTAAATATTCCCTCCATTACTATAGTTCTTAAAACAAATTTTATAGGATTTGTTTATTTTAGTATTTATTGGATCCGAACTAGACTATCTTGTAATAGTTGTATATACGTTATATTAATTTTACAAGAGTCTCCTCCTACTCTAGACTCTATAGTACATTTTTAAAGACTGCCCTCTTAATATAGTTCCTACAACACATTTTACAAGAGTCTCTCTATTTTGTAATTTAGTATTTATTGGATCCGAACTAGACAATCTTGTAATAGTTGTATATAACTTATATTAATTTTAAAAGAGTCTCCTCCTACTCTAAATTTTATAATACATTTTACAAGAGTCTCCTCCAACTCTAGACTTTATAGTACATTTTTAAAGAGTCCCCTCTTACTCTAGTTCTTACAACACATTTTACAAGAGTCTCCTCAAACTCTACACTTTATAGTATATTTTTAAAGATTCCCCTCTTACTCTAGTTCTTAAAACACATTTTATAGGAATTGTTTAGTTTAGTATTTATTGGATCCGAACTAGACTATCTTGTAATAGTTGTATATACTTTATATTAATTTTACAAGAGTCTCCTCCTACTCTAGAATTTATAATACATTTTACAAGGGTCTCCTCCTACTCTACACTTTATAGTACATTTTTAAAGAGTCCCCTCTTACTCTAGTTCTTACAACACATTTCATAGGAAATGTTTGGCTTAGTATTTATATAGATAGATAGATAGATAGATTTATTTAGATCATTGAACCTAATACAGGTAATAGATCATGTCATACATTTACAACCCTAAATATATAATGTGGATGTTATACAATTCACACATAATATTCTTAGCTAGAATCAATAAACTAGACATAAAGCCATTCACAAATTTCTTAGAATAGTAAATACATAAATTTGTTATTTTGTCATAAATTAAAACAAAATTCTGTGAACATCAGACCGAAAAAACTCTTCCAAACAGTAAAATGGTCTCACAGATAGCCATTCAGACACTCTTTTCTTAAAAATAGATTCAGGTACATTACGTGATCTGATGGGCAGTTTGTTAAATAATTTAATACCAACTGATTTAAATGAAGACTGTGTTAGATTTAATCTACAATATTGCTCATGAATAGAATTACAATTTCTTGTATTGTAGGAGTGAATCTGATTATTTTGTACTGTGGCTTCAATGTTGCGCTTGGTATGCATGAGGCATTCAAGAATGTATACATTTATTACAGTTGGAATTTTTTCATTGGCAAAATATGGTTTACAATGTGCATTGTACTGTGCACTGGAAATAAGCCGTACAGCTTTTTTCTGAAGAATTAAAACCCTGTTAACACCTGTGGCATTTCCCCAAAACAAAATCCCATATGAAATCAAACTGTGAAACAAAGCAAAGTATGCTGATCTTAAAAAGATTTTTGGCAAAAGGTTTCTCAAATTTCGGATTAAATATATTACTCTGGAGAGCCTCCTGCATAAATAATCAATTTGAACTTCCCAGTTGAGTTTGACATCAAGATAAATTCCTAACAATTTGACTGAGTTTACTGAATGAAAAACATCTCTCTTTAATGTAAAATTTATCATCTGGGTTTTGTCATTAATTAAAAAGAATTGATCTGAATTGTACCAAGTTACTGCATCCTCAAATACCTTACTCATCAATAAATTTAAATTCACAAAAGATGGGTCTGATGAAAAAAATGTTACATCATCTGCAAACATGACTGTGTCTGAAGCTACATTGACATCAAGGTCATTTACCATTATGGGATCGTAACTAGACTATCTTGTAATAGTTGTATATAACGTATATTAATTTTACAAGAGTCTTCTCCTACTCTAGATTTTATAATACATTTTACAAGAGTCTCCTCCAACTCTAGACTTTATAGTACATTTTTAAAGAGTCCCCTCTTACTCTAGTTCTTACAACACATTTTACAAACGTCTCCTCCTAATTGTTTAATGTAGTATTTATTGGATCAGAACTAGACTATCTTCTAATAGTTGTATATACCTTATATTAATTTTACAAGAGTCTCCTCCTACTCTAGATTTTATAATACATTTTACAAACGTGTCCTCCAACTCTACACTTTATAGTACATTTTTAAAGATTCCCTCCATTACTATAGTTCTTAAAACAAATTTTATAGGATTTGTTTATTTTAGTATTTATTGGATCCGAACTAGACTATCTTGTAATAGTTGTATATACGTTATATTAATTTTACAAGAGTCTCCTCCTACTCTAGATTTTAATAATACATTTTACAAACGTGTCCTCCAACTCTACACTTTATTGTACATTTTTAAAGATTCCCTCCATTACTCTAGTTTTTAAAACAAATTTTATAGGATTTTTTTAGTTTAGTATTTATTGGATCCAAACTAGACCATCTTTCAATAGTTGTATTAACCCTATATTAATTTTACAAGAGTCTTCTCTATTTTTTAATTTATTATTTATTGGATCCGAATAAGACTATCTTCTAATAGTTGTATATACCTTATATTAATTTTACAAGAGTCTCCTCCTACTCTAGACTCTATAGTACATTTTTAAAGACTCCCCTCTTAATCTAGTTCCTACAACACATTTTACAAGAGTCTCCTCTATTTTGTAATTTAGTATTTATTGGATCCGTACTAGACAATCTTGTAATAGTTGTATATAACTTATATTAATTTTACAAGAGTCTCCTCCTACTCTAGATTTTATAATACATTTTACAAGAGTCTCCTCCAACTCTACACTTTAAAATACATTTTTAAAGAGTCCCCTCTTACTCTAGTTCTTACAACACATTTTACAAGAGTCTCCTCCTAATTGTTATGTTTGGTATTTATTGGATCAATTTAGACTATCTTCTAATAGTTGTATATACCTTATATTAATTTTACAAGAATTTCCTCCTACTCTAGATTTTATAATACATTTTACAAGAGTCTCCTCCTACTCTACACTTTATAGTACATTTTACAAACGTGTCCTCCAACTCTCCACTTTATAGTACATTTTAAAAGATTCCCTCCATTACTATAGTTCTTAAAACAAATTTTATAGAATTTGTTTATTTTAGTATTTATTGGATCCGAACTAGACTATCTTGTAATAGTTGTATATACCTTATATTAATTTTAAAAGAGTCTCCTCCTACTCTAAATTTTATAATACATTTTACAAGAGTCTCCTCCAACTCTAGATTTTATAGTACATTTTTAAAGAGTCCCCTCTTACTCTAGTTCTTACAACACATTTTAAAAGAGTCTCCTCAAACTCTACACTTTATAGTACATTTTTAAAGATTCCCCTCTTACTCTAGTTCTTACAACACATTTTATAGGAATTGTTTAGTTTAGTATTTATTGGATCCAAACTAGACTGTCTTGTAATAGTTGTATATACTTTATATTAATTTTACAAGAGTCTCCTCCTACTCTAGAATTTATAATACATTTTACAAGGGTCTCCTCCTACTCTACACTTTATAGTACATTTTTAAAGAGTCCCCTCTTACTCTAGTTCTTACAACACATTTCATAGGAAATGTTTGGCTTAGTATTTATGGGATCGTAACTAGACTATCTTGTAATAGTTGTATATAACTTATATTAATTTTACAAGAGTCTTCTCCTACTCTAGATTTTATAATACATTTTACAAGAGTCTCCTCCAACTCTAGACTTTATAGTACATTTTTAAAGAGTCCCCTCTTACTCTAGTTCTTACAACACATTTTACAAAAGTCTCCTCCTAATTGTTTAATATAGTATTTATTGGATACGAACTAGACTATCTTCTAATAGTTGTATGTACCTTATATTAATTTTAAAAGAATTTCCTCCTACTCTAGATTTTATAATACATTTTACAAGAATCTCCTCCAACTCTACACTTTATAGTACATTTTTAAAGATTCCCTCCATTACTCTAGTTCTTAAAACAAATTTTATAGGATTTTTTTTGTTTAGTATTTATTGGATCCGAACTAGACTATCTTGTAATAGTTGTATATACGTTATATTAATTTTACAAGAGTCTCCTCCTCTTCTAAATCTTATAATACATTTTACAAGAGTCTCCTAAAACTCTACACTTTATAGTACATTTTTAAAGATTCCCCTCTTACTTTAGTTCTTACAACACATTTTATAGGAATTGTTTAGTTTTGTATTTATTGGATCCGAACTAGACTATCTTGTAATAGTTGTATGTACTTTATATTAATTTTACAAGAGTCTCCTCCTACTCTAGAATTTATAATACATTTTACAAGGGTCTCCTCCTACTCTACACTTTATAGTACATTTTTAAAGAGTCCCCTCTTACTCTAGTTCTTACAACACATTTCATAGGAAATGTTTGGCTTAGTATTTATGGGATCGTAACTAGACTATCTTGTAATAGTTGTATATAACTTATATTAATTTTACAAGAGTCTTCTCCTACTCAAAATTTATAATACATTTTACTAGAGTCTCCTCCAACTCTAGACTTTATAGTACATTTTTAAAGAGTCCCCTCTTACTCTAGTTCTTACAACACATTTCATAGGAAATGTTTGGCTTAATATTTATGGGATCGTAACCAGACTATCTTGTAATAGTTGTATAACTTATATTAATTTTACAAGAGTCTTCTCCTACTCTAGATTTTATAATACATTTTACAAGAGTCTCCTCCAACTCTAGACTTTATAGTACATTTTTAAAGAGTCCCCTCTTACTCTAGTTCTTACAACACATTTTACAAGAGTCTCCTCCTAATTGTTAAGTTTAGTATTTATTGGATCCGAACTAGACAATCTTGTAATAGTTGTATATATCTTATTTTAATTTTACAAGATTCTCCTCCTACTCTCAATTTTATAATACATTTTACAAGAGTCTCCTCCAACTCTAGACCTTATAGTACATTTTTAAATAGTCCCCTCTTACTCTAGTTCTTACAACACATTTTACAAGAGTCTCCTCAAACTCAACACTTTATAGTACATTTGTAAAGAGTCCCCTCTTACTCTAGTTCTTACAACACATTTCATTGGAATTAATTGGCTTAGTATTTATGGGATCCTAACTAGACTATCTTGTAATAGTTGTATATAACTTATATTAATTTTACTAGAGTCTCCTCCTACTCTATATTTTATAATACATTTTACAAGAGTCTCCTCCAACTCTAGACTTCATAGTACATTTTTAAAGAGTCCCTTCTTACTCTAGTTCTTACAACACATTTTACAAGAGTCTCCTCCTAATTGTTTAATTTAGTATTTATTGGATCCGAACTAGACTATCTTCTAATAGTTGTATATACCTTATATTAATTTTACAAGAATTTCCTCCTACTCTAGATTTTATAATACATTTTACAAGAGTCTCCTCCAACTCCACACTTTTTAGTACATTTTACAAACGTGTCCTCCAACTCTACACTTTATAGTTCATTTTTAAAGATTCCCTCCATTACTATAGTTCTTAACACAAATTTTATAGGATTTGTTTATTTTAGTATTTATTGGATCCGAACTAGACTATCTTGTAATAGTTGTATATACGTTATATTAATTTTACAAGAGTCTCCTCCTACTCTAGAATTTATAATACATTTTACAAGGGTCTCCTCCTACTCTACACTTTATAGTACATTTTTAAAGAGTCCCCTCTTACTCTAGTTCTTACAACACATTTCATAGGAAATGTTTGGCTTAGTATTTATGGGATCGTAACTAGACTATCTTGTAATAGTTGTATATAACTTATATTAATTTTACAAGAGTCTTCTCCTACTCTAGATTTTATAATACATTTTACAAGAGTCTCCTCCAACTCTAGACTTTATAGTACATTTTTAAAGAGTCCCCTCTTACTCTAGTTCTTACAACACATTTTACAAAAGTCTCCTCCTAATTGTTTAATTTAGTATTTATTGGATCCGAACTAGACTATCTTCTAATAGTTGTATGTACCTTATATTAATTTTACAAGAATTTCCTCCTACTCTAGATTTTATAATACATTTTACAAGAGTCTCCTCCAACTCTACACTTTATAGTACATTTTTAAAGATTCCCTCCATTACTCTAGTTCTTAAAACAAATTTTATAGGATTTGTTTGGTTTAGTATTTATTGGATCCGAACTAGACTATCTTGTAATAGTTGTATATACGTTATATTAATTTTACAAGAGTCTCCTCCTACTCTAGATTTTATAATACATTTTACAAACGTGTCCTCCAACTCTACAATTTATAGTACCTTTTTAAAGATTCCCTCCATTACTCTACTTCTTAAACAAATTTTATAGGATTTTTTTGTTTAGTTTTTATTGGATCCAAACTAGAACATCTTTCAATAGTTGTATTTACCCTATATTAATTTTACAAGAGTCTCCTCCTACTCTAGACTCTATAGTACATTTTTAAAGACTCCCCTCTTAACGTAGTTCTTACAACACATTTTACAAGAGTCTACTCTATTTTTTAATTTATTATTTATTGGATCCGAACTAGACTATCTTCTAATAGTTGTATATACCTTATTTTAATTTTACAAGAGTCTCCTCCTACTCTAAATTTTATAATACATTTTACAAGAGTCTCCTCAAACTCTACACTTTATAGTACATTTTTAAAGATTCCCCTCTTACTCTAGTTCTTAAAACACATTTTATAGGAATTGTTTAGTTTAGTATTTATTGGATCCGAACTAGACTATCTTGTAATAGTTGTATATACCTTATATTAATTTTACAAGAGTGTCCTCCTACTTTAGATTTTATAATACATTTTACAAGGGTCTCCTCCAACTCTAGACTTTATAGTACATTTTTAAAGAGTCCCCTCTTACTCTAGTTCTTACAACACATTTTACAAGAGTCTCCTCAAACTCTACACTTTAAAGTACATTTTAAAAATTCCCCTCTTACTCTAGTTCTTAAAACACATTTTATAGGAATAGTTTATTATTTATTGGATCCGAACTGACTATCTTGTAATAGTTGTATATACGTTATATTAATTTTACAAGAGTCTCCTCCTACTCTAGATTTTATAATACATTTTACAAGAGTCTCCTAAAACTCTACACTTTATAGTACATTTTTAAAGATTCCCCTCTTACTTTAGTTCTTACAACACATTTTATAGGAATTGTTTAGTTTTGTATTTATTGGATCCGAACTAGACTAACTTGTAATAGTTGTATATACTTTATATTAATTTTACAAGAGTCTCCTCCTACTCTAGAATTTATAATACATTTTACAAGGGTCTCCTCCTACTCTACACTTTATAGTACATTTTTAAAGAGTCCCCTCTTACTCTAGTTCTTACAACACATTTTACAAGAGTCTCCTCCTAATTGTTTAATTTAGTATTTATTGGATCCGAACGAGACTATCTTCTAATAGTTGTATATACCTTATATTAATTTTACAAGAATTTCCTCCTACTCTAGATTTTATAATACATTTTACAAAAGTCTCCTCCAACTCTACACTTTATAGTATATTTACAAACGTGTCCTCCACCTCTACACTTTATAGTACATTTTTAAAGATTCCCTCCATTACTCTAGTTCTTAAAACAAATTTTATAGGATTTGTTTAGTTTAGTATTTATTGGCTCCGAACTAGACTATCTTGTAATAGTTGTATATACGTTATATTAATTTTACAAGAGTCTCCTCCTACTCTAGATTTTATAATACATTTTACAAACGTGTCCTCCAACTCTACACTTTATAGTACATTTTTAAAGATTCCCTTCATTACTCTAGTTCTTAAAACAAATTTTATAGGATTTTTTTAGTTTAGTATTTATTGGATCCAAACTAGACAATCTTTCAATAGTTGTATTTACCCTATATTAATTTTACAAGAGTCTCCTCTTACTCTAAATCTTATAATACATTTTACAAGAGTCTCCTTAAACTCTACACTTTAGAGTACATTTTTTAGGATTCCCGTCTTACTCTAGTTCTTAAAACACATTTTATAGGAATTGTTTAGTTTAGTATTAATTGGATCCGAACTAGACTATCCGTAATAGTTGTATATACCTTATATTAATTTTACAAGAGTGTCCTCCTACTCTAGATTTTATAATACATTTTACAAGGGTCTTCTCCTACTCTACACTTTATAGTACATTTTTAAAGAGTCCCCTCTTACTCTAGTTCTTACAACACATTTCACAGGAATTTTTTGGCTTAGTATTTATGGGATCGTAACTAGACTATCTTGTAATAGTTGTATATAACTTATATTAATTTTACAAGAGTCTTTTCCTACTCTAGATTTTATAATACATTTTACAAGAGTCTCCTCCAACTCTAGGCTTTATAGTACATTTTTAAAGAGTCCCCTCTTACTCTAGTTCTTACAACACATTTTACAAGAGTCTCCTCCTAATTGTTAAGTTTAGTATTTATTGGATCCGAACTAGACAATCTTGTAATAGTTGTATATATCTTATTTTAATTTTACAAGAGTCTCCTCCAACTCTAGACCTTATAGTACATTTTTAAATAGTCCCCTCTTACTCTAGTTCTTACAACACATTTTACAAGAGTCTCCTCAAACTCTACACTTTATAGAACATTTTTAAAGAGTCCCCTCTTACTCTAGTTCTTACAACACATTTCATAGGAATTGTTTGGCTTAGTATTTATGGGATCCTAACGAAACTATCTTGTAATAGTTGTGTATAACTTATATTAATTTTACAAGAGTCTCCTCCTACTCTATATTTTATAATACATTTTACAAGAGTCTCCTCCAACTCTACACTTTATAATACATTTTTAAAGAGTCCCCTCTTACTCTAGTTCTTACAACACATTTTACAAGAGTCTCCTCCTAATTGTTATGTTTGGTATTTATTGGATCAATTTAGACTATCTGGTAATAGTTGTATATACCTTATATTAATTTTACAAGATTCTCCTCCTACTCTAGATTTCATAATACATTTTACAAGAGTCTCCTCCTAATTGTTTAATTTAGTATTTTTTGGATCCGATCTAGACTATCTTCTGATAGTTGTATATACCTTATATTAATTTTACAAGAATTTCCTCCTACTCTAGATTTTATAATACATTTTACAAGAGTCTCCTCCAACTCTACACTTTATAGTACATTTTACAAACGTGTCCTCCAACTCTACACTTTATAGTAAATTTTTAAAGATTCCCTCCATTACTATAGTTCTTAAAACAAATTTTATAGGATTTGTTTATTTTAGTATTTATTGGATCCGAACTAGACTATCTTGTAATAGTTGTATATACGTTATATTAATTTTACAAGAGTCTCCTCCTACTCTAGACTCTAAAGTACATTTTTAAAGACTCCCCTCTTAATCTAGTT
Organism: Flexamia atlantica; assembly: GCA_035578135.1. Taxonomy (NCBI): domain Eukaryota; kingdom Metazoa; phylum Arthropoda; class Insecta; order Hemiptera; family Cicadellidae; genus Flexamia; species Flexamia atlantica. Next base: position 817,376 of record JAQJVK010000083.1, read on the forward strand.
CCTACAACACATTTTACAAGAGTCTCTCTATTTTGTAATTTAGTATTTATTGGATCCGAACTAGACAATCTTGTAATAGTTGTATATAACTTATCTTAATTTTAAAAGAGTCTCCTCCTACTCTAAATTTTATAATACATTTTACAAGAGTCTCCTCCAACTCTAGACTTTATAGTACATTTTTAAAGAGTCCCCTCTTACTCTAGTTCTTACAACACATTTTACAAGAGTCTCCTCAAACTCTACACTTTATAGTACATTTTTAAAAATTCCCCTCTTACTCTAGTTCTTACAACACATTTTATAGGAATTGTTTAGTTTAGTATTTATTGGATCCGAACTAGGCTATCTTGTAATAGTTGTATATACTTCATATTAATTTTACAAGAGTCTCCTCCTACTCTAGAATTTATAATACATTTTACAAGGGTCTCCTCCTACTCTTCACTTTATAGTACATTTTTAAAGAGTCCCCTCTTACTCTAGTTCTTACAACATATTTCATAGGAAATGTTTGGCTTAGTATTTATGGGATCGTAACTAGACTATCTTGTAATAGTTGTATATAACTTTTATTAATTTTACAAGAGTCTTCTCCTACTCTAGATTTTATAATACATTTTACAAGAGTTTCCTCCAACTCTAGACTTTATAGTACATTTTTAAAGAGTCCCCTCTTACTCTAGTTCTTACAACACATTTTACAAAAGTCTCCTCCAAATTGTTTAATTTAGTATTTATTGGATCCGAACTAGACTATCTTCTAATAGTTGTATGTACCTTATATTAATTTTACAAGAATTTCCTCCTACTCTAGATTTTATAATACATTTTACAAGAGTCTCCTCCAACTCTACACTTTATAGTACATTTTTAAAGATTCCCTCCATTACTCTAGTTCTTAAAACAAATTTTATAGGATTTGTTTGGTTTAGTATTTATTGGATCCGAACTAGACTATCTTGTAATAGTTGTATATACGTTATATTAATTTTACAAGAGTCTCCTCCTACTCTAGATTTTATAATACATTTTACAAACGTGTCCTCCAACTCTACAATTTATAGTACCTTTTTAAAGATTCCCTCCATTACTCTAGTTCTTAAACAAATTTTATAGGATTTTTTTTGTTTAGTTTTTATTGGATCCAAACTAGACCATCTTTCAATAGTTGTATTTACCCTATATTAATTTTACAAGAGTCTCCTCCTACTCTAGACTCTATAGTACATTTTTAAAGACTCCCCTCTTAACGTAGTTCTTACAACACATTTTACAAGAGTCTACTCTATTTTTTAATTTATTATTTATTGGATCCGAACTAGACTATCTTCTAATAGTTGTATATACCTTATTTTAATTTTACAAGAGTCTCCTCCTACTCTAAATTTTATAATACATTTTACAAGAGTCTCCTCAAACTCTACACTTTATAGTACATTTTTAAAGATTCCCCTCTTACTCTAGTTCTTAAAACACATTTTATAGGAATTGTTTAGTTTAGTATTTATTGGATCCGAACTAGACTATCTTGTAATAGTTGTATATACCATATATTAATTTTACAAGAGTGTCCTCCTACTTTAGATTTTATAATACATTTTACAAGGGTCTCCTCCAACTCTAGACTTTATAGTACATTTTTAAAGAGTCCCCTCTTACTCTAGTTCTTACAACACATTTTACAAGAGTCTCCTCAAACTCTACACTTTAAAGTACATTTTTAAAGATTCCCCTCTTACTCTAGTTCTTAAAACACATTTTATAGGAATAGTTTAGTATTTATTGGATCCGAACTAGACTATCTTGTAATAGTTGTATATACGTTATATTAATTTTACAAGAGTCTCCTCCTACTCTAGATTTTATGATACATTTTACAAGAGTCTCCTAAAACTCTACACTTTATAGTACATTTTTAAAGATTCCCCTCTTACTTTAGTTCTTACAACACATTTTATAGGAATTGTTTAGTTTTGTATTTATTGGATCCGAACTAGACTATCTTGTAATAGTTGTATATACTTTATATTAATTTTAGAAGAGTCTCCTCCTACTCTAGAATTTATAATACATTTTACAAGGGTCTCCTCCTACTCTACACTTTATAGTACATTTTTAAAGAGTCCCCTCTTACTCTAGTTCTTACAACACATTTTACAAGAGTCTCCTCCTAATTGTTTAATTTAGTATTTATTGGATCCGAACGAGACTATCTTCTAATAGTTGTATATACCTTATATTAATTTTATAAGAATTTCCTCCTACTCTAGATTTTATAATAGATTTTACAAAAGTCTCCTGCAACTCTACACGTTATAGTATATTTACAAACGTGTCCTCCAACTCTACACTTTATAGTACATTTTTAAAGATTCCCTCCATTACTCTAGTTCTTAAAACAAATTTTATAGGATTTGTTTAGTTTAGTATTTATTGGCTCCGAACTAGACTATCTTGTAATAGTTGTATATACGTTATATTAATTTTACAAGAGTCTCCTCTTACTCTAAATCTTATAATACATTTTACAAGAGTCTCCTTAAACTCTACACTTTATAGTACATTTTTTAGGATTCCCGTCTTACTCTAGTTCTTAAAACACATTTTATAGGAATTGTTTAGTTTAGTATTAATTGGATCCGAACTAGACTATCTGTAATAGTTGTATATACCTTATATTAATTTTACAAGAGTGTCCTCCTACTCTAGATTTTATAATACATTTTACAAGGGTCTTCTCCTACTCTACACTTTATAGTACATTTTTAAAGAGTCCCCTCTTACTCTAGTTCTTACAACACATTTCACAGGAATTGTTTGGCTTAGTATTTATGGGATCGTAACTAGACTATCTTGTAATAGTTGTATATAACTTATATTAATTTTACAAGAGTCTTTTCCTACTCTAGATTTTATAATACATTTTACAAGAGTCTCCTCCAACTCTAGACTTTAGAGTACATTTTTAAAGAGTCCCCTCTTACTCTAGTTCTTACAACACATTTTACAAGAGTCTCCTCCTAATTGTTAAGTTTAGTATTTATTGGATCCGAACTAGACAATCTTGTAATAGTTGTATATATCTTATTTTAATTTTACAAGAGTCTCCTCCAACTCTAGACCTTATAGTACATTTTTAAATAGTCCCCTCTTACTCTAGTTCTTACAACACATTTTACAAGAGTCTCCTCAAACTCTACACTTTATAGAACATTTTTAAAGAGTCCCCTCTTACTCTAGTTCTTACAACACATTTCATAGGAATTGTTTGGCTTAGTATTTATGGGATCCTAACGAAACTATCTTGTAGTAGTTGTGTATAACTTATATTAATTATACAAGAGTCTCCTCCTACTCTAGATTTTATAATACATTTTACAAGAGTCTCCTCCAACTCTACACTTTATAATACATTTTTAAAGAGTCCCCTCTTACTCTAGTTCTTACAACACATTTTACAAGAGTCTCCTCCTAATTGTTATGTTTGGTATTTATTGGATCAATTTAGACTATCTGGTAATAGTTGTATATACCTTATATTAATTTTACAAGATTCTCCTCCTACTCTAGATTTCATAATACATTTTACAAGAGTCTCCTCCTAATTGTTTAATTTAGTATTTTTTGGATCCGAACTAGACTATCTTCTAATAGTTGTATATACCTTATATTAATTTTACAAGAATTTCCTCCTACTCTAGATTTTATAATACATTTTACAAGAGTCTCCTCCAACTCTACACTTTATAGTACATTTTACAAACGTGTCCTCCAACTCTACACTTTATAGTACATTTTTAAAGATTCCCTCCATTACTATAGTTCTTAAAACAAATTTTATAGAATTTGTTTATTTTAGTATTTATTGGATCCGAACTAGACTATCTTGTAATAGTTGTATATACGTTATATTAATTTTACAAGAGTCTCCTCCTACTCTAGACTCTATAGTACATTTTTAAAGACTCCCCTCTTAATCTAGTTCCTACAACACATTTTACAAGAGTCTCTCTATTTTGTAATTTAGTATTTATTGGATCCGAACTAGACAATCTTGTAATAGTTGTATATAACTTATCTTAATTTTAAAAGAGTCTCCTCCTACTCTAAATTTTATAATACATTTTACAAGAGTCTCCTCCAACTCTAGACTTTATAGTACATTTTTAAAGAGTCCCCTCTTACTCTAGTTCTTACAACACATTTTACAAGAGTCTCCTCAAACTCTACACTTTATAGTACATTTTTAAAAATTCCCCTCTTACTCTAGTTCTTACAACACATTTTACAAGAGTCTCCTCCTAATTGTTATGTTTGGTATTTATTGGATCAATTTAGACTATCTTGTAATAATTGTATATACCTTATATTAATTTTACAAGATTCTCCTCCTACTCTAGATTTCATAATACATTTTACAAGAGTCTCCTCCTACTGTAACCTCTATAGTACATTTTTAAAGAGTTCCCTCTTACTCTTGTTTTTACAATATACTTTACAAGAGTCTCCTCCAAATTTTTTAAATTAGTATTTATTGGATCAGAACTATATTATCTGGTAAAAGTTGTATATATCTTATATTAATTTTACAAGAGTCTCCTCCTACTCTAGATTTTATAATACATTTTACAAACGTGTCCTCCAACTCTACACTTTATAGTACATTTTTAAAGATTCCCTCCATTACTCTAGTTCTTAAAACAAATTTTATATGATTTTTTTTGTTTAGTTTTTATTGGATCCAAACTAGACCATCTTTCAATAGTTGTATTTACCCTATATTAATTTTACAAGAGTCTCCTCCTACTCTAGACTCTATAGTACATTTTTAAAGCCTCCCCTCTTAACGTAGTTCTTACAACACATTTTACAAGAGTCTACTCTATTTTTTAATTTATTATTTATTGGATCCGAACTAGACTATCTTCTAGTAGTTGTATATACGTTATATTAATTTTACAAGAGTCTCCTCCTACTCTAAATCTTATAATACATTTTACAAGAGTCTCCTTAAACTCTACACTTTATAGTACATTTTTAAAGAGTCCCCTCTTACTCTAGTTCTTACAACACATTTTACAAGAGTCTCCTCAAACTTTACACTTTATAGTACATTTTTAAAGATTCCCCTCTTACTCTAGTTCTTAAAACACATTTTATAGGAATTGATTAGTTTAGTATTTATTGGATCCGAACTAGACTATCTTCTAGTAGTTGTATATACGTTATATTAATTTTACAAGAGTCTCCTCCTACTCTAAATCTTATAATACATTTTACAAGAGTCTCCTTAAACTCTACACTTTATAGTACATTTTTAAAGATTCCCCTCTTACTCTAGTTCTTAAAACACATTTTATAGGAATTGATTAATTTAGTATTTATTGGATCCGAACTAGACTATCTTGTAATAGTTGTATATACCTTATATTAATTTTACTAGAGTGTCCTCCTACTTTAGATTTTATAATACATTTTACAAGGGTCTCCTCCAACTCTAGACTTTATAGTACATTTTTAAAGAGTCCCCTCTTACTCTAGTTCTTACAACACATTTTACAAGAGTCTCCTCAAACTTTACACTTTATAGTACATTTTTAAAGATTCCCCTCTTACTCTAGTTCTTAAAACACATTTTATAGGAATAGTTTAGTATTTATTGGATCCGAACTAGACTATCTTGTAATAGTTGTATATACGTTATATTAATTTTACAAGAGTCTCCTCCTACTCTGGATTTTATAATACATTTTACAAGAGTCTCCTAAAACTCTACACTTTATAGTACATTTTTAAAGATTCCCCTCTTACTTTAGTTCTTACAACACATTTTATAGGAATTGTTTAGTTTTGTATTTATTGGATCCGAACTAGACTATCTTGTAATAGTTGTATGTACTTTATATTAATTTTACAAGAGTCTCCTCCTACTCTAGAATTTATAATACATTTTACAAGGGTCTCCTCCTACTCTACACTTTATAGTACATTTTTAAAGAGTCCCCTCTTACTCTAGTTCTTACAACACATTTCATAGGAAATGTTTGGCTTAGTATTTATGGGATCGTAACTAGACTATCTTGTAATAGTTGTATATAACTTATATTAATTTTACAAGAGTCTTCTCCTACTCAAAATTTATAATACATTTTACTAGAGTCTCCTCCAACTCTAGACTTTATAGTACATTTTTAAAGAGTCCCCTCTTACTCTAGTTCTTACAACACATTTCATAGGAAATGTTTGGCTTAGTATTTATGGGATCGTAACTAGACTATCTTGTAATAGTATTATATAACTTATATTAATTTTACAAGAGTCTTCTCCTACTCTAGATTTTATAATACATTTTACAAGAGTCTCCTCCAACTCTAGACTTTATAGTACATTTTTAAAGAGTCCCCTCTTACTCTAGTTCTTACAACACATTTTACAAGAGTCTCCTCAAACTCAACACTTTATAGTACATTTGTAAAGAGTCCCCTCTTACTCTAGTTCTTACAACACATTTCATAGGAATTAATTGGCTTAGTATTTATGGGATCCTAACTAGACAATCTTGTAATAGTTGTATATATCTTATTTTAATTTTACAAGAGTCTCCTCCTACTCTAAATTTTATAATACATTTTACAAGAGTCTCCTCCAACTCTAGACCTTATAGTACATTTTTAAATAGTCCCCTCTTACTCTAGTTCTTACAACACATTTTACAAGAGTCTCCTCAAACTCAACACTTTATAGTACATTTGTAAAGAGTCCCCTCTTACTCTAGTTCTTACAACACATTTCATAGGAATTAATTGGCTTAGTATTTATGGGATCCTAACTAGACTATCTTGTAATAGTTGTATATAACTTATATTAATTTTACTAGAGTCTCCTCCTACTCTAGATTTTATAATACATTTTACAAGAGTCTCCTCCAACTCTAGACTTCATAGTACATTTTTAAAGAGTCCCTTCTTACTCTAGTTCTTACAACACATTTTACAAGAGTCTCCTCCTAATTGTTTAATTTAGTATTTATTGGATCCGAACTAGACTATCTTCTAATAGTTGTATATACCTTATATTAATTTTACAAGAATTTCCTCCTACTCTAGATTTTATAATACATTTTACAAGAGTCTCCTCCAACTCCACACTTTTTAGTACATTTTACAAACGTGTCCTCCAACTCTACACTTTATAGTACATTTTTAAAGATTCCCTCCATTACTATAGTTCTTAACACAAATTTTATAGGATTTGTTTATTTTAGTATTTATTGGATCCGAACTAGACTATCTTGTAATAGTTGTATATACGTTATATTAATTTTACAAGAGTCTCCTCCTACTCTAGACTCTATAGTACATTTTTAAAGACTCCCCTCTTAATCTAGTTCCTACAACACATTTTACAAGAGTCTCTATATTTTGTAATTTAGTATTTATTGTATTCGAACTAGACAATCTTGTAATAGTTGTATATAACTTATATTAATTTTAAAAGAGTCTCCTCCTACTCTAATTTTTATAATACATTTTACAAGAGTCTCCTCCAACTCTAGACTTTATAGTACATTTTTAAAGAGTCCCCTCTTACTCTAGTTCTTACAACACATTTTACAAGAGTCTCCTCAAACTATACACTTTATAGTACATTTTTAAAGATTCCCCTCTTACTCCAGTTCTTACAACACATTTTATAGGAATTGTTTAGTTTAGTATTTATTGGATCCAAACTAGACTATCTTGTAATAGTTGTATATACTTTATATTAATTTTACAAGAGTCTCCTCCTACTCTAGAATTTATAATACATTTTACAAGGGTCTCCTCCTACTCTACACTTTATAGTACATTTTTAAAGAGTCCCCTCTTACTCTAGTTCTTACAACACATTTCATAGGAAATGTTTGGCTTAGTATTTATGGGATCGTAACTAGACTATCTTGTAATAGTTGTATATAACTTATATTAATTTTACAAGAGTCTTCTCCTACTCTAGATTTTATAATACATTTTACAAGAGTCTCCTCCAACTCTAGACTTTATAGTACATTTTTAAAGAGTCCCCTCTTACTCTAGTTCTTACAACACATTTTACAAAAGTCTCCTCCTAATTGTTTAATTTAGTATTTATTGGATCCGAACTAGACTATCTTCTAATAGTTGTATGTACCTTATATTAATTTTACAAGAATTTCCTCCTACTCTAGATTTTATAATACATTTTACAAGAGTCTCCTCCAACTCTACACTTTATAGTACATTTTTAAAGATTCCCTCCATTACTCTAGTTCTTAAAACAAATTTTATAGGATTTGTTTGGTTTAGTATTTATTGGATCCGAACTAGACTATCTTGTAATAGTTGTATATACGTTATATTAATTTTACAAGAGTCTCCTCCTACTATAGATTTTATAATACATTTTACAAACGTGTCCTCCAACTCTACAATTTATAGTACCTTTTTAAAGATTCCCTCCATTACTCTAGTTCTTAAACAAATTTTATAGGATTTTTTTGTTTAGTTTTTATTGGATCCAAACTAGACCATCTTTCAATAGTTGTATTTACCCTATATTAATTTTACAAGAGTCTCCTCCTACTCTAGACTCTAATTTTTAAAGACTCCCCTCTTAACGTAGTTCTTACAACACATTTTACAAGAGTCTACTCTATTTTTTAATTTATTATTTATAGGATCCGAACTAGACTATCTTCTAATAGTTGTATATACCTTATTTTAATTTTACAAGAGTCTCCTCCTACTCTAAATTTTATAATACATTTTACAAGAGTCTCCTCAAACTCTACACTTTATAGTACATTTTTAAAGATTCCCCTCTTACTCTAGTTCTTAAAACACATTTTATAGGAATTGTTTAGTTTAGTATTTATTGGATCCGAACTAGACTATCTTGTAATAGTTGTATATACCTTATATTAATTTTACAAGAGTGTCCTCCTACTTTAGATTTTATAATACATTTTACAAGGGTCTCCTCCAACTCTAGACTTTATAGTACATTTTTAAAGAGTCCCCTCTTACTCTAGTTCTTACAACACATTTTACAAGAGTCTCCTCAAACTCTACACTTTAAAGTACATTTTAAAAATTCCCCTCTTACTCTAGTTCTTAAAACACATTTTATAGGAATAGTTTAGTATTTATTGGATCCGAACTAGACTATCTTGTAATAGTTGTATATACGTTATATTAATTTTACAAGAGTCTCCTCCTACTCTAGATTTTATAATACATTTTACAAGAGTCTCCTAAAACTCTACACTTTATAGTACATTTTTAAAGATTCCCCTCTTACTTTAGTTCTTACAACACATTTTATAGGAATTGTTTAGTTTTGTATTTATTGGATCCGAACTAGACTATCCTGTAATAGTTGTATATACTTTATATTAATTTTACAAGATTCTCCTCCTACTCTAGAATTTATAATACATTTTACAAGGGTCTTCTCCTACTCTACACTTTATAGTACATTTTTAAAGAGTCCCCTCTTACTCTAGTTCTTACAACACATTTTACAAGAGTCTCCTCCTAATTGTTTAATTTAGTATTTATTGGATCCGAACGAGACTATCTTCTAATAGTTGTATATACCTTATATTAATTTTACAAGAATTTCCTCCTACTCTAGATTTTATAATACATTTTACAAAAGTCTCCTCCAACTCTACACTTTATAGTATATTTACAAACGTGTCCTCCACCTCTACACTTTATAGTACATTTTTAAAGATTCCCTCCATTACTCTAGTTCTTAAAACAAATTTTATAGGATTTGTTTAGTTTAGTATTTATTGGCTCCGAACTAGACTATCTTGTAATAGTTGTATATACGTTATATTAATTTTACAAGAGTCTCCTCCTACTCTAGATTTTATAATACATTTTACAAACGTGTCCTCCAACTCTACACTTTATAGTACATTTTTAAAGATTCCCTTCATTACTCTAGTTCTTAAAACAAATTTTATAGGATTTTTTTAGTTTAGTATTTATTGGATCCAAACTAGACAATCTTTCAATAGTTGTATTTACCCTATATTAATTTTACAAGAGTCTCCTCTTACTCTAAATCTTATAATACATTTTACAAGAGTCTCCTTAAACTCTACACTTTAGAGTACATTTTTTAGGATTCCCGTCTTACTCTAGTTCTTAAAACACATTTTATAGGAATTGTTTAGTTTAGTATTAATTGGATCCGAACTAGACTATCCGTAATAGTTGTATATACCTTATATTAATTTTACAAGAGTGTCCTCCTACTCTAGATTTTATAATACATTTTACAAGGGTCTTCTCCTACTCTACACTTTATAGTACATTTTTAAAGAGTCCCCTCTTACTCTAGTTCTTACAACACATTTCACAGGAATCTTTTGGCTTAGTATTTATGGGATCGTAACTAGACTATCTTGTAATAGTTGTATATAACTTATATTAATTTTACAAGAGTCTTTTCCTACTCTAGATTTTATAATACATTTTACAAGAGTCTCCTCCAACTCTAGGCTTTATAGTACATTTTTAAAGAGTCCCCTCTTACTCTAGTTCTTACAACACATTTTACAAGAGTCTCCTCCTAATTGTTAAGTTTAGTATTTATTGGATCCGAACTAGACAATCTTGTAATAGTTGTATATATCTTATTTTAATTTTACAAGAGTCTCCTCCAACTCTAGACCTTATAGTACATTTTTAAATAGTCCCCTCTTACTCTAGTTCTTACAACACATTTTACAAGAGTCTCCTCAAACTCTACACTTTATAGAACATTTTTAAAGAGTCCCCTCTTACTCTAGTTCTTACAACACATTTCATAGGAATTGTTTGGCTTAGTATTTATGGGATCCTAACGAAACTATCTTGTAATAGTTGTGTATAACTTATATTAATTTTACAAGAGTCTCCTCCTACTCTAGATTTTATAATACATTTTACAAGAGTCTCCTCCAACTCTACACTTTATAATACATTTTTAAAGAGTCCCCTCTTACTCTAGTTCTTACAACACATTTTACAAGAGTCTCCTCCTAATTGTTATTATAAAGTGTAGAGTTGGAGGAGACTCTTGTAAAATGTATTATAAAATCTAGAGTAGGAGGAGACTCTTGTAAAATTAATATAAGTTATATACAACTATTACAAGATTGTCTAGTACGGATCCAATAAATACTAAATTACAAAATAGAGGAGACTCTTGTAAAATGTGTTGTAGGAACTAGATTAAGAGGGGAGTCTTTAAAAATGTACTATAGAGTCTAGAGTAGGAGGAGACTCTTGTAAAATTAATATAAGGTATATACAACTATTAGAAGATAGTCTTATTCGGATCCAATAAATAATAAATTAAAAAATAGAGAAGACTCTTGTAAAATTAATATAGGGTAAATACAACTATTGAAAGATGGTCTAGTTTGGATCCAATAAATACTAAACTAAAAAAATCCTATAAAATTTGTTTTAAGAACTAGAGTAATGGAGGGAATCTTTAAAAATGTACAATAAAGTGTAGAGTTGGAGGACACGTTTGTAAAGTGTATTATTAAAATCTGGAGTAGGAGGAGACTCTTGTAAAATTAATATAACGTATATACAACTATTACAAGATAGTCTAGTTTGGATCCAATAAATACTAAAATAAACAAATCCTATAAAATTTGTTTTAAGAACTATAGTAATGGAGGGAATCTTTAAAAATGTACTATAAAGTGTAGAGTTGGAGGACACGTTTGTAAAATGTATTATAAAATCTAGAGTAGGAGGAGACTCTTGTAAAATTAATATAAGTTATATACAACTATTACAAGATAGTCTAATTACGATCCCATAAATACTAAGCCAAACATTTCCTATGAAATGTGTTGTAAGAACTAGAGTAAGAGGGGACACTTTAAAAATGTACTATAAAGTGTAGAGTAGGAGGAGACCCTTGTAAAATTTATTATAAATTCTAGAGTAGGAGGAGACTCTTGTAAAATTAATATAAAGTATATACAACTATTACAAGATAGTCTAGTTCGGATCCAATAAATACTAAATTAAACAATTAGGAGGAGACTCTTGTAAAATGTGTTGTAAGAACTAGAGTAAGAGGGGACTCTTTAAAAATGTACTATGAAGTCTAGAGTTGGAGGAGACTCTTGTAAAATGTATTATAAAATCTAGAGTAGGAGGAGACTCTAGTAAAATTAATATAAGTTATATACAACTATTACAAGATAGTCTAGTTAGGATCCCATAAATACTAAGCCAATTAATTCCTATGAAATGTGTTGTAAGAACTAGAGTAAGAGGGGACTCTTTAAAAATGTACTATAAGGTGTTGAGTAGGAGGAGACCCTTGTAAAATGTATTATAAAATCTAGAGTAGGAGGAGACTCTTGTAAAATTAATATAAGATATATACAACTTTTACCAGATAATATAGTTCTGATCCAATAAATACTAATTTAAACAATTTGGAGGAGACTCTTGTAAAGTATATTGTAAAAACAAGAGTAAGAGGGAACTCTTAAAAAATGTACTATAGAGGTTAGAGTAGGAGGAGACTCTTGTAAAATGTATTATGAAATCTAGAGTAGGAGGAGAATCTTGTAAAATTAATATAAGGTATATACAACTATTACAAGATAGTCTAAATTGATCCAATAAATACCAAACATAACAATTAGGAGGAGACTCTTGTAAAATGTGTTGTAAGAACTAGAGTAAGAGGGGAATTTTTAAAAATGTACTATAAAGTGTAGAGTTTGAGGAGACTCTTGTAAAATGTGTTGTAAGAACTAGAGTAAGAGGGGACTCTTTAAAAATGTACTATAAAGTCTAGAGTTGGAGGAGACTCTTGTAAAATGTATTATAAAATTTAGAGTAGGAGGAGACTCTTTTAAAATTAAGATAAGTTATATACAACTATTACAAGATTGTCTAGTTCGGATCCAATAAATACTAAATTACAAAATAGAGAGACTCTTGTAAAATGTGTTGTAGGAACTAGATTAAGAGGGGAGTCTTTAAAAATGTACTATAGAGTCTAGAGTAGGAGGAGACTCTTGTAAAATTAATATAACGTATATACAACTATTACAAGATAGTCTAGTTCGGATCCAATAAATACTAAAATAAACAAATCCTATAAAATTTGTTTTAAGAACTATAGTAATGGAGGGAATCTTTAAAAATGTACTATAAAGTGTAGAGTTGGAGGACACGTTTGTAAAATGTACTATAAAGTGTAGAGTTGGAGGAGACTCTTGTAAAATGTATTATAAAATCTAGAGTAGGAGGAAATTCTTGTAAAATTAATATAAGGTATATACAACTATTAGAAGATAGTCTAGTTCGGATCCAAAAAATACTAAATTAAACAATTAGGAGGAGACTCTTGTAAAATGTATTATGAAATCTAGAGTAGGAGGAGAATCTTGTAAAATTAATATAAGGTATATACAACTATTACCAGATAGTCTAAATTGATCCAATAAATACCAAACATAACAATTAGGAGGAGACTCTTGTAAAATGTGTTGTAAGAACTAGAGTAAGAGGGGACTATTTAAAAATGTACTATAAGGTCTAGGGTTGGAGGAGACTCTTGTAAAATTAAAATAAGATATATACAACTATTACAAGATTGTCTAGTTCGGATCCAATAAATACTAAACTTAACAATTAGGAGGAGACTCTTGTAAAATGTGTTGTAAGAACTAGAGTAAGAGGTGACTCTTTAAAAATGTACTATAAAGTCTAGAGTTGGAGGAGACTCTTGTAAAATGTATTATAAAATCTAGAGTAGGAAAAGACTCTTGTAAAATTAATATAAGTTATATACAACTATTACAAGATAGTCTAGTTACGATCCCATAAATACTAAGCCAAACAATTCCTGTGAAATGTGTTGTAAGAACTAGAGTAAGAGGGGACTCTTTAAAAATGTACTATAAAGTGTAGAGTAGGAGAAGACCCTTGTAAAATGTATTATAAAATCTAGAGTAGGAGGACACTCTTGTAAAATTAATATAAGGTATATACAACTATTACAGATAGTCTAGTTCGGATCCAATTAATACTAAACTAAACAATTCCTATAAAATGTGTTTTAAGAACTAGAGTAAGACGGGAATCCTAAAAAATGTACTATAAAGTGTAGAGTTTAAGGAGACTCTTGTAAAATGTATTATAAGATTTAGAGTAAGAGGAGACTCTTGTAAAATTAATATAGGGTAAATACAACTATTGAAAGATTGTCTAGTTTGGATCCAATAAATACTAAACTAAAAAAATCCTATAAAATTTGTTTTAAGAACTAGAGTAATGAAGGGAATCTTTAAAAATGTACTATAAAGTGTAGAGTTGGAGGACACGTTTGTAAAATGTATTATAAAATCTAGAGTAGAAGGAGACTCTTGTAAAATTAATATAACGTATATACAACTATTACAAGATAGTCTAGTTCGGAGCCAATAAATACTAAACTAAACAAATCCTATAAAATTTGTTTTAAGAACTAGAGTAATGGAGGGAATCTTTAAAAATGTACTATAAAGTGTAGAGTTGGAGGACACGTTTGTAAATATACTATAACGTGTAGAGTTGCAGGAGACTTTTGTAAAATCTATTATAAAATCTAGAGTAGGAGGAAATTCTTATAAAATTAATATAAGGTATATACAACTATTAGAAGATAGTCTCGTTCGGATCCAATAAATACTAAATTAAACAATTAGGAGGAAACTCTTGTAAAATGTGTTGTAAGAACTAGAGTAAGAGGGGACTCTTTAAAAATGTACTATAAAGTGTAGAGTAGGAGGAGACCCTTGTAAAATGTATTATAAATTCTAGAGTAGGAGGAGACTCTTGTAAAATTAATATAAAGTATATACAACTATTACAAGATAGTCTAGTTCGGATCCAATAAATACAAAACTAAACAATTCCTATAAAATGTGTTGTAAGAACTAAAGTAAGAGGGGAATCTTTAAAAATGTACTATAAAGTGTAGAGTTTTAGGAGACTCTTGTAAAATGTATTATAAAATCTAGAGTAGGAGGAGACTCTTGTAAAATTAATATAACGTATATACAACTATTACAAGATAGTCTAGTTCGGATCCAATAAATACTAAACAATTCCTATAAAATGTGTTTTAAGAACTAGAGTAAGAGGGGAATCTTTAAAAATGTACTTTAAAGTGTAGAGTTTGAGGAGACTCTTGTAAAATGTGTTGTAAGAATTAGAGTAAGAGGGGACTCTTTAAAAATGTACTATAAAGTCTAGAGTTGGAGGAGACCCTTGTAAAATGTATTATAAAATCTAAAGTAGGAGGACACTCTTGTAAAATTAATATAAGGTATATACAACTATTACAAGATAGTCTAGTTCGGATCCAATAAATACTAAACTAAACAATTCCTATAAAATGTGTTTTAAGAACTAGAGTAAGAGGGGAATCTTTAAAAATTTACTATAAAGTGTAGAGTTTGAGGAGACTCTTGTAAAATTAAAATAAGGTATATACAACTATTAGAAGATAGTCTAGTTCGGATGCAATAAATAATAAATTAAAAAATAGAGTAGACTCTTGTAAAATGTGTTGTAAGAACTACGTTAAGAGGGGAGTCTTTAAAAATGTACTATAGAGTCTAGAGTAGGAGGAGACTCTTGTAAAATTAATATAGGGTAAATACAACTATTGAAAGATGGTCTAGTTTGGATCCAATAAAACTAAACAAAAAAAATCCTATAAAATTTGTTTAAGAACTAGAGTAATGGAGGGAATCTTTAAAAATGTACTATAAAGTGTAGAGTTGGAGGAGACTCTTGTAAAATGTATTATAAAATCTAGAGTAGGAGGAAATTCTTGTAAAATTAATATAAAGTATATACAACTATTACAAGATAGCCTAGTTCGGATCCAATAAATACTAAACTAAACAATTCCTATAAAATGTGTTGTAAGAACTAGAGTAAGAGGGGAATTTTTAAAAATGTACTATAAAGTGTAGAGTTTGAGGAGACTCTTGTAAAATGTGTTGTAAGAACTAGAGTAAGAGGGGACTCTTTAAAAATGTACTATAAAGTCTAGAGTTGGAGGAGACTCTTGTAAAATGTATTATAAAATTTAGAGTAGGAGGAGACTCTTTTAAAATTAAGATAAGTTATATACAACTATTACAAGATTGTCTAGTTCGGATCCAATAAATACTAAATTACAAAATAGAGAGACTCTTGTAAAATGTGTTGTAGGAACTAGATTAAGAGGGGAGTCTTTAAAAATGTACTATAGAGTCTAGAGTAGGAGGAGACTCTTGTAAAATTAATATAACGTATATACAACTATTACAAGATAGTCTAGTTCGGATCCAATAAATACTAAAATAAACAAATCCTATAAAATTTGTTTTAAGAACTATAGTAATGGAGGGAATCTTTAAAAATGTACTATAAAGTGTAGAGTTGGAGGACACGTTTGTAAAATGTACTATAAAGTGTAGAGTTGGAGGAGACTCTTGTAAAATGTATTATAAAGTCTAGAGTAGGAGGAAATTCTTGTAAAATTAATATAAGGTATATACAACTATTAGAAGATAGTCTAGATCGGATCCAAAAAATACTAAATTAAACAATTAGGAGGAGACTCTTGTAAAATGTATTATGAAATCTAGAGTAGGAGGAGAATATTGTAAAATTAATATAAGGTATATACAACTATTACCAGATAGTCTAAATTGATCCAATAAATACCAAACATAACAATTAGGAGGAGACTCTTGTAAAATGTGTTGTAAGAACTAGAGTAAGAGGGGACTCTTTAAAAATGTATTATAAAGTGTAGAGTTGGAGGAGACTCTTGTAAAATGTATTATAAAATCTAGAGTAGGAGGAGACTCTTGTAAAATTAATATAAGTTATACACAACTATTACAAGATAGTTTCGTTAGGATCCCATAAATACTAAGCCAAACAATTCCTATGAAATGTGTTGTAAGAACTAGAGTAAGAGGGGACTCTTTAAAAATGTTCTATAAAGTTTAGAGTTTGAGGAGACTCTTGTAAAATGTGTTGTAAGAACTAGAGTAAGAGGGGACTATTTAAAAATGTACTATAAGGTCTAGAGTTAGAGGAGACTCTTGTAAAATTAAAATAAGATATATACAACTATTACAAGATTGTCTAGTTCGGATCCAATAAATACTAAACTTAACAATTAGGAGGAGACTATTGTAAAATGTGTTGTAAGAACTAGAGTAAGAGGGGACTCTTTAAAAATGTACTATAAAGCCTAGAGTTGGAGGAGACTCTTGTAAAATGTATTATAAAATCTAGAGTAGGAAAAGACTCTTGTAAAATTAATATAAGTTATATACAACTATTACAAGATAGTCTAGTTACGATCCCATAAATACTAAGCCAAAAAATTCCTGTGAAATGTGTTGTAAGAACTAGAGTAAGAGGGGACTCTTTAAAAATGTACTATAAAGTGTAGAGTAGGAGAAGACCCTTGTAAAATGTATTATAAAATCTAGAGTAGGAGGACACTCTTGTAAAATTAATATAAGGTATATACAACTATTACGGATAGTCTAGTTCGGATCCAATTAATACTAAACTAAACAATTCCTATAAAATGTGTTTTAAGAACTAGAGTAAGACGGGAATCCTAAAAAATGTACTCTAAAGTGTAGAGTTTAAGGAGACTCTTGTAAAATGTATTATAAGATTTAGAGTAAGAGGAGACTCTTGTAAAATTAATATAGGGTAAATACAACTATTGAAAGATTGTCTAGTTTGGATCCAATAAATACTAAACTAAAAAAATCCTATAAAATTTGTTTTAAGAACTAGAGTAATGAAGGGAATCTTTAAAAATGTACTATAAAGTGTAGAGTTGGAGGACACGTTTGTAAAATGTATTATAAAATCTAGAGTAGGAGGAGACTCTTGTAAAATTAATATAACGTATATACAACTATTACAAGATAGTCTAGTTCGGAGCCAATAAATACTAAACTAAACAAATCCTATAAAATTTGTTTTAAGAACTAGAGTAATGGAGGGAATCTTTAAAAATGTACTATAAAGTGTAGAGGTGGAGGACACGTTTGTAAATATACTATAAAGTGTAGAGTTGGAGGAGACTTTTGTAAAATGTATTATAAAATCTAGAGTAGGAGGAAATTCTTGTAAAATTAATATAAGGTATATACAACTATTAGAAGATAGTCTCGTTCGGATCCAATAAATACTTAATTAAACAATTAGGAGGAGACTCTTGTAAAATGTGTTGTAAGAACTAGAGTAAGAGGGGACTCTTTAAAAATGTACTATAAAGTGTAGAGTAGGAGGAGACCCTTGTAAAATGTATTATAAATTCTAGAGTAGGAGGAGACTCTTGTAAAATTAATATAAAGTATATACAACTATTACAAGATAGTCTAGTTCGGATCCAATAAATACAAAACTAAACAATTCCTATAAAATGTGTTGTAAGAACTAAAGTAAGAGGGGAATCTTTAAAAATGTACTATAAAGTGTAGAGTTTTAGGAGACTCTTGTAAAATGTATTATAAAATCTAGAGTAGGAGGAGACTCTTGTAAAATTAATATAACGTATATACAACTATTACAAGATAGTCTAGTTCGGATCCAATAAATACTAAACTATTCCTATAAAATGTGTTTTAAGAACTAGAGTAAGAGGGGAATCTTTAAAAATGTACTTTAAAGTGTAGAGTTTGAGGAGACTCTTGTAAAATGTGTTGTAAGAACTAGAGTAAGAGGGGACTCTTTAAAAATGTACTATAAAGTCTAGAGTTGGAGGAGACCCTTGTAAAATGTATTATAAAATCTAAAGTAGGAGGACACTCTTGTAAAATTAATATAAGGTATATACAACTATTACAAGATAGTCTAGTTCGGATCCAATAAATACTAAACTAAACAATTCCTATAAAATGTGTTTTAAGAACTAGAGTAAGAGGGGAATCTTTAAAAATGTACTATAAAGTGTAGAGTTTGAGGAGACTCTTGTAAAATGTATTATAAAATTTAGAGTAGGAGGAGACTCTTGTAAAATTAAAATAATGTATATACAACTATTAGAAGATAGTCTAGTTCGGATCCAATAAATAATAAATTAAGAAATAGAGTAGACTCTTGTAAAATGTGTTGTAAGAACTACGTTAAGAGGGGAGTCTTTAAAAATGTACTATAGAGTCTAGAGTAGGAGGAGACTCTTGTAAAATTAATATAGGGTAAATACAACTATTGAAAGATGGTCTAGTTTGGATCCAATAAAAACTAAACAAAAAAAATCCTATAAAATTTGTTTAAGAACTAGAGTAATGGAGGGAATCTTTAAAAAGGTACTATAAATTGTAGAGTTGGAGGACACGTTTGTAAAATGTATTATAAAATCTAGAGTAGGAGGAGACTCTTGTAAAATTAACATAACGTATATACAACTATTACAAGATAGTCTAGTTCGGATCCAATAAATACTAAACCAAACAAATCCTATAAAATTTGTTTTAAGAACTAGAGTAATGGAGGGAATCTTTAAAAATGTACTATAAAGTGTAGAGTTGGAGGAGACTCTTGTAAAATGTATTATAAAATCTAGAGTAGGAGGAAATTCTTGTAAAATTAATATAAGGTACATACAACTATTAGAAGATAGTCTAGTTCGGATCCAATAAATACTAAATTAAACAATTTGGAGGAGACTTTTGTAAAATGTGTTGTAAGAACTAGAGTAAGAGGGGACTCTTTAAAAATGTACTATAAAGTCTAGAGTTGGAGGAAACTCTTGTAAAATGTATTATAAAATCTAGAGTAGGAGAAGACTCTTGTAAAATTAATAAAGGTTATATACAACTATTACAAGATATTCTAGTTACGATCCCATAAATACTAAGCCAAACATTTCCTATGAAATATGTTGTAAGAACTAGAGTAAGAGGGGACTCTTTAAAAATGTACTATAAAGTGAAGAGTAGGAGGAGACCCTTGTAAAATGTATTATAAATTCTAGAGTAGGAGGAGACTCTTGTAAAATTAATATAAAGTATATACAACTATTACAAGATAGCCTAGTTCGGATCCAATAAATACTTAACTAAACAATTCCTATAAAATGTGTTGTAAGAACTAGAGTAAGAGGGGAATTTTTAAAAATGTACTTTAAAGTGTAGAGTTTGAGGAGACTCTTGTAAAATGTGTTGTAAGAACTAGAGTAAGAGGGGACTCTTTAAAAATGTACTATAAAGTCTAGAGTTGGAGGAGACTCTTGTAAAATGTATTATAAAATTTAGAGTAGGAGGAGACTCTTTTAAAATTAAGATAAGTTATATACAACTATTACAAGATTGTCTAGTTCGGATCCAATAAATACTAAATTACAAAATAGAGAGACTCTTGTAAAATGTGTTGTAGGAACTAGATTAAGAGGGGAGTCTTTAAAAATGTACTATAGAGTCTAGAGTAGGAGGAGACTCTTGTAAAATTAATATAACGTATATACAACTATTACAAGATAGTCTAGTTCGGATCCAATAAATACTAAAATAAACAAATCCTATAAAATTTGTTTTAAGAACTATAGTAATGGAGGGAATCTTTAAAAATGTACTATAAAGTGTAGAGTTGGAGGACACGTTTGTAAAATGTACTATAAAGTTTAGAGTTGGAGGAGACTCTTGTAAAATGTATTATAAAATCTAGAGTAGGAGGAAATTCTTGTAAAATTAATATAAGGTATATACAACTATTAGAAGATAGTCTAGATCGGATCCAAAAAATACTAAATTACACAATTAGGAGGAGACTCTTGTAAAATGTATTATGAAATCTAGAGTAGGAGGAGAATCTTGTAAAATTAATATAAGGTATATACAACTATTACCAGATAGTCTAAATTGATCCAATAAATACCAATGACGCCATTTATTTTTGTGACGTTATGTATTTTGTGACGTCATTTATGTTTGTGACGTTATGTATTTTGTGACGCTATTTATTTTTGTGACGTTATGAATTTTTTGACGTCATTAATGTTTGTGACGTTATGTATTTTGTGGCGTCATTTATTTTTAGTACATTATGTATTTTGTGACGTAATCAATTTTTGTGACGTCATTTATTTTTGTGAAGTTATGTATTTTGTGACTCCATTTATTTTTGTGACGTTATGTATTTTGTGACGTCATTTATTTTTGTGACGTTATGTATTTTGTAACGTCTTTTTTTTGTAACGTTATGTATTTTGTGACGTAATTATTATTTTGTGACGTCATTTATTTTTGTGACGTTAAGTATTTTGTGACGTCATTTATTTTTGTGACGTTATGTATTTTGTTACGTCATTTATTTTTGTGACGTTATGTATTTTGTGACGTTTTGTATTTTGTGACGTCATTTATTTTTGTGACGTTATGTATTTTGTGACGTCATTTTTTTTGTGACGTTATGTATTTTGTGACGTAATTAATATTTTGTGACGTCATTTATTTTTGTTACGTTATGTATTTTGTGACGACTTTTTTTGTGACGTTATGTATTTTGTGACGTCATTTTTGTGACGTTATGTATTTTGTGACGTCATTTATTTTTTTGACGTTATGTATTTTGTGACGTCATTTATTTTTGTGACGTTATGTATTTTGTGACGTCATTTATTTTTTTGACGTTATGTATTTTGTGACTTAATTAATTTTTGTGACGTCATTTATTTTTGTGACGTTATGTATTTTGTGACGTCATTTATTTTTGTGACGTTATGTATTTTGTGACGTCATTTATTTTTGTGACGTTATGTATTTTGTGACGTCATTTATTTTTGTGACGTTATGTATTTTGTGACGTCATTTTTTTTGACGTTATGTATTTCGTGACGCCATTTATTTTTGTGACGTTATGTATTTTGTGACGTTATGTATTTTGTGACGTAATTTATTTTTGTGACGTTATGTATTTTGTGACTTATTTAATTTTTGTGACGTCATTTATTTTTGTGACGTTATGTATTTTTTGACGTCATTTATTTTTGTGACGTTATGCATTTTGTGACGTGATTAATATTTTGTGACGTCATTTATTTTTCTGACGTTATGTATTTTGTGACGTAATTAATATTTTGTGACGTCATTAATTTTTGTAACGTTATGTATTTTGTGACGTCATTTATTTTTGTGACGTTATGTATTTTGTGACGTCATTTATTTTTGTGACGTTATGTATTTTGTGACGTCATTTATTTTTGTGACGTTATGTATTTTGTGACGTCATTTATTTTTGTGACGTTAAGTATTATGTGACGTCATTTATTTTTGTGACGTTATGTATTTTGTGACGTCATTTATTTTTGTGACGTTATGTATTTTGTGACGTTATGTATTTTATGACGTCATTTATTTTTGTGACGTTATGTATTTTGTGACGTCATTTATTTTTGTGACGTCATTTATTTTTGTGACGTTATGTATTTTGTGACGTTATGTATTTTGTGACGTCATTTATTTTTGTGACGTTATGTATTTTGTGACGTCATTTATTTTTGTGACGTTATGTATTTTGTGACGTCATTTATTTTTGTGACGTTATGTATTTTGTGACGTCATTTATTTTTGTGACGTTATGTTTTTGTGACGTTATGTATTTTGTGACGTCATTTATTTTTGTGACGTTATGTATTTTGTGACGTAATTTATAATTTGTGACGTCATTTATTTTTGTGACGTTATGTATTTTGTGACGTCTTTTTTTGTGACGTTATGTATTTTGTGACGTCATTTTTTGGGACGTTATTTATTATGTGACGTCATTTATTTTTGTGACGTTATGTATTTTGTTACGTCATTTATTTTTGTGACGTTATGTATTTTGTGACGTCATTTATTTTTGTGACTTTATGTATTTTGTGACGTAATTAATTTTTGTGACGTCATTTATTTTTGTGGCGTTATGTATTTTGTTACTTAATTAATTTTTGTGACGCCATTTATTTTTGTGACGTTATGTATTTTGTGACTTAATTAATTTTTGTGACGCCATTTATTTTTGTGACGTTATGTATTTTGTGACGTCATTTATGTTTGTGACGTTATGTATTTTGTGACGCTATTTATTTTTGTGACGTTATGAATTTTGTGACGTCATTAATGTTTGTGACGTTATGTATTTTGTGGCGTCATTTATTTTTAGTACATTATGTATTTTGTGACGTAATCAATTTTTGTGACGTCATTTATTTTTGTGACGTTATGTATTTTGTGACGTCATTTTTTTTGACGTTATGTATTTTGTGACGTCATTTATTTTTGTGAAGTTATGTATTTTGTGACTTAATTAATTTTTGTGACGTCATTTATTTTTGTGACGTTATGTATTTTGTGACTTAATTAATTTTTGTGACGCCATTTATTTTTGTGACGTTATGTATTTTGTGACGTCATTTATGTTTGTGACGTTATGTATTTTGTGACGCTATTTATTTTTGTGACGTTATGAATTTTGTGACGTCATTAATGTTTGTGACTTTATGTATTTTGTGGCGTCATTTATTTTTAGTACATTATGTATTTTGTGACGTAATCCATTTTTGTGATGTCATTTATTTTTGTGAAGTTATGTATTTTGTGACTCCATTTATTTTTGTGACGTTATGTATTTTGTGACGTCATTTATTTTTGTGACGTTATGTATTTTATAACGTCTTTTTTTGTGACGTTATGTATTTTGTGACGTAATTATTATTTTGTGACGTCATTTATTTTTGTGACGTTAAGTATTTTGTGACGTCATTAATTTTTGTGACGTTATGTATTTTGTTACGTGATTTATTTTTGTGACATTATGTATTTTGTGACTTAATTAATTTTTGTGACGTCATTTATTTTTGTGACGTTATGTATTTTGTGACGTCATTTATTTTTGTGGCGTTTTGTATTTTGTGACGTCATTTATTTTTGTGACGATATGTATTTTGTGACGTCATTTTTTTGTGACGTTATGTATTTTGTGACGTAATTTTTTTGTGACGTTATGTATTTTGTGACGTCATTTATTTTTGTGACGTTATGTATTTTGTGACGTTATGTATTTTGTGACGTCATTTATTTTTGTGACGATATGTATTTTGTGACGTTATGTATTTTTTGACGTCATTAATTTTTGTGACGTTATGTATTTTGTGACCTAATTAATTTTTGTGACGTCATTTATTTTTGTGACGTTATGTATTTTGTGACGTCATTTATTTTTGTGACGTTATGTATTTTGTGACGTTATGTATTTTATGACGTCATTTATTTTTGTGACGTAATGTATTTTGTGACGTCATTTATCTTTGTGACGTCATTTATTTTTGTGACGTCATTTATTTTCGTGACGTTATGTATTTTGTGACGTTATGTATTTTGTGACGTCATTTATTTTTGTGACGTTATGTATTTTGTGACGTAATTAATATTTTGTGACGTCATTTATTTTTGTGACGTTATGTATTTTGTGACGTCATTTATTTTTGTGACGTTATGTATTTTGTGACGTCATTTATTTTTGTGACGTTATGTATTTTGTGACGTCATTTATTTTTGTGACGTTATGTTTTTGTGACGTTATGTATTTTGTTACGTCATTTATTTTTGTGACGTTATGTATTTTGTGACGTCATTTATTTTTGTGACTTTATGTATTTTGTGACGTAATTAATTTTTGTGACGTCATTTATTTTTGTGAAGTTATGTATTTTGTGACTTAATTAATTTTTGTGACGTCATTTATTTTTGTGACGTTATGTATTTTGTGACTTAATTAATTTTTGTGACGCCATTTATTTTTTTGACGTTATGTATTTTGTGACGTCATTTATGTTTGTGACGTTATGTATTTTGTGACGCTATTTATTTTTGTGACGTTATGAATTTTGTGACGTCATTAATGTTTGTGACGTTATGTATTTTGTGGCGTCATTTATTTTTAGTACATTATGTATTTTGTGACGTAATCAATTTTTGTGACGTCATTTATTTTTGTGAAGTCATGTATTTTGTGACTCCATTTATTTTTGTGACGTTATGTATTTTGTGACGTCATTTATTTTTGTGACGTTATGTATTTTGTAACGTCTTTTTTTTGTAACGTTATGTATTTTGTGACGTAATTATTATTTTGTGACGTCATTTATTTTTGTGACGTTAAGTATTTTGTGACGTCATTTATTTTTGTGACGTTATGTATTTTGTTACGTCATTTATTTTTGTCACTTTATGTATTTTGTGACGTTTTGTATTTTGTGACGTCATTTATTTTTGTGACGTTATGTATTTTGTGACGTCATTTTTTTTGTGACGTTATGTATTTTGTGACGTAATTAATATTTTGTGACGTCATTTATTTTTGTTACGTTATGTATTTTGTGACGACTTTTTTTTGTGACGTTATGTATTTTGTGACGTCATTTATTTTTTTGACGTTATGTATTTTGTGACGTCATTTATTTTTGTGACGTTATGTATTTTGTGACGTCATTTATTTTTTTGACGTTATGTATTTTGTGACTTAATTAATTTTTGTGACGTCATTTATTTTTGTGACGTTATGTATTTTGTGACGTCATTTATTTTTGTGACGTTATTTATTTTGTGACGTCATTTATTTTTGTGACGTTATGTATTTTGTGACGTCATTTATTTTTGTGACGTTATGTATTTTGTGACGTCATTTTTTTTGACGTTATGTATTTCGTGACGCCATTTATTTTTGTGACGTTATGTATTTTGTGACGTTATGTATTTTGTGACGTAATTTATTTTTGTGACGTTATGTATTTTGTGACTTATTTAATTTTTGTGACGTCATTTATTTTTGTGACGTTATGTATTTTTTGACGTCATTTATTTTTGTGACGTTATGCATTTTGTGACGTGATTAATATTTTGTGACGTCATTTATTTTTCTGACGTTATGTATTTTGTGACGTAATTAATATTTTGTGACGTCATTAATTTTTGTAACGTTATGTATTTTGTGACGTCATTTATTTTTGTGACGTTATGTATTTTGTGACGTCATTTATTTTTGTGACGTTATGTATTTTGTGACGTCATTTATTTTTGTGACGTTATGTATTTTGTGACGTCATTTATTTTTGTGACGTTAAGTATTATGTGACGTCATTTATTTTTGTGACGTTATGTATTTTGTGACGTCATTTATTTTTGTGACGTTATGTATTTTGTGACGTTATGTATTTTATGACGTCATTTATTTTTGTGACGTTATGTATTTTGTGACGTCATTTATTTTTGTGACGTCATTTATTTTTGTGACGTTATGTATTTTGTGACGTTATGTATTTTGTGACGTCATTTATTTTTGTGACGTTATGTATTTTGTGACGTCATTTATTTTTGTGACGTTATGTATTTTGTGACGTCATTTATTTTTGTGACGTTATGTATTTTGTGACGTCATTTATTTTTGTGACGTTATGTTTTTGTGACGTTATGTATTTTGTGACGTCATTTATTTTTGTGACGTTATGTATTTTGTGACGTAATTTATAATTTGTGACGTCATTTATTTTTGTGACGCTATGTATTTTGTGACGTCTTTTTTTGTGACGTTATGTATTTTGTGACGTCATTTTTTGGGACGTTATTTATTTTGTGACGTCATTTATTTTTGTGACGTTATGTATTTTGTTACGTCATTTATTTTTGTGACGTTATGTATTTTGTGACGTCATTTATTTTTGTGACTTTATGTATTTTGTGACGTAATTAATTTTTGTGACGTCATTTATTTTTGTGGCGTTATGTATTTTGTGACTTAATTAATTTTTGTGACGCCATTTATTTTTGTGACGTTATGTATTTTGTGACTTAATTAATTTTTGTGACGCCATTTATTTTTGTGACGTTATGTATTTTGTGACGTCATTTATGTTTGTGACGTTATGTATTTTGTGACGCTATTTATTTTTGTGACGTTATGAATTTTGTGACGTCATTAATGTTTGTGACGTTATGTATTTTGTGGCGTCATTTATTTTTAGTACATTATGTATTTTGTGACGTAATCAATTTTTGTGACGTCATTTATTTTTTGTGACGTTATGTATTTTGTGACGTCATTTTTTTTGACGTTATGTATTTCGTGACGCCATTTATTTTTGTGACGTTATGTATTTTGTGACGTTATGTATTTTGTGACGTAATTTATTTTTGTGACGTTATGTATTTTGTGACTTAATTAATTTTTGTGACGTCATTTATTTTTGTGACGTTATGTATTTTTTGACGTCATTTATTTTTGTGACGTTATGCATTTTGTGACGTGATTAATATTTTGTGACGTCATTAATTTTTCTGACGTTATGTATTTTGTTACGTAATTAATATTTTGTGACGTCATTAATTTTTGTAACGTTATGTATTTTGTGACGTCATTTATTTTTGTGACGTTATGTATTTTGTGACGTCATTTATTTTTGTGACGTTATGTATTTTGTGACGTCATTTATTTTTGTGACGTTATGTATTTTGTGACGTCATTTATTTTTGTGACGTTAAGTATTTTGTGACGTCATTTATTTTTGTGACGTTATGTATTTTGTGACGTCATTTATTTTTGTGACGTTATGTATTTTGTGACGTTATGTATTTTATGACGTCATTTATTTTTGTGACGTTATGTATTTTGTGACGTCATTTATTTTTGTGACGTCATTTATTTTTGTGACGTTATGTATTTTGTGACGTTATGTATTTTGTGACGTCATTTATTTTTGTGACGTTATGTATTTTGTGACGTAATTAATATTTTGTGACGTCATTTATTTTTGTGACGTTATGTATTTTGTGACGTCATTTATTTTTGTGACGTTATGTATTTTGTGACGTCATTTATTTTTGTGACGTTATGTATTTTGTGACGTCATTTATTTTTGTGACGTTATGTTTTTGTGACGTTATGTATTTTGTGACGTCATTTATTTTTGTGACGTTATGTATTTTGTGACGTAATTTATAATTTGTGACGTCATTTATTTTTGTGACGTTATGTATTTTGTGACGTCTTTTTTTGTGACGTTATGTATTTTGTGACGTCATTTTTTGGGACGTTATGTATTTTGTGACGTCATTTATTTTTGTGACGTTATGTATTTTGTTACGTCATTTATTTTTGTGACGTTATGTATTTTGTGACGTCATTTATTTTTGTGAAGTTATGTATTTTGTGACTTAATTAATTTTTGTGACGTCATTTATTTTTGTGACGTTATGTATTTTGTGACTTAATTAATTTTTGTGACGCCATTTATTTTTGTGACGTTATGTATTTTGTGACGTCATTTATGTTTGTGACGTTATGTATTTTGTGACGCTATTTATTTTTGTGACGTTATGAATTTTGTGACGTCATTAATGTTTGTGACTTTATGTATTTTGTGGCGTCATTTATTTTTAGTACATTATGTATTTTGTGACGTAATCCATTTTTGTGATGTCATTTATTTTTGTGAAGTTATGTATTTTGTGACTCCATTTATTTTTGTGACGTTATGTATTTTGTGACGTCATTTATTTTTGTGACGTTATGTATTTTGTAACGTCTTTTTTTGTGACGTTATGTATTTTGTGACGTAATTATTATTTTGTGACGTCATTTATTTTTGTGACGTTAAGTATTTTGTGACGTCATTAATTTTTGTGACGTTATGTATTTTGTTACGTGATTTATTTTTGTGACATTATGTATTTTGTGACTTAATTAATTTTTGTGACGTCATTTATTTTTGTGACGTTATGTATTTTGTGACGTTATGTATTTTGTGACGTCATTTATTTTTGTGACGTTATGTATTTTGTGACGTCATTTATTTTTGTGACGTTATGTATTTTGTGACGTCATTTATTTTTGTGACGTTATGTATTTTGTGACGTCATTTATTTTTGTGACGTTATGTTTTTGTGACGTTATGTATTTTGTGACGTCATTTATTTTTGTGACGTTATGTATTTTGTGACGTAATTTATAATTTGTGACGTCATTTATTTTTGTGACGCTATGTATTTTGTGACGTCTTTTTTTGTGACGTTATGTATTTTGTGACGTCATTTTTTGGGACGTTATTTATTTTGTGACGTCATTTATTTTTGTGACGTTATGTATTTTGTTACGTCATTTATTTTTGTGACGTTATGTATTTTGTGACGTCATTTATTTTTGTGACTTTATGTATTTTGTGACGTAATTAATTTTTGTGACGTCATTTATTTTTGTGGCGTTATGTATTTTGTGACTTAATTAATTTTTGTGACGCCATTTATTTTTGTGACGTTATGTATTTTGTGACTTAATTAATTTTTGTGACGCCATTTATTTTTGTGACGTTATGTATTTTGTGACGTCATTTATGTTTGTGACGTTATGTATTTTGTGACGCTATTTATTTTTGTGACGTTATGAATTTTGTGACGTCATTAATGTTTGTGACGTTATGTATTTTGTGGCGTCATTTATTTTTAGTACATTATGTATTTTGTGACGTAATCAATTTTTGTGACGTCATTTATTTTTTGTGACGTTATGTATTTTGTGACGTCATTTTTTTTGACGTTATGTATTTCGTGACGCCATTTATTTTTGTGACGTTATGTATTTTGTGACGTTATGTATTTTGTGACGTAATTTATTTTTGTGACGTTATGTATTTTGTGACTTAATTAATTTTTGTGACGTCATTTATTTTTGTGACGTTATGTATTTTTTGACGTCATTTATTTTTGTGACGTTATGCATTTTGTGACGTGATTAATATTTTGTGACGTCATTAATTTTTCTGACGTTATGTATTTTGTTACGTAATTAATATTTTGTGACGTCATTAATTTTTGTAACGTTATGTATTTTGTGACGTCATTTATTTTTGTGACGTTATGTATTTTGTGACGTCATTTATTTTTGTGACGTTATGTATTTTGTGACGTCATTTATTTTTGTGACGTTATGTATTTTGTGACGTCATTTATTTTTGTGACGTTAAGTATTTTGTGACGTCATTTATTTTTGTGACGTTATGTATTTTGTGACGTCATTTATTTTTGTGACGTTATGTATTTTGTGACGTTATGTATTTTATGACGTCATTTATTTTTGTGACGTTATGTATTTTGTGACGTCATTTATTTTTGTGACGTCATTTATTTTTGTGACGTTATGTATTTTGTGACGTTATGTATTTTGTGACGTCATTTATTTTTGTGACGTTATGTATTTTGTGACGTAATTAATATTTTGTGACGTCATTTATTTTTGTGACGTTATGTATTTTGTGACGTCATTTATTTTTGTGACGTTATGTATTTTGTGACGTCATTTATTTTTGTGACGTTATGTATTTTGTGACGTCATTTATTTTTGTGACGTTATGTTTTTGTGACGTTATGTATTTTGTGACGTCATTTATTTTTGTGACGTTATGTATTTTGTGACGTAATTTATAATTTGTGACGTCATTTATTTTTGTGACGTTATGTATTTTGTGACGTCTTTTTTTGTGACGTTATGTATTTTGTGACGTCATTTTTTGGGACGTTATGTATTTTGTGACGTCATTTATTTTTGTGACGTTATGTATTTTGTTACGTCATTTATTTTTGTGACGTTATGTATTTTGTGACGTCATTTATTTTTGTGAAGTTATGTATTTTGTGACTTAATTAATTTTTGTGACGTCATTTATTTTTGTGACGTTATGTATTTTGTGACTTAATTAATTTTTGTGACGCCATTTATTTTTGTGACGTTATGTATTTTGTGACGTCATTTATGTTTGTGACGTTATGTATTTTGTGACGCTATTTATTTTTGTGACGTTATGAATTTTGTGACGTCATTAATGTTTGTGACTTTATGTATTTTGTGGCGTCATTTATTTTTAGTACATTATGTATTTTGTGACGTAATCCATTTTTGTGATGTCATTTATTTTTGTGAAGTTATGTATTTTGTGACTCCATTTATTTTTGTGACGTTATGTATTTTGTGACGTCATTTATTTTTGTGACGTTATGTATTTTGTAACGTCTTTTTTTGTGACGTTATGTATTTTGTGACGTAATTATTATTTTGTGACGTCATTTATTTTTGTGACGTTAAGTATTTTGTGACGTCATTAATTTTTGTGACGTTATGTATTTTGTTACGTGATTTATTTTTGTGACATTATGTATTTTGTGACTTAATTAATTTTTGTGACGTCATTTATTTTTGTGACGTTATGTATTTTGTGACGTCATTTATTTTTGTGGCGTTTTGTATTTTGTGACGTCATTTATTTTTGTGACGATATGTATTTTGTGACGTCATTTTTTTGTGACGTTATGTATTTTGTGACGTAATTTTTTTTGTGACGTTATGTATTTTGTGACGTCATTTATTTTTGTGACGTTATGTATTTTGTGACGTTATGTATTTTGTGACGTCATTTATTTTTGTGACGATATGTATTTTGTGACGTTATGTATTTTGTGACGTCATTAATTTTTGTGACGTTATGTATTTTGTGACCTAATTAATTTTTGTGACGTCATTTATTTTTGTGACGTTATGTATTTTGTGACGTCATTTATTTTTGTGACGTTATGTATTTTGTGACGTTATGTATTTTATGACGTCATTTATTTTTGTGACGTAATGTATTTTGTGACGTCATTTATCTTTGTGACGTCATTTATTTTTGTGACGTCATTTATTTTCGTGACGTTATGTATTTTGTGACGTTATGTATTTTGTGACGTCATTTATTTTTGTGACGTTATGTATTTTGTGACGTAATTAATATTTTGTGACGTCATTTATTTTTGTGACGTTATGTATTTTGTGACGTCATTTATTTTTGTGACGTTATGTATTTTGTGACGTCATTTATTTTTGTGACGTTATGTATTTTGTGACGTCATTTATTTTTGTGACGTTATGTTTTTGTGACGTTATGTATTTTGTGACGTCATTTATTTTTGTGACGTTATGTATTTTGTGACGTAATTTATAATTTGTGACGTCATTTATTTTTGTGACGTTATGTATTTTGTGACGTCTTTTTTTGTGACGTTATGTATTTTGTGACGTCATTTTTTGGGACGTTATGTATTTTGTGACGTCATTTATTTTTGTGACGTTATGTATTTTGTTACGTCATTTATTTTTGTGACGTTATGTATTTTGTGACGTCATTTATTTTTGTGACTTTATGTATTTTGTGACGTAATTAATTTTTGTGACGTCATTTATTTTTGTGAAGTTATGTATTTTGTGACTTAATTAATTTTTGTGACGTCATTTATTTTTGTGACGTTATGTATTTTGTGACTTAATTAATTTTTGTGACGCCATTTATTTTTTTGACGTTATGTATTTTGTGACGTCATTTATGTTTGTGACGTTATGTATTTTGTGACGCTATTTATTTTTGTGACGTTATGAATTTTGTGACGTCATTAATGTTTGTGACGTTATGTATTTTGTGGCGTCATTTATTTTTAGTACATTATGTATTTTGTGACGTAATCAATTTTTGTGACGTCATTTATTTTTGTGAAGTCATGTATTTTGTGACTCCATTTATTTTTGTGACGTTATGTATTTTGTGACGTCATTTATTTTTGTGACGTTATGTATTTTGTAACGTCTTTTTTTTGTAACGTTATGTATTTTGTGACGTAATTATTATTTTGTGACGTCATTTATTTTTGTGACGTTAAGTATTTTGTGACGTCATTTATTTTTGTGACGTTATGTATTTTGTTACGTCATTTATTTTTGTGACTTTATGTATTTTGTGACGTTTTGTATTTTGTGACGTCATTTATTTTTGTGACGTTATGTATTTTGTGACGTCATTTTTTTTGTGACGTTATGTATTTTGTGACGTAATTAATATTTTGTGACGTCATTTATTTTTGTTACGTTATGTATTTTGTGACGACTTTTTTTTGTGACGTTATGTATTTTGTGACGTCATTTTTGTGACGTTATGTATTTTGTGACGTCATTTATTTTTTTGACGTTATGTATTTTGTGACGTCATTTATTTTTGTGACGTTATGTATTTTGTGACGTCATTTATTTTTTTGACGTTATGTATTTTGTGACTTAATTAATTTTTGTGACGTCATTTATTTTTGTGACGTTATGTATTTTGTGACGTCATTTATTTTTGTGACGTTATTTATTTTGTGACGTCATTTATTTTTGTGACGTTATGTATTTTGTGACGTCATTTATTTTTGTGACGTTATGTATTTTGTGACGTCATTTTTTTGACGTTATGTATTTCGTGACGCCATTTATTTTTGTGACGTTATGTATTTTGTGACGTTATGTATTTTGTGACGTAATTTATTTTTGTGACGTTATGTATTTTGTGACTTATTTAATTTTTGTGACGTCATTTATTTTTGTGACGTTATGTATTTTTTGACGTCATTTATTTTTGTGACGTTATGCATTTTGTGACGTGATTAATATTTTGTGACGTCATTTATTTTTCTGACGTTATGTATTTTGTGACGTAATTAATATTTTGTGACGTCATTAATTTTTGTAACGTTATGTATTTTGTGACGTCATTTATTTTTGTGACGTTATGTATTTTGTGACGTCATTTATTTTTGTGACGTTATGTATTTTGTGACGTCATTTATTTTTGTGACGTTATGTTTTTGTGACGTTATGTATTTTGTGACGTCATTTATTTTTGTGACGTTATGTATTTTGTGACGTAATTTATAATTTGTGACGTCATTTATTTTTGTGACGTTATGTATTTTGTGACGTCTTTTTTTGTGACGTTATGTATTTTGTGACGTCATTTTTTGGGACGTTATTTATTTTGTGACGTCATTTATTTTTGTGACGTTATGTATTTTGTTACGTCATTTATTTTTGTGACGTTATGTATTTTGTGACGTCATTTATTTTTGTGACTTTATGTATTTTGTGACGTAATTAATTTTTGTGACGTCATTTATTTTTGTGGCGTTATGTATTTTGTGACTTAATTAATTTTTGTGACGCCATTTATTTTTGTGACGTTATGTATTTTGTGACTTAATTAATTTTTGTGACGCCATTTATTTTTGTGACGTTATGTATTTTGTGACGTCATTTATGTTTGTGACGTTATGTATTTTGTGACGCTATTTATTTTTGTGACGTTATGAATTTTGTGACGTCATTAATGTTTGTGACGTTATGTATTTTGTGGCGTCATTTATTTTTAGTACATTATGTATTTTGTGACGTAATCAATTTTTGTGACGTCATTTATTTTTTGTGACGTTATGTATTTTGTGACGTCATTTTTTTTGACGTTATGTATTTCGTGACGCCATTTATTTTTGTGACGTTATGTATTTTGTGACGTTATGTATTTTGTGACGTAATTTATTTTTGTGACGTTATGTATTTTGTGACTTAATTAATTTTTGTGACGTCATTTATTTTTGTGACGTTATGTATTTTTTGACGTCATTTATTTTTGTGACGTTATGCATTTTGTGACGTGATTAATATTTTGTGACGTCATTTATTTTTCTGACGTAATGTATTTTGTTACGTAATTAATATTTTGTGACGTCATTAATTTTTGTAACTTTATGTATTTTGTGACGTCATTTATTTTTGTGACGTTATGTATTTTGTGACGTCATTTATTTTTGTGACGTTATGTATTTTGTGACGTCATTTATTTTTGTGACGTTATGTATTTTGTGACGTCATTTATTTTTGTGACGTTAAGTATTTTGTGACGTCATTTGTTTTTGTGACGTTATGTATTTTGTGACGTCATTTATTTTTGTGACGTTATGTATTTTGTGACGTTATGTATTTTATGACGTCATTTATTTTTGTGACGTTATGTATTTTGTGACGTCATTTATTTTTGTGACGTCATTTATTTTTGTGACGTTATGTATTTTGTGACGTTATGTATTTTGTGACGTCATTTATTTTTGTGACGTTATGTATTTTGTGACGTAATTAATATTTTGTGACGTCATTTATTTTTGTGACGTTATGTATTTTGTGACGTCATTTATTTTTGTGACGTTATGTATTTTGTGACGTCATTTATTTTTGTGACGTTATGTATTTTGTGACGTCATTTATTTTTGTGACGTTATTTTTTTGTGACGTTATGTATTTTGTGACGTCATTTATTTTTGTGACGTTATGTATTTTGTGACGTAATTTATAATTTGTGACGTCATTTATTTTTGTGACGTTATGTATTTTGTGACGTCTTTTTTTGTGACGTTATGTATTTTGTGACGTCATTTTTTGGGACGTTATGTATTTTGTGACGTCATTTATTTTTGTGACGTTATGTATTTTGTTACGTCATTTATTTTTGTGACGTTATGTATTTTGTGACGTCATTTATTTTTGTGAAGTTATGTATTTTGTGACTTAATTAATTTTTGTGACGTCATTTATTTTTGTGACGTTATGTATTTTGTGACTTAATTAATTTTTGTGACGCCATTTATTTTTGTGACGTTATGTATTTTGTGACGTCATTTATGTTTGTGACGTTATGTATTTTGTGACGCTATTTATTTTTGTGACGTTATGAATTTTGTGACGTCATTAATGTTTGTGACTTTATGTATTTTGTGGCGTCATTTATTTTTAGTACATTATGTATTTTGTGACGTAATCCATTTTTGTGATGTCATTTATTTTTGTGAAGTTATGTATTTTGTGACTCCATTTATTTTTGTGACGTTATGTATTTTGTGACGTCATTTATTTTTGTGACGTTATGTATTTTGTAACGTCTTTTTTTTGTGACGTTATGTATTTTGTGACGTAATTATTATTTTGTGACGTCATTTATTTTTGTGACGTTAAGTATTTTGTGACGTCATTTATTTTTGTGACGTTATGTATTTTGTTACGTGATTTATTTTTGTGACGTTATGTATTTTGTGACTTAATTAATTTTTGTGACGTCATTTATTTTTGTGACGTTATGTATTTTGTGACGTCATTTATTTTTGTGGCGTTTTGTATTTTGTGACGTCATTTATTTTTTTGACGATATGTATTTTGTGACGTCATTTTTTTGTGACGTTATGTATTTTGTGACGTAATTTTTTTTGTGACGTTATGTATTTTGTGACGTCATTTATTTTTGTGACGTTATGTATTTTGTGACGTTATGTATTTTGTGACGTCATTTATTTTTGTGAAGATATGTATTTTGTGACGTTATGTATTTTTTGACGTCATTAATTTTTGTGACGTTATGTATTTTGTGACCTAATTAATTTTTGTGACGTCATTTATTTTTGTAACGTTATGTATTTTGTGACGTCATTTATTTTTGTGACGTTATGTATTTTGTGACGTTATGTATTTAATGACGTCATTTATTTTTGTGACGTAATGTATTTTGTGACGTCATTTATCTTTGTGACGTCATTTATTTTTGTGACGTCATTTATTTTCGTGACGTTATGTATTTTGTGACGTTATGTATTTTGTGACGTCATTTATTTTTGTGACGTTATGTATTTTGTGACGTAATTAATATTTTGTGACGTCATTTATTTTTTGACGTTATGTATTTTGTGACGTCATTTATTTTTGTGACGTTATGTATTTTGTGACGTCATTTATTTTTGTGACGTTATGTATTTTGTGACGTCATTTATTTTTGTGACGTTATGTTTTTGTGACGTTATGTATTTTGTGACGTCATTTATTTTTGTGACGTTATGTATTTTGTGACGTAATTTATAATTTGTGACGTCATTTATTTTTGTGACGTTATGTATTTTGTGACGTCTTTTTTGTGACGTTATGTATTTTGTGACGTCATTTTTTGGGACGTTATGTATTTTGTGACGTCATTTATTTTTGTGACGTTATGTATTTTGTTACGTCATTTATTTTTGTGACGTTATGTATTTTGTGACGTCATTTATTTTTGTGACTTTATGTATTTTGTGACGTAATTAATTTTTGTGACGTCATTTATTTTTGTGAAGTTATGTATTTTGTGACTTAATTAATTTTTGTGACGTCATTTATTTTTGTGACGTTATGTATTTTGTGACTTAATTAATTTTTGTGACGCCATTTATTTTTGTGACGTTATGTATTTTGTGACGTCATTTATGTTTGTGACGTTATGTATTTTGTGACGCTATTTATTTTTGTGACGTTATGAATTTTGTGACGTCATTAATGTTTGTGACGTTATGTATTTTGTGGCGTCATTTATTTTTAGTACATTATGTATTTTGTGACGTAATCAATTTTTGTGACGTCATTTATGTTTGTGAAGTTATGTATTTTGTGACTCCATTTATTTTTGTGACGTTATGTATTTTGTGACGTCATTTATTTTTGTGACGTTATGTATTTTGTAACGTCTTTTTTTTGTAACGTTATGTATTTTGTGACGTAATTATTATTTTGTGACGTCATTTATTTTTGTGACGTTAAGTATTTTGTGACGTCATTTATTTTTGTGACGTTATGTATTTTGTTACGTCATTTATTTTTGTGACGTTATGTATTTTGTGACGTTTTGTATTTTGTGACGTCATTTATTTTTGTGACGTTATGTATTTTGTGACGTCATTTTTTTTGTGACGTTATGTATTTTGTGACGTAATTAATATTTTGTGACGTCATTTATTTTTGTTACGTTATGTATTTTGTGACGACTTTTTTTTGTGACGTTATGTATTTTGTGACGTCATTTTTGTGACGTTATGTATTTTGTGACGTCATTTATTTTTTTGACGTTATGTATTTTGTGACGTCATTTATTTTTGTGACGTTATGTATTTTGTGACGTCATTTATTTTTTTGACGTTATGTATTTTGTGACTTAATTAATTTTTGTGACGTCATTTATTTTTGTGACGTTATGTATTTTGTGACGTCATTTATTTTTGTGACGTTATGTATTTTGTGACGTCATTTATTTTTGTGACGTTATGTATTTTGTGACGTCATTTATTTTTGTGACGTTATGTATTTTGTGACGTCATTTTTTTTGACGTTATGTATTTCGTGACGCCATTTATTTTTGTGACGTTATGTATTTTGTGACGTTATGTATTTTGTGACGTAATTTATTTTTGTGACGTTATGTATTTTGTGACTTATTTAATTTTTGTGACGTCATTTATTTTTGTGACGTTATGTATTTTTTGACGTCATTTATTTTTGTGACGTTATGCATTTTGTGACGTGATTAATATTTTGTGACGTCATTTATTTTTCTGACGTTATGTATTTTGTGACGTAATTAATATTTTGTGACGTCATTAATTTTTGTAACGTTATGTATTTTGTGACGTCATTTATTTTTGTGACGTTATGTATTTTGTGACGTCATTTATTTTTGTGACGTTATGTATTTTGTGACGTCATTTATTTTTGTGACGTTATGTATTTTGTGACGTCATTTATTTTTGTGGCGTTATGTATTTTGTGACTTAATTAATTTTTGTGACGCCATTTATTTTTGTGACGTTATGTATTTTGTGACTTAATTAATTTTTGTGACGCCATTTATTTTTGTGACGTTATGTATTTTGTGACGTCATTTATTTTTGTGACGTTATGTATTTTATGACGTCATTTATTTTTGTGACGTAATGTATTTTGTGACGTCATTTATCTTTGTGACGTCATTTATTTTTGTGACGTTATGTATTTTGTGACGACTTTTTTTGTGACGTTATTTATTTTGTGACGTCATTTTTTGTGACGTTATGTATTTTGTGACGTCATTTATTTTTGTGACGTTATGTATTTTGTGACGTCATTTATTTTTGTGACGTTATGTATTTTGTGACGTCATTTATTTTTTTTGACGTTATGTATATTGTGACTTAATTTATTTTTGTGACGTCATTTATTTTTGTGACGTTATGTATTTTGTGACGTCATTTATTTTTGTGACGTTATGTATTTTGTGACGTCATTTATTTTTGTGACGTTATGTATTTTGTGACGTCATTTATTTTTGTGACGTTATGTATTTTGTGACGTCATTTATTTTTGTGACGTTAAGTATTTTGTGACGTCATTTATTTTTGTGACGTTATGTATTTTGTGACGTTTTGTATTTTGTGACGTCATTTATTTTTGTGACGTTATGTATTTTGTGACGTCATTTTTTTGTGACGTTATGTATTTTGTGACGTCATTTATTTTTGTGACGTTATGTATTTTGTGACGTCATTTATTTTTTTGACGTTATGTATTTTGTGACGCCATTTATTTTGGTGACGTTATGTATTTTGTGACGTCATTTATTTTTGTGACGTTATGTATTTTGTGACGTCATTTATTTTTGTGACGTTATGTATTTTGTGACTTAATTAATTTTTGTGACGTCAGTTATTTTTGTGACGTTATGTATTTTGTGACGTCATTTATTTTTGTGACGTTATGTATTTTGTGACGTCATTTATTTTTGTGACGTTATGTATTTTGTGACGTCATTTATTTTTTTGACGTTATGTATTTTGTGACGTCATTTATTTTTGTGACGTTATGTATTTTGTGACGTCATTTATTTTTGTGACGTTATGTATTTTGTGACGTCATTTATTTTTTTGACGTTATGTATTTTGTGACGCCATTTATTTTTGTGACGTTATGTATTTTGTGACGTTATGTATTTTGTGACGTTGTGTATTTTGTGACGTAATTCATTTTTGTGACGTTATGTATTTTGTGACTTAATTAATATTTGTGACGTCATTTATTTTTGTGACTTTATGTATTTTGTGACGTCATTTATTTTTGTGACGTTATGTATTTTGTGACGTCATTTATTTTTGTGACGTTATGTATTTTGTGACGTCATTTATTTTTGTGACGTTATGTATTTTGTGACGTCATTTATTTTTGTGACGTTATGTATTTTGTGACGTCATTTTTTTTGTGACGTTATGTATTTTGTGACGTAATTAATATTTTGTGACGTCATTTATTTTTGTGACGTTATGTATTTTGTGACGACTTTTTTTTGTGACGTTATGTATTTTGTGACGTCATTTTTGTGACGTTATGTATTTTGTGACGTCATTTATTTTTGTGACGTTATGTATTTTGTGACGTCATTTATTTTTGTGACGTTATGTATTTTGTGACGTCATTTATTTTTGTTACGTTATGTATTTTGTGACGTCATTTATTTTTCTGACGTTATGTATTTTGTGACTTAATTAATTTTTGTGACGTCATTTATTTTTGTGACGTTATGTATTTTGTGACGTCATTTATTTTTGTGACGTTATGTATTTTGTGACGTCATTTATTTTTGTAAAGTTATGTATTTTGTGACTTCATTTTTTTGACGTTATGTATTTCGTGACGCCATTTATTTTTGTGACGTTATGTATTTTGTGACGTTATGTATTTTGTGACGTAATTTATTTTTGTGACGTTATGTATTTTGTGACATCATTTATTTTTTTTGACGTTATGTATATTGTGACTTAATTTATTTTTGTGACGTCATTTATTTTTGTGACGTTATGTATTTTGTGACGTCATTTATTTTTGTGACGTTATGTATTTTGTGACGTCATTTATTTTTGTGACGTTATGTATTTTGTGACGT
This sequence comes from Flexamia atlantica, assembly GCA_035578135.1. NCBI lineage: Eukaryota > Metazoa > Arthropoda > Insecta > Hemiptera > Cicadellidae > Flexamia > Flexamia atlantica. The sequence continues at coordinate 858,071 of JAQJVK010000083.1, forward strand.
CATTTATTTTTTTTGACGTTATGTATATTGTGACTTAATTTATTTTTGTGACGTCATTTATTTTTGTGACGTTATGTATTTTGTGACGTCATTTATTTTTGTGACGTTATGTATTTTGTGACGTCATTTATTTTTCTGACGTCATGTATTTTGTGACTTAATTAATTTTTGTGACGTCATTTATTTTTGTGACGTCATTTATTTTTGTGACGTTATGTATTTTGTGACGTCATTTATTTTTGTGACGTTATGTATTTTGTGACGTCATTTATTTTTGTGACGTTATGTTTTTGTGACGTTATGTATTTTGTGACGTCATTTATTTTTGTGACGTTATGTATTTTGTGACGTAATTTATAATTTGTGACGTCATTTATTTTTGTGACGTTATGTATTTTGTGACGTCTTTTTTTGTGACGTTATGTATTTTGTGACGTCATTTTTTGGGACGTTATGTATTTTGTGACGTCATTTATTTTTGTGACGTTATGTATTTTGTTACGTCATTTATTTTTGTGACGTTATGTATTTTGTGACGTCATTTATTTTTGTGACTTTATGTATTTTGTGACGTAATTAATTTTTGTGACGTCATTTATTTTTGTGAAGTTATGTATTTTGTGACTTAATTAATTTTTGTGACGTCATTTATTTTTGTGACGTTATGTATTTTGTGACTTAATTAATTTTTGTGACGCCATTTATTTTTTTGACGTTATGTATTTTGTGACGTCATTTATGTTTGTGACGTTATGTATTTTGTGACGCTATTTATTTTTGTGACGTTATGAATTTTGTGACGTCATTAATGTTTGTGACGTTATGTATTTTGTGGCGTCATTTATTTTTAGTACATTATGTATTTTGTGACGTAATCAATTTTTGTGACGTCATTTATTTTTGTGAAGTCATGTATTTTGTGACTCCATTTATTTTTGTGACGTTATGTATTTTGTGACGTCATTTATTTTTGTGACGTTATGTATTTTGTAACGTCTTTTTTTTGTAACGTTATGTATTTTGTGACGTAATTATTATTTTGTGACGTCATTTATTTTTGTGACGTTAAGTATTTTGTGACGTCATTTATTTTTGTGACGTTATGTATTTTGTTACGTCATTTATTTTTGTGACTTTATGTATTTTGTGACGTTTTGTATTTTGTGACGTCATTTATTTTTGTGACGTTATGTATTTTGTGACGTCATTTTTTTTGTGACGTTATGTATTTTGTGACGTAATTAATATTTTGTGACGTCATTTATTTTTGTTACGTTATGTATTTTGTGACGACTTTTTTTTGTGACGTTATGTATTTTGTGACGTCATTTTTGTGACGTTATGTATTTTGTGACGTCATTTATTTTTTTGACGTTATGTATTTTGTGACGTCATTTATTTTTGTGACGTTATGTATTTTGTGACGTCATTTATTTTTTTGACGTTATGTATTTTGTGACTTAATTAATTTTTGTGACGTCATTTATTTTTGTGACGTTATGTATTTTGTGACGTCATTTATTTTTGTGACGTTATTTATTTTGTGACGTCATTTATTTTTGTGACGTTATGTATTTTGTGACGTCATTTATTTTTGTGACGTTATGTATTTTGTGACGTCATTTTTTTGACGTTATGTATTTCGTGACGCCATTTATTTTTGTGACGTTATGTATTTTGTGACGTTATGTATTTTGTGACGTAATTTATTTTTGTGACGTTATGTATTTTGTGACTTATTTAATTTTTGTGACGTCATTTATTTTTGTGACGTTATGTATTTTTTGACGTCATTTATTTTTGTGACGTTATGCATTTTGTGACGTGATTAATATTTTGTGACGTCATTTATTTTTCTGACGTTATGTATTTTGTGACGTAATTAATATTTTGTGACGTCATTAATTTTTGTAACGTTATGTATTTTGTGACGTCATTTATTTTTGTGACGTTATGTATTTTGTGACGTCATTTATTTTTGTGACGTTATGTATTTTGTGACGTCATTTATTTTTGTGACGTTATGTTTTTGTGACGTTATGTATTTTGTGACGTCATTTATTTTTGTGACGTTATGTATTTTGTGACGTAATTTATAATTTGTGACGTCATTTATTTTTGTGACGTTATGTATTTTGTGACGTCTTTTTTTGTGACGTTATGTATTTTGTGACGTCATTTTTTGGGACGTTATTTATTTTGTGACGTCATTTATTTTTGTGACGTTATGTATTTTGTTACGTCATTTATTTTTGTGACGTTATGTATTTTGTGACGTCATTTATTTTTGTGACTTTATGTATTTTGTGACGTAATTAATTTTTGTGACGTCATTTATTTTTGTGGCGTTATGTATTTTGTGACTTAATTAATTTTTGTGACGCCATTTATTTTTGTGACGTTATGTATTTTGTGACTTAATTAATTTTTGTGACGCCATTTATTTTTGTGACGTTATGTATTTTGTGACGTCATTTATGTTTGTGACGTTATGTATTTTGTGACGCTATTTATTTTTGTGACGTTATGAATTTTGTGACGTCATTAATGTTTGTGACGTTATGTATTTTGTGGCGTCATTTATTTTTAGTACATTATGTATTTTGTGACGTAATCAATTTTTGTGACGTCATTTATTTTTTGTGACGTTATGTATTTTGTGACGTCATTTTTTTTGACGTTATGTATTTCGTGACGCCATTTATTTTTGTGACGTTATGTATTTTGTGACGTTATGTATTTTGTGACGTAATTTATTTTTGTGACGTTATGTATTTTGTGACTTAATTAATTTTTGTGACGTCATTTATTTTTGTGACGTTATGTATTTTTTGACGTCATTTATTTTTGTGACGTTATGCATTTTGTGACGTGATTAATATTTTGTGACGTCATTTATTTTTCTGACGTAATGTATTTTGTTACGTAATTAATATTTTGTGACGTCATTAATTTTTGTAACTTTATGTATTTTGTGACGTCATTTATTTTTGTGACGTTATGTATTTTGTGACGTCATTTATTTTTGTGACGTTATGTATTTTGTGACGTCATTTATTTTTGTGACGTTATGTATTTTGTGACGTCATTTATTTTTGTGACGTTAAGTATTTTGTGACGTCATTTGTTTTTGTGACGTTATGTATTTTGTGACGTCATTTATTTTTGTGACGTTATGTATTTTGTGACGTTATGTATTTTATGACGTCATTTATTTTTGTGACGTTATGTATTTTGTGACGTCATTTATTTTTGTGACGTCATTTATTTTTGTGACGTTATGTATTTTGTGACGTTATGTATTTTGTGACGTCATTTATTTTTGTGACGTTATGTATTTTGTGACGTAATTAATATTTTGTGACGTCATTTATTTTTGTGACGTTATGTATTTTGTGACGTCATTTATTTTTGTGACGTTATGTATTTTGTGACGTCATTTATTTTTGTGACGTTATGTATTTTGTGACGTCATTTATTTTTGTGACGTTATTTTTTTGTGACGTTATGTATTTTGTGACGTCATTTATTTTTGTGACGTTATGTATTTTGTGACGTAATTTATAATTTGTGACGTCATTTATTTTTGTGACGTTATGTATTTTGTGACGTCTTTTTTTGTGACGTTATGTATTTTGTGACGTCATTTTTTGGGACGTTATGTATTTTGTGACGTCATTTATTTTTGTGACGTTATGTATTTTGTTACGTCATTTATTTTTGTGACGTTATGTATTTTGTGACGTCATTTATTTTTGTGAAGTTATGTATTTTGTGACTTAATTAATTTTTGTGACGTCATTTATTTTTGTGACGTTATGTATTTTGTGACTTAATTAATTTTTGTGACGCCATTTATTTTTGTGACGTTATGTATTTTGTGACGTCATTTATGTTTGTGACGTTATGTATTTTGTGACGCTATTTATTTTTGTGACGTTATGAATTTTGTGACGTCATTAATGTTTGTGACTTTATGTATTTTGTGGCGTCATTTATTTTTAGTACATTATGTATTTTGTGACGTAATCCATTTTTGTGATGTCATTTATTTTTGTGAAGTTATGTATTTTGTGACTCCATTTATTTTTGTGACGTTATGTATTTTGTGACGTCATTTATTTTTGTGACGTTATGTATTTTGTAACGTCTTTTTTTTGTGACGTTATGTATTTTGTGACGTAATTATTATTTTGTGACGTCATTTATTTTTGTGACGTTAAGTATTTTGTGACGTCATTTATTTTTGTGACGTTATGTATTTTGTTACGTGATTTATTTTTGTGACGTTATGTATTTTGTGACTTAATTAATTTTTGTGACGTCATTTATTTTTGTGACGTTATGTATTTTGTGACGTCATTTATTTTTGTGGCGTTTTGTATTTTGTGACGTCATTTATTTTTTTGACGATATGTATTTTGTGACGTCATTTTTTTGTGACGTTATGTATTTTGTGACGTAATTTTTTTTGTGACGTTATGTATTTTGTGACGTCATTTATTTTTGTGACGTTATGTATTTTGTGACGTTATGTATTTTGTGACGTCATTTATTTTTGTGAAGATATGTATTTTGTGACGTTATGTATTTTTTGACGTCATTAATTTTTGTGACGTTATGTATTTTGTGACGTAATTAATTTTTGTGACGTCATTTATTTTTGTAACGTTATGTATTTTGTGACGTCATTTATTTTTGTGACGTTATGTATTTTGTGACGTTATGTATTTAATGACGTCATTTATTTTTGTGACGTAATGTATTTTGTGACGTCATTTATCTTTGTGACGTCATTTATTTTTGTGACGTCATTTATTTTCGTGACGTTATGTATTTTGTGACGTTATGTATTTTGTGACGTCATTTATTTTTGTGACGTTATGTATTTTGTGACGTAATTAATATTTTGTGACGTCATTTATTTTTGTGACGTTATGTATTTTGTGACGTCATTTATTTTTGTGACGTTATGTATTTTGTGACGTCATTTATTTTTGTGACGTTATGTATTTTGTGACGTCATTTATTTTTGTGACGTTATGTTTTTGTGACGTTATGTATTTTGTGACGTCATTTATTTTTGTGACGTTATGTATTTTGTGACGTAATTTATAATTTGTGACGTCATTTATTTTTGTGACGTTATGTATTTTGTGACGTCTTTTTTGTGACGTTATGTATTTTGTGACGTCATTTTTTGGGACGTTATGTATTTTGTGACGTCATTTATTTTTGTGACGTTATGTATTTTGTTACGTCATTTATTTTTGTGACGTTATGTATTTTGTGACGTCATTTATTTTTGTGACTTTATGTATTTTGTGACGTAATTAATTTTTGTGACGTCATTTATTTTTGTGAAGTTATGTATTTTGTGACTTAATTAATTTTTGTGACGTCATTTATTTTTGTGACGTTATGTATTTTGTGACTTAATTAATTTTTGTGACGCCATTTATTTTTGTGACGTTATGTATTTTGTGACGTCATTTATGTTTGTGACGTTATGTATTTTGTGACGCTATTTATTTTTGTGACGTTATGAATTTTGTGACGTCATTAATGTTTGTGACGTTATGTATTTTGTGGCGTCATTTATTTTTAGTACATTATGTATTTTGTGACGTAATCAATTTTTGTGACGTCATTTATGTTTGTGAAGTTATGTATTTTGTGACTCCATTTATTTTTGTGACGTTATGTATTTTGTGACGTCATTTATTTTTGTGACGTTATGTATTTTGTAACGTCTTTTTTTTGTAACGTTATGTATTTTGTGACGTAATTATTATTTTGTGACGTCATTTATTTTTGTGACGTTAAGTATTTTGTGACGTCATTTATTTTTGTGACGTTATGTATTTTGTTACGTCATTTATTTTTGTGACGTTATGTATTTTGTGACGTTTTGTATTTTGTGACGTCATTTATTTTTGTGACGTTATGTATTTTGTGACGTCATTTTTTTTGTGACGTTATGTATTTTGTGACGTAATTAATATTTTGTGACGTCATTTATTTTTGTTACGTTATGTATTTTGTGACGACTTTTTTTTGTGACGTTATGTATTTTGTGACGTCATTTTTGTGACGTTATGTATTTTGTGACGTCATTTATTTTTTTGACGTTATGTATTTTGTGACGTCATTTATTTTTGTGACGTTATGTATTTTGTGACGTCATTTATTTTTTTGACGTTATGTATTTTGTGACTTAATTAATTTTTGTGACGTCATTTATTTTTGTGACGTTATGTATTTTGTGACGTCATTTATTTTTGTGACGTTATGTATTTTGTGACGTCATTTATTTTTGTGACGTTATGTATTTTGTGACGTCATTTATTTTTGTGACGTTATGTATTTTGTGACGTCATTTTTTTTGACGTTATGTATTTCGTGACGCCATTTATTTTTGTGACGTTATGTATTTTGTGACGTTATGTATTTTGTGACGTAATTTATTTTTGTGACGTTATGTATTTTGTGACTTATTTAATTTTTGTGACGTCATTTATTTTTGTGACGTTATGTATTTTTTGACGTCATTTATTTTTGTGACGTTATGCATTTTGTGACGTGATTAATATTTTGTGACGTCATTTATTTTTCTGACGTTATGTATTTTGTGACGTAATTAATATTTTGTGACGTCATTAATTTTTGTAACGTTATGTATTTTGTGACGTCATTTATTTTTGTGACGTTATGTATTTTGTGACGTCATTTATTTTTGTGACGTTATGTATTTTGTGACGTCATTTATTTTTGTGACGTTATGTATTTTGTGACGTCATTTATTTTTGTGGCGTTATGTATTTTGTGACTTAATTAATTTTTGTGACGCCATTTATTTTTGTGACGTTATGTATTTTGTGACTTAATTAATTTTTGTGACGCCATTTATTTTTGTGACGTTATGTATTTTGTGACGTCATTTATTTTTGTGACGTTATGTATTTTATGACGTCATTTATTTTTGTGACGTAATGTATTTTGTGACGTCATTTATCTTTGTGACGTCATTTATTTTTGTGACGTTATGTATTTTGTGACGACTTTTTTTGTGACGTTATTTATTTTGTGACGTCATTTTTTGTGACGTTATGTATTTTGTGACGTCATTTATTTTTGTGACGTTATGTATTTTGTGACGTCATTTATTTTTGTGACGTTATGTATTTTGTGACGTCATTTATTTTTTTTGACGTTATGTATATTGTGACTTAATTTATTTTTGTGACGTCATTTATTTTTGTGACGTTATGTATTTTGTGACGTCATTTATTTTTGTGACGTTATGTATTTTGTGACGTCATTTATTTTTGTGACGTTATGTATTTTGTGACGTCATTTATTTTTGTGACGTTATGTATTTTGTGACGTCATTTATTTTTGTGACGTTAAGTATTTTGTGACGTCATTTATTTTTGTGACGTTATGTATTTTGTGACGTTTTGTATTTTGTGACGTCATTTATTTTTGTGACGTTATGTATTTTGTGACGTCATTTTTTTGTGACGTTATGTATTTTGTGACGTCATTTATTTTTGTGACGTTATGTATTTTGTGACGTCATTTATTTTTTTGACGTTATGTATTTTGTGACGCCATTTATTTTGGTGACGTTATGTATTTTGTGACGTCATTTATTTTTGTGACGTTATGTATTTTGTGACGTCATTTATTTTTGTGACGTTATGTATTTTGTGACTTAATTAATTTTTGTGACGTCAGTTATTTTTGTGACGTTATGTATTTTGTGACGTCATTTATTTTTGTGACGTTATGTATTTTGTGACGTCATTTATTTTTGTGACGTTATGTATTTTGTGACGTCATTTATTTTTTTGACGTTATGTATTTTGTGACGTCATTTATTTTTGTGACGTTATGTATTTTGTGACGTCATTTATTTTTGTGACGTTATGTATTTTGTGACGTCATTTATTTTTTTGACGTTATGTATTTTGTGACGCCATTTATTTTTGTGACGTTATGTATTTTGTGACGTTATGTATTTTGTGACGTTGTGTATTTTGTGACGTAATTCATTTTTGTGACGTTATGTATTTTGTGACTTAATTAATATTTGTGACGTCATTTATTTTTGTGACTTTATGTATTTTGTGACGTCATTTATTTTTGTGACGTTATGTATTTTGTGACGTCATTTATTTTTGTGACGTTATGTATTTTGTGACGTCATTTATTTTTGTGACGTTATGTATTTTGTGACGTCATTTATTTTTGTGACGTTATGTATTTTGTGACGTCATTTTTTTTGTGACGTTATGTATTTTGTGACGTAATTAATATTTTGTGACGTCATTTATTTTTGTGACGTTATGTATTTTGTGACGACTTTTTTTTGTGACGTTATGTATTTTGTGACGTCATTTTTGTGACGTTATGTATTTTGTGACGTCATTTATTTTTGTGACGTTATGTATTTTGTGACGTCATTTATTTTTGTGACGTTATGTATTTTGTGACGTCATTTATTTTTGTTACGTTATGTATTTTGTGACGTCATTTATTTTTCTGACGTTATGTATTTTGTGACTTAATTAATTTTTGTGACGTCATTTATTTTTGTGACGTTATGTATTTTGTGACGTCATTTATTTTTGTGACGTTATGTATTTTGTGACGTCATTTATTTTTGTAAAGTTATGTATTTTGTGACTTCATTTTTTTGACGTTATGTATTTCGTGACGCCATTTATTTTTGTGACGTTATGTATTTTGTGACGTTATGTATTTTGTGACGTAATTTATTTTTGTGACGTTATGTATTTTGTGACATCATTTATTTTTTTTGACGTTATGTATATTGTGACTTAATTTATTTTTGTGACGTCATTTATTTTTGTGACGTTATGTATTTTGTGACGTCATTTATTTTTGTGACGTTATGTATTTTGTGACGTCATTTATTTTTGTGACGTTATGTATTTTGTGACGTCATTTATTTTTTTTGACGTTATGTATATTGTGACTTAATTTATTTTTGTGACGTCATTTATTTTTGTGACGTTATGTATTTTGTGACGTCATTTATTTTTGTGACGTTATGTATTTTGTGACGTCATTTATTTTTCTGACGTCATGTATTTTGTGACTTAATTAATTTTTGTGACGTCATTTATTTTTGTGACGTTATGTATTTTGTGACGTCATTTATTTTTGTGACGTTATGTATTTTGTGACGTTTTGTATTTTGTGACGTCATTTATTTTTGTGACGTTATGTATTTTGTGACGTTATGTATTTTGTGACGTAATTAATATTTTGTGACGTCATTTATTTTTGTGACGTTATGTATTTTGTGACGACTTTTTTTGTGACGTTATTTATTTTGTGACGTCATTTTTTGTGACGTTATGTATTTTGTGACGTCATTTATTTTTGTGACGTTATGTATTTTGTGACGTCATTTATTTTTGTGACGTTATGTATTTTGTGACGTCATTTATTTTTTTTTGACGTTATGTATATTGTGACTTAATTTATTTTTGTGACGTCATTTATTTTTGTGACGTTATGTATTTTGTGACGTCATTTATTTTTGTGACGTTATGTATTTTGTGACGTCATTAATTTTTGTGACGTTATGTATTTTGTGACGTCATTTATTTTTGTGACGTTATGTATTTTGTGACGTCTTTTATTTTTGTGACGTTAAGTATTTTGTGACGTCATTTATTTTTGTGACGTTATGTATTTTGTTACGTCATTTTTTTTGTGACGTTATGTATTGTGTGACGTTTTGTATTTTGTGACGTCATTTATTTTTGTGACGTTATGTATTTTGTGACGTCATTTTTTGTGACGTTATGTATTTTGTGACGTCATTTATTTTTGTGACGTTATGTATTTTGTGACGTCATTTATTTTTTTGACGTTATGTATTTTGTGACGCCATTTATTTTGGTGACGTTATGTATTTTGGGACGTCATTTATTTTTGTGACATTATGTATTTTGTGACGTCATTTATTTTTGTGACTTTATGTATTTTGTGACGTCATTTATTTTTGTGACGTTATGTATTTTGTGACGTCATTTATTTTTGTGACGTTATGTATTTTGTGACGTCATTTATTTTTGTGACGTTATGTATTTTGTGACGTCCTTTATTTTTGTGACGTTATGTATTTTGTGACGTCATTTTTTTGTGACGTTATGTATTTTGTGACGTAATTAATATTTTGTGACGTCATTTATTTTTGTGACGTTATGTATTTTGTGACGACTTTTTTTTGTGACGTTATGTATTTTGTGACGTCATTTTTGTGACGTTATGTATTTTGTGACGTCATTTATTTTTGTGACGTTATGTATTTTGTGACGTCATTTATTTTTGTGACGTTATGTATTTTGTGACGTCATTTATTTTTGTGACGTTATGTATTTTGTGACGTCATTTATTTTTCTGACGTTATGTATTTTGTGACTTAATTAATTTTTGTGACGTCATTTATTTTTGTGACGTTATGTATTTTGTGACGTCATTTATTTTTGTGACGTTATGTATTTTGTGACGTCATTTATTTTTGTAAAGTTATGTATTTTGTGACGTCATTTTTTTTGACGTTATGTATTTCGTGACGCCATTTATTTTCGTGACGTTATGTATTTTGTGACGTTATGTATTTTGTGACGTAATTTATTTTTGTGACGTTATGTATTTTGTGACTTAATTAATTTTTGTGAAGTCATTTATTTTTGTGACGTTATGTATTTTTTGACGTCATTTATTTTTGTGACGTTATGCATTTTGTGAGGTGATTAATATTTTGTGACGTCATTTATTTTTCTGACGTTATGTATTTTGTGACGTAATTAATATTTTGTGACGTCATTAATTTTTGTAACGTTATGTATTTTGTGACGTCATTTATTTTTGTGACGTTATGTATTTTGTGACGTCATTTATTTTTGTGACGTTATGTATTTTGTGACGTCATTTATTTTTGTGACGTTATGTATTTTGTGACGTCATTTATTTTTGTGACGTTAAGTATTTTGTGACGTCATTTATTTTTGTGACGTTATGTATTTTGTGACGTCATTTATTTTTGTGACGTTATGTATTTCGTGACGTCATTTATTTTTGTGACGTTATCTATTTTGTGACGTCATTTATTTTTGTGACGTTAAGTATTTTGTGACGTCATTTATTTTTGTGACGTTATGTATTTTGTGACGTTATGTATTTTGTGACGTCATTTATTTTTGTGACGTTATGTATTTTGTGACGTAATTAATATTTTGTGACGTCATTTATTTTTGTGACGTTATGTATTTTGTGACGTCATTTATTTTTGTGACGTTATGTATTTTGTGACGTCATTTATTTTTGTGACGTTATGTATTTTGTGACGTCATTTATTTTTGTGACGTTATGTTTTTGTGACGTTATGTATTTTGTGACGTCATTTATTTTTGTGACGTTATGTATTTTGTGACGTAATTTATAATTTGTGACGTCATTTATTTTTGTGACGTTATGTATTTTGTGACGCCTTGTTCTGTGACGTTATGTATTTTGTGACGTCATTTTTTGGGACGTTATGTATTTTGTGACGTCATTTATTTTTGTGACGTTATGTATTTTGTTACGTCATTTATTTTTGTGACGTTATGTATTTTGTGACGTCATTTATTTTTGTGAAGTTATGTATTTTGTGACTTAATTAATTTTTGTGACGTCATTTATTTTTGTGACGTTATGTATTTTGTGACTTAATTAATTTTTGTGACGCCATTTATTTTTGTGACGTTATGTATTTTGTGACGTCATTTATGTTTGTGACGTTATGTATTTTGTGACGCTATTTATTTTTGTGACGTTATGAATTTTGTGACGTCATTAATGTTTGTGACGTTATGTATTTTGTGGCGTAATTTATTTTTAGTACATTATGTATTTTGTGACGTAATCAATTTTTGTGACGTCATTTATTTTTGTGAAGTTATATATTTTGTGACTCCATTTATTTTTGTGACGTTATGTATTTTGTGACGTCATTTATTTTTGTGACGTTATGTATTTTGTAACGTCTTTTTTTTGTGACGTTATGTATTTTGTGACGTAATTATTATTTTGTGACGTCATTTATTTTTGTGACGTTAAGTATTTTGTGACGTCATTTATTTTTGTGACGTTATGTATTTTGTTACGTCATTTATTTTTGTGACGTTATGTATTTTGTGACGTTTTGTATTTTGTGACGTCATTTATTTTTGTGACGTTATGTATTTTGTGACGTCATTTTCTTTGTGACGTTATGTATTTTGTGACGTAATTAATATTTTGTGACGTCATTTATTTTTGTGACGTTATGTATTTTGTGACGACTTTTTTTTGTGACGTTATGTATTTTGTGACGTCATTTTTGTGACGTTATGTATTTTGTGACGTCATTTATTTTTTTGACGTTATGTATTTTGTGACGTCATTTATTTTTGTGACGTTATGTATTTTGTGACGTCATTTATTTTTTTGACGTTATGTATTTTGTCACTTAATTAATTTTTGTGACGTCATTTATTTTTGTGACGTTATGTATTTTGTGACGTCATTTATTTTTGTGACGTTATGTATTTTGTGACGTCATTTATTTTTGTGACGTTATGTATTTTGTGACGTCATTTATTTTTGTGACGTTATGTATTTTGTGACGTCATTTTTTTTGACGTTATGTATTTCGTGACGCCATTTATTTTTGTGACGTTATGTATTTTGTGACGTGATTAATATTTTGTGACGTCATTTATTTTTCTGACGTTATGTATTTTGTGACGTAATTAATATTTTGTGACGTCATTAATTTTTGTAACGTTATGTATTTTGTGACGTCATTTATTTTTGTGACGTTATGTATTTTGTGACGTCATTTATTTTTGTGACGTTATGTATTTCGTGACGTCATTTATTTTTGTGATGTTATGTATTTTGTGACGTCATTTATTTTTGTGACGTCATTTATTTTTGTGACGTTAAGTATTTTGTGACGTCATTTATTTTTGTGACGTTATGTATTTTGTGACGTCATTTATTTTTGTGACGTTATGTATTTTGTGACGTTATGTATTTTATGTCGTCATTTATTTTTGTGACGTTATGTATTTTGTGACGTCATTTATTTTATGTGACGTCATTTATTTTTGTGACGTTATGTATTTTGTGACGTTATGTATTTTGTGACGTCATTTATTTTTGTAACGTTATGTATTTTGTGACGTCATTTATTTTTGTGACGTTATGTATTTTGTGACGTCATTTATTTTTGTGACGTTATGTATTTCGTGACGTCATTTATTTTTGTGACGTTATCTATTTTGTGACGTCATTTATTTTTGTGACGTTAAGTATTTTGTGACGTCATTTATTTTTGTGACGTTATGTATTTTGTGACGTCATTTATTTTTGTGACGTTATGTATTTTGTGACGTTATGTATTTTATGACGTCATTTATTTTTGTGACGTTATGTATTTTGTGACGTCATTTATTTTTGTGACGTCATTTATTTTTGTGACGTTATGTATTTTGTGACGTTATGTATTTTGTGACGTCATTTATTTTTGTGACGTTATGTATTTTGTGACGTCATTTATTTTTGTGACGTTATGTATTTTGTGACGTCATTTATTTTTGTGACGTTATGTATTTTGTGACGTCATTTATTTTTGTGACGTTATGTTTTTGTGACGTTATGTATTTTGTGACGTCATTTATTTTTGTGACGTTATGTATTTTGTGACGTAATTTATAATTTGTGACGTCATTTATTTTTGTGACGTTATGTATTTTGTGACGTCTTTTTTTGTGACGTTATGTATTTTGTGACGTCATTTTTTGGGACGTTATTTATTTTGTGACGTCATTTATTTTTGTGACGTTATGTATTTTGTTACGTCATTTATTTTTGTGACGTTATGTATTTTGTGACGTCATTTATTTTTGTGACTTTATGTATTTTGTGACGTAATTAATTTTTGTGACGTCATTTATTTTTGTGGCGTTATGTATTTTGTGACTTAATTAATTTTTGTGACGCCATTTATTTTTGTGACGTTATGTATTTTGTGACTTAATTAATTTTTGTGACGCCATTTATTTTTGTGACGTTATGTATTTTGTGACGTCATTTATGTTTGTGACGTTATGTATTTTGTGACGCTATTTATTTTTGTGACGTTATGAATTTTGTGACGTCATTAATGTTTGTGACGTTATGTATTTTGTGGCGTCATTTATTTTTAGTACATTATGTATTTTGTGACGTAATCAATTTTTGTGACGTCATTTATTTTTGTGAAGTTATGTATTTTTTGACTCAATATATTTTTGTGACGTTATGTATTTTGTGACGTCATTTATTTTTGTGACGTTATGTATTTTGTAACGTCTTTTTTTGTGACGTTATGTATTTTGTGACGTAATTATTATTTTGTGACGTCATTTATTTTTGTGACGTTAAGTATTTTGTGACGTCATTTATTTTTGTGACGTTATGTATTTTGTTACGTCATTTATTTTTGTGACGTTATGTATTTTGTTACGTTTTGTATTTTGTGACGTCATTTATTTTTGTGACGTTATTTATTTTGTGACGTCATTTTTTTTGTGACGTTATGTATTTTGTGACGTAATTTATAATTTGTGACGTCATTTATTTTTTTGACGTTATGTATTTTGTGACGTCATTTATTTTTGTGACGTTATGTAATTTGTGACGTCATTTTTTGTGACGTTATGTATTTTGTGACGTCATTTATTTTTGTGACGTTATGTATTTTGTGACGTCATTTATTTTTGTGACGTTATGTATTTTGTGACGTCATTTATTTTTTTGACGTTATGTATTTTGTGACTTAATTAATTTTTGTGACGTCATTTATTTTTGTGACGTTATGTATTTTGTGACGTCATTTATATTTGTGACGTTATGTATTTTGTGACGTCATTTATTTTTGTGACGTTATGTATTTTGTGACGTCATTTTTTTTGACGTTATGTATTTCGTGACGCCATTTATTTTTGTGACGTTATGTATTTTGTGACGTTATGTATTTTGTGACGTAATTTATTTTTGTGACTTTATGTATTTTGTGACTTAATTAATTTTTGTGACGTCATTTATTTTTGTGACGTTATGTATTTTTTGACGTCATTTATTTTTGTGACGTTATGCATTTTGTGACGTGATTAATATTTTGTGACGTCATTTATTTTTCTGACGTTATGTATTTTGTGACGTAATTAATATTTTGTGACGTCATTAATTTTTGTAACGTTATGTATTTTGTGACGTCATTTATTTTTGTTACGTTATGTATTTTGTGACGTCATTTATTTTTGTGACGTTATGTATTTTGTGACGTCATTTATTTTTGTGACGTTATGTATTTTGTGACGTCATTTATTTTTGTGACGTTAAGTATTTTTTGACGTCATTTATATTTGTGACGTTATGTATTTTGTGACGTCATTTATTTTTGTGACGTTATGTATTTTGTGACGTTATGTATTTTATGACGTCATTTATTTTTGTGACGTTATGTATTTTGTGACGTCATTTATTTTTGTGACGTCATTTATTTTTGCGACGTTATGTATTTTGTGACGTTATGTATTTTGTGACGTCATTTATTTTTGTGACGTTATGTATTTTGTGACGTAATTAATATTTTGTGACGTTATGCATTTTGTGACGTCATTTATTTTTGTGACGTTATGTATTTTGTGACGTCATTTATTTTTGTGACGTTATGTATTTTGTGACGTCATTTATTTTTGTGACGTTATGTTTTTGTGACGTTATGTATTTTGTGACGTCATTTATTTTTGTGACGTTATGTATTTTGTGACGTAATTTATAATTTGTGACGTCATTTATTTTTGTGACGTTATGTATTTTGTGACGTCTTTTTTTGTGACGTTATGTATTTTGTGACGTCATTTTTTGGGACGTTATGTATTTTGTTACGTCATTTATTTTTGTGACGTTATGTATTTTGTGACGTCATTTATTTTTGTGAAGTTATGTATTTTGTGACTTAATTAATTTTTGTGACGTCATTTATTTTTGTGACGTTATGTATTTTGTGACTTAATTAATTTTTGTGACGCCATTTATTTTTGTGACGTTATGTATTTTGTGACGTCATTTATGTTTGTGACGTTATGTATTTTGTGACGATATTTATTTTTGTGACGTTATGAATTTTGTGACGTCATTAATGTTTGTGACTTTATGTATTTTGTGGCGTCATTTATTTTTAGTACATTATGTATTTTGTGACGTAATCCATTTTTGTGATGTCATTTATTTTTGTGAAGTTATGTATTTTGTGACTCCATTTATTTTTGTGACGTTATGTATTTTGTGACGTCATTTATTTTTGTGACGTTATGTATTTTGTAACGTCTTTTTTTGTGACGTTATGTATTTTGTGACGTAATTATTATTTTGTGACGTCATTTATTTTTGTGACGTTAAGTATTTTGTGACGTCATTAATTTTTGTGACGTTATGTATTTTGTTACGTGATTTATTTTTGTGACATTATGTATTTTGTGACTTAATTAATTTTTGTGACGTCATTTATTTTTGTGACGTTATGTATTTTGTGACGTCATTTATTTTTGTGGCGTTTTGTATTTTGTGACGTCATTTATTTTTGTGACGATATGTATTTTGTGACGTCATTTTTTTGTGACGTTATGTATTTTGTGACGTAATTTTTTGTGACGTTATGTATTTTGTGACGTTATGTATTTTGTGACGTCATTTATTTTTGTGACGATATGTATTTTGTGACGTTATGTATTTTTTGACGTCATTAATTTTTGTGACGTTATGTATTTTGTGACCTAATTAATTTTTGTGACGTCATTTATTTTTGTGACGTTATGTATTTTGTGACGTCATTTATTTTTGTGACGTTATGTATTTTGTGACGTTATGTATTTTATGACGTCATTTATTTTTGTGACGTAATGTATTTTGTGACGTCATTTATCTTTGTGACGTCATTTATTTTTGTGACGTCATTTATTTTCGTGACGTTATGTATTTTGTGACGTTATGTATTTTGTGACGTCATTTATTTTTGTGACGTTATGTATTTTGTGACGTAATTAATATTTTGTGACGTCATTTATTTTTGTGACGTTATGTATTTTGTGACGTCATTTATTTTTGTGACGTTATGTATTTTGTGACGTCATTTATTTTTGTGACGTTATGTATTTTGTGACGTCATTTATTTTTGTGACGTTATGTATTTTGTGACGTAATTTATAATTTGTGACGTCATTTATTTTTGTGACGTTATGTATTTTGTGACGTCTTTTTTTGTGACGTTATGTATTTTGTGACGTCATTTTTTGGGACGTTATGTATTTTGTGACGTCATTTATTTTTGTGACGTTATGTATTTTGTTACGTCATTTATTTTTGTGACGTTATGTATTTTGTGACGTCATTTATTTTTGTGACTTTATGTATTTTGTGACGTAATTAATTTTTGTGACGTCATTTATTTTTGTGAAGTTATGTATTTTGTGACTTAATTAATTTTTGTGACGTCATTTATTTTTGTGACGTTATGTATTTTGTGACTTAATTAATTTTTGTGACGCCATTTATTTTTGTGACGTTATGTATTTTGTGACGTCATTTATGTTTGTGACGTTATGTATTTTGTGACGCTATTTATTTTTGTGACGTTATGAATTTTTTGACGTCATTAATGTTTGTGACGTTATGTATTTTGTGGCGTCATTTATTTTTAGTACATTATGTATTTTGTGACGTAATCAATTTTTGTGACGTCATTTATTTTTGTGAAGTTATGTATTTTGTGACTCCATTTATTTTTGTGACGTTATGTATTTTGTGACGTCATTTATTTTTGTGACGTTATGTATTTTGTAACGTCTTTTTTTTGTAACGTTATGTATTTTGTGACGTAATTATTATTTTGTGACGTCATTTATTTTTGTGACGTTAAGTATTTTGTGACGTCATTTATTTTTGTGACGTTATGTATTTTGTTACGTCATTTATTTTTGTGACGTTATGTATTTTGTGACGTTTTGTATTTTGTGACGTCATTTATTTTTGTGACGTTATGTATTTTGTGACGTCATTTTTTTTGTGACGTTATGTATTTTGTGACGTAATTAATATTTTGTGACGTCATTTATTTTTGTTACGTTATGTATTTTGTGACGACTTTTTTTGTGACGTTATGTATTTTGTGACGTCATTTTTGTGACGTTATGTATTTTGTGACGTCATTTATTTTTGTGACGTTATGTATTTTGTGACGTCATTTATTTTTGTGACGTTATGTATTTTGTGACGTCATTTATTTTTGTGACGTTATGTATTTTGTGACGTCATTTATTTTTGTGACGTTATGTATTTTGTGACGTCATTTTTTTTGACGTTATGTATTTCGTGACGCCATTTATTTTTGTGACGTTATGTATTTTTCGACGTTATGTATTTTGTGACGTAATTTATTTTTGTGACGTTATGTATTTTGTGACTTATTTAATTTTTGTGACGTCATTTATTTTTGTGACGTTATGTATTTTTTGACGTCATTTATTTTTGTGACGTTATGCATTTTGTGACGTGATTAATATTTTGTGACGTCATTTATTTTTCTGACGTTATGTATTTTGTGACGTAATTAATATTTTGTGACGTCATTAATTTTTGTAACGTTATGTATTTTGTGACGTCATTTATTTTTGTGACGTTATGTATTTTGTGACGTCATTTATTTTTGTGACGTTATGTATTTTGTGACGTCATTTATTTTTGTGACGTTATGTATTTTGTGACGTCATTTATTTTTGTGACGTTAAGTATTATGTGACGTCATTTATTTTTGTGACGTTATGTATTTTGTGACGTCATTTATTTTTGTGACGTTATGTATTTTGTGACGTTATGTATTTTATGACGTCATTTATTTTTGTGACGTTATGTATTTTGTGACGTCATTTATTTTTGTGACGTCATTTATTTTTGTGACGTTATGTATTTTGTGACGTTATGTATTTTGTGACGTCATTTATTTTTGTGACGTTATGTATTTTGTGACGTCATTTATTTTTGTGACGTTATGTATTTTGTGACGTCATTTATTTTTGTGACGTTATGTATTTTGTGACGTCATTTATTTTTGTGACGTTATGTTTTTGTGACGTTATGTATTTTGTGACGTCATTTATTTTTGTGACGTTATGTATTTTGTGACGTAATTTATAATTTGTGACGTCATTTATTTTTGTGACGTTATGTATTTTGTGACGTCTTTTTTTGTGACGTTATGTATTTTGTGACGTCATTTTTTGGGACGTTATTTATTATGTGACGTCATTTATTTTTGTGACGTTATGTATTTTGTTACGTCATTTATTTTTGTGACGTTATGTATTTTGTGACGTCATTTATTTTTGTGACTTTATGTATTTTGTGACGTAATTAATTTTTGTGACGTCATTTATTTTTGTGGCGTTATGTATTTTGTTACTTAATTAATTTTTGTGACGCCATTTATTTTTGTGACGTTATGTATTTTGTGACTTAATTAATTTTTGTGACGCCATTTATTTTTGTGACGTTATGTATTTTGTGACGTCATTTATGTTTGTGACGTTATGTATTTTGTGACGCTATTTATTTTTGTGACGTTATGAATTTTGTGACGTCATTAATGTTTGTGACGTTATGTATTTTGTGGCGTCATTTATTTTTAGTACATTATGTATTTTGTGACGTAATCAATTTTTGTGACGTCATTTATTTTTGTGACGTTATGTATTTTGTGACGTCATTTTTTGACGTTATGTATTTTGTGACGTCATTTATTTTTGTGAAGTTATGTATTTTGTGACTTAATTAATTTTTGTGACGTCATTTATTTTTGTGACGTTATGTATTTTGTGACTTAATTAATTTTTGTGACGCCATTTATTTTTGTGACGTTATGTATTTTGTGACGTCATTTATGTTTGTGACGTTATGTATTTTGTGACGCTATTTATTTTTGTGACGTTATGAATTTTGTGACGTCATTAATGTTTGTGACTTTATGTATTTTGTGGCGTCATTTATTTTTAGTACATTATGTATTTTGTGACGTAATCCATTTTTGTGATGTCATTTATTTTTGTGAAGTTATGTATTTTGTGACTCCATTAATTTTTGTGACGTTATGTATTTTGTGACGTCATTTATTTTTGTGACGTTATGTATTTTGTAACGTCTTTTTTTTGTGACGTTATGTATTTTGTGACGTAATTATTATTTTGTGACGTCATTTATTTTTGTGACGTTAAGTATTTTGTGACGTCATTAATTTTTGTGACGTTATGTATTTTGTTACGTGATTTATTTTTGTGACATTATGTATTTTGTGACTTAATTAATTTTTGTGACGTCATTTATTTTTGTGACGTTATGTATTTTGTGACGTCATTTATTTTTGTGGCGTTTTGTATTTTGTGACGTCATTTATTTTTGTGACGATATGTATTTTGTGACGTCATTTTTTTGTGACGTTATGTATTTTGTGACGTAATTTTTTTTGTGACGTTATGTATTTTGTGACGTCATTTATTTTTGTGACGTTATGTATTTTGTGACGTTATGTATTTTGTGACGTCATTTATTTTTGTGACGATATGTATTTTGTGACGTTATGTATTTTTTGACGTCATTAATTTTTGTGACGTTATGTATTTTGTGACCTAATTAATTTTTGTGACGTCATTTATTTTTGTGACGTTATGTATTTTGTGACGTCATTTATTTTTGTGACGTTATGTATTTTGTGACGTTATGTATTTTATGACGTCATTTATTTTTGTGACGTAATGTATTTTGTGACGTCATTTATCTTTGTGACGTCATTTATTTTTGTGACGTCATTTATTTTCGTGACGTTATGTATTTTGTGACGTTATGTATTTTGTGACGTCATTTATTTTTGTGACGTTATGTATTTTGTGACGTAATTAATATTTTGTGACGTCATTTATTTTTGTGACGTTATGTATTTTGTGACGTCATTTATTTTTGTGACGTTATGTATTTTGTGACGTCATTTATTTTTGTGACGTTATGTATTTTGTGACGTCATTTATTTTTGTGACGTTATGTTTTTGTGACGTTATGTATTTTGTGACGTCATTTATTTTTGTGACGTTATGTATTTTGTGACGTAATTTATGATTTGTGACGTCATTTATTTTTGTGACGTTATGTATTTTGTGACGTCTTTTTTTGTGACGTTATGTATTTTGTGACGTCATTTTTTGGGACGTTATGTATTTTGTGACGTCATTTATTTTTGTGACGTTATGTATTTTGTTACGTCATTTATTTTTGTGACGTTATGTATTTTGTGACGTCATTTATTTTTGTGACTTTATGTATTTTGTGACGTAATTAATTTTTGTGACGTCATTTATTTTTGTGAAGTTATGTATTTTGTGACTTAATTAATTTTTGTGACGTCATTTATTTTTGTGACGTTATGTATTTTGTGACTTAATTAATTTTTGTGACGCCATTTATTTTTTTGACGTTATGTATTTTGTGACGTCATTTATGTTTGTGACGTTATGTATTTTGTGACGCTATTTATTTTTGTGACGTTATGAATTTTGTGACGTCATTAATGTTTGTGACGTTATGTATTTTGTGGCGTCATTTATTTTTAGTACATTATGTATTTTGTGACGTAATCAATTTTTGTGACGTCATTTATTTTTGTGAAGTCATGTATTTTGTGACTCCATTTATTTTTGTGACGTTATGTATTTTGTGACGTCATTTATTTTTGTGACGTTATGTATTTTGTAACGTCTTTTTTTTGTAACGTTATGTATTTTGTGACGTAATTATTATTTTGTGACGTCATTTATTTTTGTGACGTTAAGTATTTTGTGACGTCATTTATTTTTGTGACGTTATGTATTTTGTTACGTCATTTATTTTTGTGACTTTATGTATTTTGTGACGTTTTGTATTTTGTGACGTCATTTATTTTTGTGACGTTATGTATTTTGTGACGTCATTTTTTTTGTGACGTTATGTATTTTGTGACGTAATTAATATTTTGTGACGTCATTTATTTTTGTTACGTTATGTATTTTGTGACGACTTTTTTTTGTGACGTTATGTATTTTGTGACGTCATTTTTGTGACGTTATGTATTTTGTGACGTCATTTATTTTTTTGACGTTATGTATTTTGTGACGTCATTTATTTTTGTGACGTTATGTATTTTGTGACGTCATTTATTTTTTTGACGTTATGTATTTTGTGACTTAATTAATTTTTGTGACGTCATTTATTTTTGTGACGTTATGTATTTTGTGACGTCATTTATTTTTGTGACGTTATTTATTTTGTGACGTCATTTATTTTTGTGACGTTATGTATTTTGTGACGTCATTTATTTTTGTGACGTTATGTATTTTGTGACGTCATTTTTTTTGACGTTATGTATTTCGTGACGCCATTTATTTTTGTGACGTTATGTATTTTGTGACGTTATGTATTTTGTGACGTAATTTATTTTTGTGACGTTATGTATTTTGTGACTTATTTAATTTTTGTGACGTCATTTATTTTTGTGACGTTATGTATTTTTTGACGTCATTTATTTTTGTGACGTTATGCATTTTGTGACGTGATTAATATTTTGTGACGTCATTTATTTTTCTGACGTTATGTATTTTGTGACGTAATTAATATTTTGTGACGTCATTAATTTTTGTAACGTTATGTATTTTGTGACGTCATTTATTTTTGTGACGTTATGTATTTTGTGACGTCATTTATTTTTGTGACGTTATGTATTTTGTGACGTCATTTATTTTTGTGACGTTATGTATTTTGTGACGTCATTTATTTTTGTGACGTTAAGTATTATGTGACGTCATTTATTTTTGTGACGTTATGTATTTTGTGACGTCATTTATTTTTGTGACGTTATGTATTTTGTGACGTTATGTATTTTATGACGTCATTTATTTTTGTGACGTTATGTATTTTGTGACGTCATTTATTTTTGTGACGTCATTTATTTTTGTGACGTTATGTATTTTGTGACGTTATGTATTTTGTGACGTCATTTATTTTTGTGACGTTATGTATTTTGTGACGTCATTTATTTTTGTGACGTTATGTATTTTGTGACGTCATTTATTTTTGTGACGTTATGTATTTTGTGACGTCATTTATTTTTGTGACGTTATGTTTTTGTGACGTTATGTATTTTGTGACGTCATTTATTTTTGTGACGTTATGTATTTTGTGACGTAATTTATAATTTGTGACGTCATTTATTTTTGTGACGTTATGTATTTTGTGACGTCTTTTTTTGTGACGTTATGTATTTTGTGACGTCATTTTTTGGGACGTTATTTATTTTGTGACGTCATTTATTTTTGTGACGTTATGTATTTTGTTACGTCATTTATTTTTGTGACGTTATGTATTTTGTGACGTCATTTATTTTTGTGACTTTATGTATTTTGTGACGTAATTAATTTTTGTGACGTCATTTATTTTTGTGGCGTTATGTATTTTGTGACTTAATTAATTTTTGTGACGCCATTTATTTTTGTGACGTTATGTATTTTGTGACTTAATTAATTTTTGTGACGCCATTTATTTTTGTGACGTTATGTATTTTGTGACGTCATTTATGTTTGTGACGTTATGTATTTTGTGACGCTATTTATTTTTGTGACGTTATGAATTTTGTGACGTCATTAATGTTTGTGACGTTATGTATTTTGTGGCGTCATTTATTTTTAGTACATTATGTATTTTGTGACGTAATCAATTTTTGTGACGTCATTTATTTTTTGTGACGTTATGTATTTTGTGACGTCATTTTTTTTGACGTTATGTATTTCGTGACGCCATTTATTTTTGTGACGTTATGTTTTTTGTGACGTTATGTATTTTGTGACGTAATTTATTTTTGTGACGTTATGTATTTTGTGACTTAATTAATTTTTGTGACGTCATTTATTTTTGTGACGTTATGTATTTTTTGACGTCATTTATTTTTGTGACGTTATGCATTTTGTGACGTGATTAATATTTTGTGACGTCATTTATTTTTCTGACGTTATGTATTTTGTTACGTAATTAATATTTTGTGACGTCATTAATTTTTGTAACGTTATGTATTTTGTGACGTCATTTATTTTTGTGACGTTATGTATTTTGTGACGTCATTTATTTTTGTGACGTTATGTATTTTGTGACGTCATTTATTTTTGTGACGTTATGTATTTTGTGACGTCATTTATTTTTGTGACGTTAAGTATTTTGTGACGTCATTTATTTTTGTGACGTTATGTATTTTGTGACGTCATTTATTTTTGTGACGTTATGTATTTTGTGACGTTATGTATTTTATGACGTCATTTATTTTTGTGACGTTATGTATTTTGTGACGTCATTTATTTTTGTGACGTCATTTATTTTTGTGACGTTATGTATTTTGTGACGTTATGTATTTTGTGACGTCATTTATTTTTGTGACGTTATGTATTTTGTGACGTAATTAATATTTTGTGACGTCATTTATTTTTGTGACGTTATGTATTTTGTGACGTCATTTATTTTTGTGACGTTATGTATTTTGTGACGTCATTTATTTTTGTGACGTTATGTTTTTGTGACGTTATGTATTTTGTGACGTCATTTATTTTTGTGACGTTATGTATTTTGTGACGTAATTTATAATTTGTGACGTCATTTATTTTTGTGACGTTATGTATTTTGTGACGTCTTTTTTTGTGACGTTATGTATTTTGTGACGTCATTTTTTGGGACGTTATGTATTTTGTGACGTCATTTATTTTTGTGACGTTATGTATTTTGTTACGTCATTTATTTTTGTGACGTTATGTATTTTGTGACGTCATTTATTTTTGTGAAGTTATGTATTTTGTGACTTAATTAATTTTTGTGACGTCATTTATTTTTGTGACGTTATGTATTTTGTGACTTAATTAATTTTTGTGACGCCATTTATTTTTGTGACGTTATGTATTTTGTGACGTCATTTATGTTTGTGACGTTATGTATTTTGTGACGCTATTTATTTTTGTGACGTTATGAATTTTGTGACGTCATTAATGTTTGTGACTTTATGTATTTTGTGGCGTCATTTATTTTTAGTACATTATGTATTTTGTGACGTAATCCATTTTTGTGATGTCATTTATTTTTGTGAAGTTATGTATTTTGTGACTCCATTTATTTTTGTGACGTTATGTATTTTGTGACGTCATTTATTTTTGTGACGTTATGTATTTTGTAACGTCTTTTTTTTGTGACGTTATGTATTTTGTGACGTAATTATTATTTTGTGACGTCATTTATTTTTGTGACGTTAAGTATTTTGTGACGTCATTTATTTTTGTGACGTTATGTATTTTGTTACGTGATTTATTTTTGTGACGTTATGTATTTTGTGACTTAATTAATTTTTGTGACGTCATTTATTTTTGTGACGTTATGTATTTTGTGACGTCATTTATTTTTGTGGCGTTTTGTATTTTGTGACGTCATTTATTTTTTTGACGATATGTATTTTGTGACGTCATTTTTTTGTGACGTTATGTATTTTGTGACGTAATTTTTTTTGTGACGTTATGTATTTTGTGACGTCATTTATTTTTGTGACGTTATGTATTTTGTGACGTTATGTATTTTGTGACGTCATTTATTTTTGTGAAGATATGTATTTTGTGACGTTATGTATTTTTTGACGTCATTAATTTTTGTGACGTTATGTATTTTGTGACCTAATTAATTTTTGTGACGTCATTTATTTTTGGAACGTTATGTATTTTGTGACGTCATTTATTTTTGTGACGTTATGTATTTTATGACGTCATTTATTTTTGTGACGTAATGTATTTTGTGACGTCATTTATCTTTGTGACGTCATTTATTTTTGTGACGTCATTTATTTTCGTGACGTTATGTATTTTGTGACGTTATGTATTTTGTGACGTCATTTATTTTTGTGACGTTATGTATTTTGTGACGTAATTAATATTTTGTGACGTCATTTATTTTTGTGACGTTATGTATTTTTTGACGTCATTTATTTTTGTGACGTTATGTATTTTGTGACGTCATTTATTTTTGTGACGTTATGTATTTTGTGACGTCATTTATTTTTGTGACGTTATGTTTTTGTGACGTTATGTATTTTGTGACGTCATTTATTTTTGTGACGTTATGTATTTTGTGACGTAATTTATAATTTGTGACGTCATTTATTTTTGTGACGTTATGTATTTTGTGACGTCTTTTTTGTGACGTTATGTATTTTGTGACGTCATTTTTTGGGACGTTATGTATTTTGTGACGTCATTTATTTTTGTGACGTTATGTATTTTGTTACGTCATTTATTTTTGTGACGTTATGTATTTTGTGACGTCATTTATTTTTGTGACTTTATGTATTTTGTGACGTAATTAATTTTTGTGACGTCATTTATTTTTGTGAAGTTATGTATTTTGTGACTTAATTAATTTTTGTGACGTCATTTATTTTTGTGACGTTATGTATTTTGTGACTTAATTAATTTTTGTGACGCCATTTATTTTTGTGACGTTATGTATTTTGTGACGTCATTTATGTTTGTGACGTTATGTATTTTGTGACGCTATTTATTTTTGTGACGTTATGAATTTTGTGACGTCATTAATGTTTGTGACGTTATGTATTTTGTGGCGTCATTTATTTTTAGTACATTATGTATTTTGTGACGTAATCAATTTTTGTGACGTCATTTATGTTTGTGAAGTTATGTATTTTGTGACTCCATTTATTTTTGTGACGTTATGTATTTTGTGACGTCATTTATTTTTGTGACGTTATGTATTTTGTAACGTCTTTTTTTTGTAACGTTATGTATTTTGTGACGTAATTATTATTTTGTGACGTCATTTATTTTTGTGACGTTAAGTATTTTGTGACGTCATTTATTTTTGTGACGTTATGTATTTTGTTACGTCATTTATTTTTGTGACGTTATGTATTTTGTGACGTTTTGTATTTTGTGACGTCATTTATTTTTGTGACGTTATGTATTTTGTGACGTCATTTTTTTTGTGACGTTATGTATTTTGTGACGTAATTAATATTTTGTGACGTCATTTATTTTTGTTACGTTATGTATTTTGTGACGACTTTTTTTGTGACGTTATGTATTTTGTGACGTCATTTTTGTGACGTTATGTATTTTGTGACGTCATTTATTTTTTTGACGTTATGTATTTTGTGACGTCATTTATTTTTGTGACGTTATGTATTTTGTGACGTCATTTATTTTTTTGACGTTATGTATTTTGTGACTTAATTAATTTTTGTGACGTCATTTATTTTTGTGACGTTATGTATTTTGTGACGTCATTTATTTTTGTGACGTTATGTATTTTGTGACGTCATTTATTTTTGTGACGTTATGTATTTTGTGACGTCATTTATTTTTGTGACGTTATGTATTTTGTGACGTCATTTTTTTTGACGTTATGTATTTCGTGACGCCATTTATTTTTGTGACGTTATGTATTTTGTGACGTTATGTATTTTGTGACGTAATTTATTTTTGTGACGTTATGTATTTTGTGACTTATTTAATTTTTGTGACGTCATTTATTTTTGTGACGTTATGTATTTTTTGACGTCATTTATTTTTGTGACGTTATGCATTTTGTGACGTGATTAATATTTTGTGACGTCATTTATTTTTCTGACGTTATGTATTTTGTGACGTAATTAATATTTTGTGACGTCATTAATTTTTGTAACGTTATGTATTTTGTGACGTCATTTATTTTTGTGACGTTATGTATTTTGTGACGTCATTTATTTTTGTGACGTTATGTATTTTGTGACGTCATTTATTTTTGTGACGTTATGTATTTTGTGACGTCATTTATTTTTGTGGCGTTATGTATTTTGTGACTTAATTAATTTTTGTGACGCCATTTATTTTTGTGACGTTATGTATTTTGTGACTTAATTAATTTTTGTGACGCCATTTATTTTTGTGACGTTATGTATTTTGTGACGTCATTTATTTTTGTGACGTTATGTATTTTATGACGTCATTTATTTTTGTGACGTAATGTATTTTGTGACGTCATTTATCTTTGTGACGTCATTTATTTTTGTGACGTCATTTATTTTCGTGACGTTATGTATTTTGTGACGTTATGTATTTTGTGACGTCATTTATTTTTGTGACGTTATGTATTTTGTGACGTAATTAATATTTTGTGACGTCATTTATTTTTGTGACGTTATGTATTTTGTGACGTCATTTATTTTTGTGACGTTATGTATTTTGTGACGTCATTTATTTTTGTGACGTTATGTATTTTGTGACGTCATTTATTTTTGTGACGTTATGTTTTTGTGACGTTATGTATTTTGTGACGCTATTTATTTTTGTGACGTTATGAATTTTGTGACGTCATTAATGTTTGTGACGTTATGTATTTTGTGGCGTCATTTATTTTTAGTACATTATGTATTTTGTGACGTAATCCATTTTTGTGATGTCATTTATTTTTGTGAAGTTATGTATTTTGTGACTCCATTTATTTTTGTGACGTTATGTATTTTGTGACGTCATTTATTTTTGTGACGTTATGTATTTTGTAACGTCTTTTTTGTGACGTTATGTATTTTGTGACGTAATTATTATTTTGTGACGTCATTTATTTTTGTGACGTTAAGTATTTTGTGACGTCATTTATTTTTGTGACGTTATGTATTTTGTTACGTCATTTATTTTTGTGACGTTATGTATTTTGTGACTTAATTAATTTTTGTGACGTCATTTATTTTTGTGACGTTATGTATATTGTGACGTCATTTATTTTTGTGGCGTTTTGTATTTTGTGACGTCATTTATTTTTGTGACGATATGTATTTTGTGACGTCATTTTTTTGTGACGTTATGTATTTTGTGACGTAATTTTTTTTGTGACGTTATGTATTTTGTGACGTCATTTATTTTTGTGACGTTATGTATTTTGTGACGTTATGTATTTTGTGACGTCATTTATTTTTGTGACGATATGTATTTTGTGACGTTATGTATTTTTTGAAGTCATTAATTTTTGTGACGTTATGTATTTTGTGACCTAATTAATTTTTGTGACGTCATTTATTTTTGTGACGTTATGTATTTTGTGACGTCATTTATTTTTGTGACGTTATGTATTTTGTGACGTTATGTATTTTATGACGTCATTTATTTTTGTGACGTAATGTATTTTGTGACGTCATTTATCATTGTGACGTTTTGTATTTTGTGACGTCATTTATTTTTGTGACGTTATGTATTTTGTGACGTTATGTATTTTGTGACGTCATTTATTTTTGTGACGTTATGTATTTTGTGACGTAATTAATATTTTGTGACGTCATTTATTTTTGTGACGTTATGTATTTTGTGACGTCATTTACTTTTGTGACGTTATGTATTTTGTGACGTAATTTATTTTTGTGACGTTATGTATTTTGTGACGTCATTTTTTGTGACGTTATGTATTTTGTGACGTCATTTATTTTTGTGACGTTATGTATTTTGTTACGTCATTTATATTTGTGACGTTATGTATTTTGTGACGTCATTTTTTTTTGTGACGTTATGTATTTTGTGACGTAATTCATTTTTGTGACGTCATTTATTTTTGTGAAGTTATGTATTTTGTGACTTAATTAATTTTTGTGACGTCATTTATTTTTGTGACGTTATGTATTCTGTGACTTAATTAATTTTTGTGACGCCATTTATTTTTGTGACGTTATGTATTTTGTGACGTCATTTATTTTTGTGACGTTTTGTATTTTGTGACGTCATTTATTTTTGTGACGTTATGTATTTTGTGACGTTATGTATTTTGTGACGTCATTTATTTTTGTGACGTTAAGTATTTTGTGACGTCATTTATTTTTGTGAAGTTATGTATTTTGTGACGTCATTTATTTTTGTGACGTTATGTATTTTGTGACGTAATTAATAATTTGTGACGTCATTTATTTTTGTGACGTTATGTATTTTGTGACGTCATTTTTTGTGACGTTATGTATTTTGTGACGTCATTTATTTTTGTGACGTTATGTATTTTGTGACGTCATTTATTTTTGTGACGTTATGTTTTTGTGACGTTATGTATTTTGTGACGTCATTTTTTTTTGTGACGTTATGTATTTTTTGACGTAATTAATATTTTGTGACGTCATTTATTTTTGTGACGTTATGTATTTTGTGACGTCTTTTTTTTGTGACGTTATGTATTTTGTGACGTCATTTTTTGTGACGTTATGTATTTTGTGACGTCATTTATTTTTGTGACGTTATGTATTTTGTGACGTCATTTATTTTTATGACGTTATGTATTTTGTGACGTCATTTATTTTTGTGACGTTATGTATTTTGTGACGTCATTTTTTTGACGTTATGTATTTTGTGACGCCACTTATTTTTGTGACGTTATGTATTTTGTGACGTTATGTATTTTGTGACGTAATTTATTTTTGTGACGTTATGTATTTTGTGACTTAATTAATTTTTGTGACGTCATTTATTTTTGTGACGTTATGTATTTTTTGACGTCATTTATTTTTGTGACGTTATGCATTTTGGGACGTGATTAATATTTTGTGACGTCATTTATTTTTGTGACGTTATGTATTTTGTGACGTAATTAATATTTTGTGACGTCATTTATTTTTGTAACGTTATGTATTTTGTGACGTCATTTATTTTTGTGACGTTATGTATTTTGTGACATCATTTATTTTTGTGACGTTATGTATTTTGTGACGTAATTTATTTTTGTGACGTTATGTATTTTGTGACTTAATTAATTTTTGTGACGTCATTTATTTTTGTGACGTTATGTATTTTTTGACGTCATTTATTTTTGTGACGTTATGCATTTTGGGACGTGATTAATATTTTGTGACGTCATTTATTTTTGTGACGTTATGTATTTTGTGACGTAATTAATATTTTGTGACGTCATTTATTTTTGTAACGTTATGTATTTTGTGACGTCATTTATTTTTGTGACGTTATGTATTTTGTGACATCATTTATTTTTGTGACGTTATGTATTTTGTGACGTCATTTATTTTTGTGACGTTATGTATTTTGTGACGTCATTTATTTTTGTGACGTTAAGTATTTTGTGACGTCATTTATTTTTGTGACGTTATGTATTTTGTGGCGTCATTTATTTTTGTGACGTTATGTATTTTGTGACGTTATGTATTTTATGACGTCATTTATTTTTGTGACGTTACGTATTTTGTGACGTCATTTATTTTTGTGACGTTATGTATTTTGTGACGTCATTTATTTTTGTGACGTTATGTATTTTGTGACGTTATTTATTTTTAAGACGTTATGTATTTTGTGACGTTATGTATTTTGTGACGTCATTTATTTCTGTGACGTTATGTATTTTGTGACGTAATTAATATTTTGTGACGTCATTTATTTTTGTGACGTTATGTATTTTGTGACGTCATTTATTTTTGTGACGTTATGTATTTTGTGACGTCATTTATTTTTGTGACGTTATGTATTTTGTGACGTAATTAATAATTTGTGACGTCATTTATTTTTGTGACGTTATGTATTTTGTGACGTCTTTTTTGTGACGTTATGTAATTTGTGACGTCATTTTTTGTGACGTTATGTATTTTGTGACGTCATTTATTTTTGTGACGTTATGTATTTTGTTACGTCATTTATTTTTGTGACGTGACGTCATTTATTTTTGTGACGTTATGTATTTTGTGACGTAATTAATTTTTGTGACGTCATTTATTTTTATGAAGTTATGTATTTTGTAACTTAATTAATTTTTGAGACGTCATTTATTTTTGTGACGTTATGTATTTTGTGACTTAATTAATTTTTGTGACGTCATTTATTTTTGTGACGTTATGTATTTTGTGACGTCATTTATTTTTGTGACGTTATGTATTTTGTGACGCTATTTATTTTTGTGACGTTATGAATTTTGTGACGTCATTAATGTTTGGGACGTTATGTATTTTGTGACGTCATTTATTTTTGTGACATTATGTATTTTGTGACGTAATTAATTTTTGTGACGTCATTTATTTTTGTGAAGTTATGTATTTTGTGACTTTATTAATTTTTGTGACGTCATTTATTTTTGTGACGTTATGTATTTTGTGACGTCATTTATTTTTGTGACGTTATGTATTTTGTGACGTCATTTATTTTTGTGACGTTATGTATTTTGTGACGTCATTTATTTTTGTGACGTTATGTATTTTGTGACGTCATTTATTTTTGTGACGTTATGTATTTTGTGACGTCATTTATTTTTTTGACGTTATGTATTTTGTGACGCCATTTATTTTTGTGACGTTATGTATTTTGTGACGTAATTTATTTTTGTGACGTTATGTATTTTGTGACGTCATTAATGTTTGTGACGTTATGTATTTTGTGGCGTCATTTATTTTTAACACATTATGTATTTTGTGACATAATCAATTTTTGTGACGTCATTTATTTTTGTGAAGTTATGTATTTTGTGACTCCATTTATTTTTGTGACGTTATGTATTTTGTGACGTCATTTATTTTTGTGACGTTATGTATTTTGTAACGTCTTTTTTTGTGACGTTATGTATTTTGTGACTTAATTATTATTTTGTGACGTCATTTATTTTTGTGACGTTATGTATTTTGTGACGTCATTTATTTTTGTGACGTAATGTATTTTGTGACGTCATTTATTTTTGTGACGTTATGTATTTTGTGACTTAATTAATTTTTGTGACGTCATTTATTTTTGTGACGTTATGTATTTTGTGACGTCATTTATTTTTGTGACGTTTTGTATTTTGTGACGTCATTTATTTTTGTGACGATATGTATTTTGTGACGTCATTTTTTTGTGACGTTATGTATTTTGTGACGTAATTTTTTTTGTGACGTTATGTATTTTGTGACGTCATTTATTTTTGTGACTTTATGTATTTTGTGACGTTATGTATTTTGTGACGTCATTTATTTTTGTGACGATATGTATTTTGTGACGTTATGTATTTTTTGACGTCATTAATTTTTGTGACGTTATGGATTTTGTGACCTAATTAATTTTTGTGACGTCATTTATTTTTGTGACGTTATGTATTTTGTGACGTCATTTATTTTTGTGACGTTATGTATTTTGTGACGTTATGTATTTTATGACGTCATTTATTTTTGTGACGTAATGTATTTTGTGACGTCATTTATCTTTGTGACGTTATGTATTTTGTGACGTCATTTATTTTTGTGACGTTATGTATTTTGTGACGTTATGTATTTTGTGACGTCATTTATTTTTGTGACGTTATGTATTTTGTGACGTAATTAATATTTTGTGACGTCATTTATTTTTGTGACGTTATGTATTTTGTGACGTCATTTACTTTTGTGACGTTATGTATTTTGTGACGTCATTTATTTTTGTGACGTTATGTATTTTGTGACGTAATTAATATTTTGTGACGTCATTTATTTTTGTGACGTTATGTATTTTGTGACGTCATTTACTTTTGTGACGTTATGTATTTTGTGACGTCATTTATTTTTGTGACGTTATGTATTTTGTGACGTCAT
Organism: Flexamia atlantica; assembly: GCA_035578135.1. Classification (NCBI taxonomy): domain Eukaryota; kingdom Metazoa; phylum Arthropoda; class Insecta; order Hemiptera; family Cicadellidae; genus Flexamia; species Flexamia atlantica. Next base: position 891,834 of record JAQJVK010000083.1, read on the forward strand.
TTATTTTTGTGACGTTATGTTTTTGTGACGTTATGTATTTTGTGACGTCATTTATTTTTGTGACGTTATGTATTTTGTGACGTAATTAATAATTTGTGACGTCATTTATTTTTGTGACGTTATGTATTTTGTGACGCTATTTATTTTTGTGACGTTATGAATTTTGTGACGTCATTAATGTTTGTGACGTTATGTATTTTGTGGCGTCATTTATTTTTAGTACATTATGTATTTTGTGACGTAATCAATTTTTGTGACGTCATTTATTTTTGTGAAGTTATGTATTTTGTGACTCCATTTATTTTTGTGACGTTATGTATTTTGTGACGTCATTTATTTTTGTGACGTTATGTATTTTGTAACTTTTTTTTGTGACGTTATGTATTTTGTGACGTAATTATTATTTTGTGACGTCATTTATTTTTGTGACGTTCTGTATTTTGTGACGTCATTTATTTTTGTGACGTAATGTATTTTGTGACGTCATTTTTTTGTGACGTTATGTATTTTGTGACGTAATTTTTTTTGTGACGTTATGTATTTTGTGACGTCATTTATTTTTGTGACGTTATGTATTTTGTGACGTCATTTATTTTTGTGACGTTATGTATTTTGTGACGTTATGTATTTTTGACGTCATTAATTTTTGTGACGTTATGTATTTTGTGACCTAATTAATTTTTGTGACGTCATTTATTTTTGTGACGTTATGTATTTTGTGACGTAATTAATATTTTGTGACGTCATTTATTTTTGTGACGTTATGTATTTTGTGACGTCATTTACTTTTGTGACGTTATGTATTTTGTGACGTCATTTATTTTTGTGACGTTATGTATTTTGTGACGTCATTTATTTTTGTGACGTTATGTTTTGTGACGTTATGTATTTTGTGACGCCATTTATTTTTGTGACGTTATGTATTTTGTGACGTAATTAAAAATTTGTGACGTAATTTATTTTTGTGACGTTATGTATTTTGTGACGTCTTTTTTTGTGACATTATGTATTTTGTGACGTCATTTATTTTTGTGACGTTATGTATTTTGTGACGTCATTTATTTTCGTGACGTTATGTATTTTGTGACGTAATTAATAATTTGTGACGTCATTTATTTTTGTGACGTTATGTATTTTGTGACGTCTTTTTTTGTGACGTTATGTATTTTGTGACGTCATTTTTTTGTGACGTTATGTATTTTGTGACGTCATTTATTTTTGTGACGTTATGTATTTTGTGACGTCATTTATTTTTGTGACGTTATGTATTTTGTGACGCTATTTATTTTTGTGACGTTATGAATTTTGTGACGTCATTAATGTTTGGGACGTTATGTATTTTGTGACGTCATTTATTTTTGTGACATTATGTATTTTGTGACGTAATTAATTTTTGTGACGTCATTTATTTTTGTGAAGTTATGTATTTTGTGACTTTATTAATTTTTGTGACGTCATTTATTTTTGTGACGTTATGTATTTTGTGACGTCATTTATTTTTTTGACGTTATGTATTTTGTGACGTCATTTATTTTTGTGACGTTATGTTTTTTGTGACGTCATTTATTTTTGTGACGTTATGTATTTTGTGACGTCATTTATTTTTGTGACGTTATGTATTTTGTGACGTCATTTATTTTTTTGACGTTATGTATTTTGTGACGCCATTTATTTTTGTGACGTTATGTATTTTGTGACGTTATGTATTTTGTGACGTAATTTATTTTTGTGACGTTATGTATTTTGTGACTTAATTAATTTTTGTGACGTCATTTATTTTTGTGACGTTATGTATTTTGTGACGTCATTTATTTTTGTGACGTTATGTATTTTGTGACGTCATTTATTTTTGTGACGTTATGTATTTTTTGACGTCATTTATTTTTGTGACGTTTTGTATTTTGTGACGTCATTTATTTTTGTGACGATATGTATTTTGTGACTTCATTTTTTTGTGACGTTATGTATTTTGTGACGTAATTTTTTTTGTGACGTTATGTATTTTGTGACGTCATTTATTTTTGTGACGTTATGTATTTTGTGACGTTATGTATTTTGTGACGTCATTTATTTTTGTGACGATATGTATTTTGTGACGTTATGTATTTTTTGACGTCATTAATTTTTGTGACGTTATGTATTTTGTGACCTAATTAATTTTTGTGACGTCATTTATTTTTGTGACGTTATGTATTTTGTGACGTCATTTATTTTTGTGACGTTATGTATTTTGTGACGTTATGTATTTTATGACGTCATTTATTTTTGTGACGTAATGTATTTTGTGACGTCATTTATCTTTGTGACGTTATGTATTTTGTGACGTCATTTATTTTTGTGACGTTATGTATTTTGTGACGTTAGGTATTTTGTGACGTCATTTATTTTTGTGACGTTATGTATTTTGTGACGTAATTAATATTTTGTGACGTCATTTATTTTTGTGACGTTATGTATTTTGTGACGTCATTTACTTTTGTGACGTTATGTATTTTGTGACGTCATTTATTTTTGTGACGTTATGTATTTTGTGACGTCATTTATTTTTGTGACGTTATGTTTTTGTGACGTTATGTATTTTGTGACGTCATTTATTTTTGTGACGTTATGTATTTTTGACGTAATTAATAATTTGTGACGTCATTTATTTTTTTGACGTTATGTATTTTGTGACGTCTTTTTTTGTGACATTATGTATTTTGTGACGTCATTTATTTTTGTGACGTTATGTATTTTGTGACGTCATTTATTTTTGTGACGTTATGTTTTTGTGACGTTATGTATTTTGTGACGTCATTTATTTTTGTGCCGTTATGTATTTTGTGACGTAATTAATAATTTGTGAAGTCATTTATTTTTGTGACGTTATGTATTTTGTGACGTCTTTTTTTGTGACGTTATGTATTTTGTGACGTCATTTTTTTGTGACGTTATGTATTTTGTGACGTCATTTATTTTTGTGACGTTATGTATTTTGTTACGTCATTTATATTTGTGACGTTATGTATTTTTGACGTAATTAATAATTTGTGACGTCATTTATTTTTTTGACGTTATGTATTTTGTGACCTAATTAATTTTTGTGACGTCATTTATTTTTGTGACGTTATGTATTTTGTGACGTCATTTATTTTTGTGACGTAATGTATTTTGTGACGTCATTTTTTTGTGACGTTATGTATTTTGTGACGTAATTTTTTTTGTGACGTTATGTATTTTGTGACGTCATTTATTTTTGTGACGTTATGTATTTTGTGACGTCATTTATTTTTGTGACATTATGTATTTTGTGACGTTATGTATTTTTTGACGTCATTAATTTTTGTGAAGTTATGTATTTTGTGACCTAATTAATTTTTGTGACGTCATTTATTTTTGTGACGTTATGTATTTTGTGACGTAATTAATTTTTGTGACGTCATTTATTTTTGTGAAGTTATGTATTTTGTGACTTAATTAATTTTTGTGACGTCATTTATTTTTGTGACGTTATGTATTTTGTGACTTAATTAATTTTTGTAACGCCATTTATTTTTGTGACGTTATGTATTTTGTGACGTCATTTATTTTTGTGACGTTATGTATTTTGTGACGTCATTTATTTTTGTGACGTTATGTATTTTGTGACGTTATGTATTTTGTGACGTCGTTTATTTTTGTGACGTTAAGTATTTTGTGACGTCATTTATTTTTGTGAAGTTATGTATTTTGTGACTCCATTTATTTTTGTGACGTTATGTATTTTGTGACGTCATTTATTTTTGTGACGTTATGTATTTTGTAACTTTTTTTTGTGACGTTATGTATTTTGTGACGTAATTATTATTTTGTGACGTCATTTATTTTTGTGACGTTATGTATTTTGTGACGTCATTTATTTTTGTGACGTAATGTATTTTGTGACGTCATTTTTTTGTGACGTTATGTATTTTGTGACGTAATTTTTTTTGTGACGTTATGTATTTTGTGACGTCATTTATTTTTGTGACGTTATGTATTTTGTGACGTCATTTATTTTTGTGACATTATGTATTTTGTGACGTTATGTATTTTTTGACGTCATTAATTTTTGTGAAGTTATGTATTTTGTGACCTAATTAATTTTTGTGACGTCATTTATTTTTGTGACGTTATGTATTTTGTGACGTCATTTATTTTTGTGACGTTATGTATTTTGTGACGTTATGTATTTTATGACGTCATTTATTTTTGTGACGTAATGTATTTTGTGACGTCATTTATCTTTGTGACGTTATGTATTTTGTGACGTCATTTATTTTTGTGACGTTATGTATTTTGTGACGTTATGTATTTTGTGACGTCATTTATTTTTGTGACGTTATGTATTTTGTGACGTAATTAATATTTTGTGACGTCATTTATTTTTGTGACGTTATGTATTTTGTGACGTCATTTACTTTTGTGACGTTATGTATTTTGTGACGTCATTTATTTTTGTGACGTTATGTATTTTGTGACGTCATTTATTTTTGTGACGTTATGTTTTGTGACGTTATGTATTTTGTGACGCCATTTATTTTTGTGACGTTATGTATTTTGTGACGTAATTAAAAATATGTGACGTCATTTATTTTTGTGACGTTATGTATTTTGTGACGTCTTTTTTTGTGACATTATGTATTTTGTGACGTCATTTATTTTTGTGACGTTATGTATTTTGTGACGTCATTTATTTTTGTGACGTTATGTTTTTGTGACGTTATGTATTTTGTGACGTCATTTATTTTCGTGACGTTATGTATTTTGTGACGTAATTAATAATTTGTGACGTCATTTATTTTTGTGACGTTATGTATTTTGTGACGTCGTTTATTTTTGTGACGTTAAGTATTTTGTGACGTCATTTATTTTTGTGAAGTTATGTATTTTGTGACTCCATTTATTTTTGTGACGTTATGTATTTTGTGACGTCATTTATTTTTGTGACGTTATGTATTTTGTAACTTTTTTTTGTGACGTTATGTATTTTGTGACGTAATTATTATTTTGTGACGTCATTTATTTTTGTGACGTTATGTATTTTGTGACGTCATTTATTTTTGTGACGTAATGTATTTTGTGACGTCATTTTTTTGTGACGTTATGTATTTTGTGACGTAATTTTTTTTGTGACGTTATGTATTTTGTGACGTCATTTATTTTTGTGACGTTATGTATTTTGTGACGTCATTTATTTTTGTGACGTTATGTATTTTGTGACGCTATTTATTTTTGTGACGTTATGATATTTTTGTGAGGTCATTAATGTTTGGGACGTTATGTATTTTGTGACGTCATTTATTTTTGTGACATTATGTATTTTGTGACGTAATTAATTTTTGTGACGTCATTTATTTTTGTGAAGTTATGTATTTTGTGACTTTATTAATTTTTGTGACGTCATTTATTTTTGTGACGTTATGTATTTTGTGACGTCATTTATTTTTTTGACGTTATGTATTTTGTGACGTCATTTATTTTTGTGACGTTATGTTTTTTGTGACGTCATTTATTTTTGTGACGTTATGTATTTTGTGACGTCATTTATTTTTGTGACGTTATGTATTTTGTGACGTCATTTATTTTTTTGACGTTATGTATTTTGTGACGCCATTTATTTTTGTGACGTTATGTATTTTGTGACGTTATGTATTTTGTGACGTAATTTATTTTTGTGACGTTATGTATTTTGTGACTTAATTAATTTTTGTGACGTCATTTATTTTTGTGACGTTATGTATTTTGTGACGTCATTTATTTTTGTGACGTTATGTATTTTGTGACGTCATTTATTTTTGTGACGTTATGTATTTTTTGACGTCATTTATTTTTGTGACGTTATGCATTTTGTGACGTCATTTATTTTTGTGACGTTTTGTATTTTGTGACGTCATTTATTTTTGTGACGATATGTATTTTGTGACGTCATTTTTTTGTGACGTTATGTATTTTGTGACGTAATTTTTTTTGTGACGTTATGTATTTTGTGACGTCATTTATTTTTGTGACGTTATGTATTTTGTGACGTTATGTATTTTGTGACGTCATTTATTTTTGTGACGATATGTATTTTGTGACGTTATGTATTTTGTGACCTAATTAATTTTTGTGACGTCATTTATTTTTGTGACGTTATGTATTATGTGACGTCATTTATTTTTGTGACGTTATGTATTTTGTGACGTTATGTATTTTATGACGTCATTTATTTTTGTGACGTAATGTATTTTGTGACGTCATTTATCTTTGTGACGTTATGTATTTTGTGACGTCATTTATTTTTGTGACGTTATGTATTTTGTGACGTTAGGTATTTTGTGACGTCATTTATTTTTGTGACGTTATGTATTTTGTGACGTAATTAATATTTTGTGACGTCATTTATTTTTGTGACGTTATGTATTTTGTGACGTCATTTACTTTTGTGACGTTATGTATTTTGTGACGTCATTTATTTTTGTGACGTTATGTATTTTGTGACGTCATTTATTTTTGTGACGTTATGTTTTTGTGACGTTATGTATTTTGTGACGTCATTTATTTTTGTGACGTTATGTATTTTTGACGTAATTAATAATTTGTGACGTCATTTATTTTTTTGACGTTATGTATTTTGTGACGTCTTTTTTTGTGACGTTATGTATTTTGTGACGTAATTTTTTTTGTGACGTTATGTATTTTGTGACGTCATTTATTTTTGTGACGTTATGTATTTTGTGACGTCATTTATTTTTGTGACGTTATGTATTTTGTGACGTTATGTATTTTTTGACGTCATTAATTTTTGTGACGTTATGTATTTTGTGACCTAATTAATTTTTGTGACGTCATTTATTTTTGTGACGTTATGTATTTTGTGACGTCATTTATTTTTGTGACGTTATGTATTTTGTGACGTTATGTATTTTATGACGTCATTTATTTTTGTGACGTAATGTATTTTGTGACGTCATTTATCTTTGTGACGTTATGTATTTTGTGACGTCATTTATTTTTGTGACGTTATGTATTTTGTGACGTTATGTATTTTGTGACGTCATTTATTTTTGTGACGTTATGTATTTTGTGACGTAATTAATATTTTGTGACGTCATTTATTTTTGTGACGTTATGTATTTTGTGACGTCATTTACTTTTGTGACGTTATGTATTTTGTGACGTCATTTATTTTTGTGACGTTATGTATTTTGTGACGTCATTTATTTTTGTGACGTTATGTTTTGTGACGTTATGTATTTTGTGACGCCATTTATTTTTGTGACGTTATGTATTTTGTGACGTAATTAAAAATTTGTGACGTCATTTATTTTTGTGACGTTATGTATTTTGTGACGTCTTTGTTTGTGACATTATGTATTTTGTGACGTCATTTATTTTTGTGACGTTATGTATTTTGTGACGTCATTTATTTTTGTGACGTTATGTTTTTGTGACGTTATGTATTTTGTGACGTCATTTATTTTCGTGACGTTATGTATTTTGTGACGTAATTAATAATTTGTGACGTCATTTATTTTTGTGACGTTATGTATTTTGTGACGTCTTTTTTTGTGACGTTATGTATTTTGTGACGTCATTTTTTTGTGACGTTATGTATTTTGTGACGTCATTTATTTTTGTGACGTTATGTATTTTGTGACGTCATTTATTTTTGTGACGTTATGTATTTTGTGACGCTATTTATTTTTGTGACGTTATGAATTTTGTGACGTCATTAATGTTTGGGACGTTATGTATTTTGTGACGTCATTTATTTTTGTGACATTATGTATTTTGTGACGTAATTAATTTTTGTGACGTCATTTATTTTTGTGAAGTTATGTATTTTGTGACTTTATTAATTTTTGTGACGTCATTTATTTTTGTGACGTTATGTATTTTGTGACGTCATTTATTTTTTTGACGTTATGTATTTTGTGACGTCATTTATTTTTGTGACGTTATGTTTTTTGTGACGTCATTTATTTTTGTGACGTTATGTATTTTGTGACGTCATTTATTTTTGTGACGTTATGTATTTTGTGACGTCATTTATTTTTTTGACGTTATGTATTTTGTGACGCCATTTATTTTTGTGACGTTATGTATTTTGTGACGTTATGTATTTTGTGACGTAATTTATTTTTGTGACGTTATGTATTTTGTGACTTAATTAATTTTTGTGACGTCATTTATTTTTGTGACGTTATGTATTTTGTGACGTCATTTATTTTTGTGACGTTATGTATTTTGTGACGTCATTTATTTTTGTGACGTTATGTATTTTTTGACGTCATTTATTTTTGTGACGTTATGCATTTTGTGACGTCATTTATTTTTGTGACGTTTTGTATTTTGTGACGTCATTTATTTTTGTGACGATATGTATTTTGTGACGTCATTTTTTTGTGACGTTATGTATTTTGTGACGTAATTTTTTTTGTGACGTTATGTATTTTGTGACGTCATTTATTTTTGTGACGTTATGTATTTTGTGACGTTATGTATTTTGTGACGTCATTTATTTTTGTGACGATATGTATTTTGTGACGTTATGTATTTTTTGACGTCATTAATTTTTGTGACGTTATGTATTTTGTGACCTAATTAATTTTTGTGACGTCATTTATTTTTGTGACGTTATGTATTTTGTGACGTCATTTATTTTTGTGACGTTATGTATTTTGTGACGTTATGTATTTTATGACGTCATTTATTTTTGTGACGTAATGTATTTTGTGACGTCATTTATCTTTGTGACGTTATGTATTTTGTGACGTCATTTATTTTTGTGACGTTATGTATTTTGTGACGTTAGGTATTTTGTGACGTCATTTATTTTTGTGACGTTATGTATTTTGTGACGTAATTAATATTTTGTGACGTCATTTATTTTTGTGACGTTATGTATTTTGTGACGTCATTTACTTTTGTGACGTTATGTATTTTGTGACGTCATTTATTTTTGTGACGTTATGTATTTTGTGACGTCATTTATTTTTGTGACGTTATGTTTTTGTGACGTTATGTATTTTGTGACGTCATTTATTTTTGTGACGTTATGTATTTTTGACGTAATTAATAATTTGTGACGTCATTTATTTTTTTGACGTTATGTATTTTGTGACGTCTTTTTTTGTGACATTATGTATTTTGTGACGTCATTTATTTTTGTGACGTTATGTATTTTGTGACGTCATTTATTTTTGTGACGTTATGTTTTTGTGACGTTATGTATTTTGTGACGTCATTTATTTTTGTGACGTTATGTATTTTGTGACGTAATTAATAATTTGTGAAGTCATTTATTTTTGTGACGTTATGTATTTTGTGACGTCTTTTTTTGTGACGTTATGTATTTTGTGACGTCATTTTTTTGTGACGTTATGTATTTTGTGACGTCATTTATTTTTGTGACGTTATGTATTTTGTTACGTCATTTATATTTGTGACGTTATGTATTTTGTGACGTCATTTATTTTTGTGACGTTATGTATTTTGTGACGTAATTAATTTTTGTGACGTCATTTATTTTTGTGACGTTATGTATTTTGTGACTTAATTAATTTTTGTAACGCCATTTATTTTTGTGACGTTATGTATTTTGTGACGTCATTTATTTTTGTGACGTTATGTATTTTGTGACGTCATTTATTTTTGTGACGTTATGTATTTTGTGACGTTATGTATTTTGTGACGTCGTTTATTTTTGTGACGTTAAGTATTTTGTGACGTCATTTTTTTTTGTGAAGTTATGTATTTTGTGACGTCATTTATTTTTGTGACGTTATGTATTTTGTGACGTCTTTTTTCTGTGACGTTATGTATTTTGTGACATCATTTATTTTTGTGACGTTATGTATTTTGTGACGTAAATTATATTTTGTGACGTCATTTATTTTTGTGACGTTATGTATTTTGTGACGTCATTTATTTTTGTGACGTTATGTATTTTGTGACGTTATGTATTTTGTGACGTCTTTTTTCTGTGACGTTATGTATTTTGTGACATCATTTATTTTTGTGACGTTATGTATTTTGTGACGTCATTTATTTTTGTGACGTTATGTATTTTGTGACGTCATTTATTTTTGTGACGTTATGTATTTTGTGACGTCATTTATTTTTGTGACGTTATGTTTTTGTGACGTTATGTATTTTGTGACGTCATTTATTTTTGTGACGTTATGTATTTTGTGACGTCATTTATTTTTTTGACGTTATGTATTTTGTGACTTAATTAATTTTTGTGACGTCATTTATTTTTGTGACGTTATGTATTTTGTGACGTCATTTATTTTTGTGACGTTATGTATTTTGTGACGTCATTTATTTTTGTGACGTTATGTATTTTGTGACGTCATTTTTTTGACGTTATGTATTTTGTGACGCCATTTATTTTTGTGACGTTATGTATTTTGTGACGTTATGTATTTTGTGACGTAATTTATTTTTGTGACGTTATGTATTTTGTGACTTAATTAATTTTTGTGACGTCATTTATTTTTGTGACGTTATGTATTTTTCGACGTCATTTATTTTTGTGACGTTATGCATTTTGGGACGTGATTAATATTTTGTGACGTCATTTATTTTTGTGACGTTATGTAATTTGTGACGTAATTAATATTTTGTGACGTCATTTATTTTTGTAACGTTATGTATTTTGTGACGTCATTTATTTTTGTGACGTTATGTATTTTGTGACATCATTTATTTTTGTGACGTTATGTATTTTGTGACGTCATTTATTTTTGTGACGTTATGTATTTTGTGACGTCATTTATTTTTGTGACGTTAAGTATTTTGTGACGTCATTTATTTTTGTGACGTTATGTATTTTGTGACGTCATTTATTTTTGTGACGTTATGTATTTTGTGACGTTATGTATTTTATGACGTCATTTATTTTTGTGACGTTACGTATCTTGTGACGTCATTTATTTTTGTGACGTTATGTATTTTGTGACGTCATTTATTTTTGTGACGTTATGTATTTTGTGACGTTATGTATTTTGTGACGTTATTTATTTTTAAGACGTTATGTATTTTGTGACGTTATGTATTTTGTGACGTAATTTTTTTTGTGACGTTATGTATTTTGTGACGTCATTTATTTTTGTGACGTTATGTATTTTGTGACGTCATTTATTTTTGTGACGTTATGTATTTTGTGACGTTATGTATTTTTTGACGTCATTAATTTTTGTGACGTTATGTATTTTGTGACCTAATTAATTTTTGTGACGTCATTTATTTTTGTGACGTTATGTATTTTGTGACGTCATTTATTTTTGTGACGTTATGTATTTTGTGACGTTATGTATTTTATGACGTCATTTATTTTTGTGACGTAATGTATTTTGTGACGTCATTTATCTTTGTGACGTTATGTATTTTGTGACGTCATTTATTTTTGTGACGTTATGTATTTTGTGACGTTATGTATTTTGTGACGTCATTTATTTTTGTGACGTTATGTATTTTGTGACGTAATTAATATTTTGTGACGTCATTTACTTTTGTGACGTTATGTATTTTGTGACGTCATTTATTTTTGTGACGTTATGTATTTTGTGACGTCATTTATTTTTGTGACGTTATGTTTTGTGACGTTATGTATTTTGTGACGCCATTTATTTTTGTGACGTTATGTATTTTGTGACGTAATTAAAAATTTGTGACGTCATTTATTTTTGTGACGTTATGTATTTTGTGACGTCTTTGTTTGTGACATTATGTATTTTGTGACGTCATTTATTTTTGTGACGTTATGTATTTTGTGACGTCATTTATTTTTGTGACGTTATGTTTTTGTGACGTTATGTATTTTGTGACGTCATTTATTTTCGTGACGTTATGTATTTTGTGACGTAATTAATAATTTGTGACGTCATTTATTTTTGTGACGTTATGTATTTTGTGACGTCTTTTTTTGTGACGTTATGTATTTTGTGACGTCATTTTTTTGTGACGTTATGTATTTTGTGACGTCATTTATTTTTGTGACGTTATGTATTTTGTGACGTCATTTATTTTTGTGACGTTATGTATTTTGTGACGCTATTTATTTTTGTGACGTTATGAATTTTGTGACGTCATTAATGTTTGGGACGTTATGTATTTTGTGACGTCATTTATTTTTGTGACATTATGTATTTTGTGACGTAATTAATTTTTGTGACGTCATTTATTTTTGTGAAGTTATGTATTTTGTGACTTTATTAATTTTTGTGACGTCATTTATTTTTGTGACGTTATGTATTTTGTGACGTCATTTATTTTTTTGACGTTATGTATTTTGTGACGTCATTTATTTTTGTGACGTTATGTTTTTTGTGACGTCATTTATTTTTGTGACGTTATGTATTTTGTGACGTCATTTATTTTTGTGACGTTATGTATTTTGTGACGTCATTTATTTTTTTGACGTTATGTATTTTGTGACGCCATTTATTTTTGTAACGTTATGTATTTTGTGACGTTATGTATTTTGTGACGTAATTTATTTTTGTGACGTTATGTATTTTGTGACTTAATTAATTTTTGTGACGTCATTTATTTTTGTGACGTTATGTATTTTGTGACGTCATTTATTTTTGTGACGTTATGTATTTTGTGACGTCATTTATTTTTGTGACGTTATGTATTTTTTGACGTCATTTATTTTTGTGACGTTATGCATTTTGTGACGTCATTTATTTTTGTGACGTTTTGTATTTTGTGACGTCATTTATTTTTGTGACGATATGTATTTTGTGACGTCATTTTTTTGTGACGTTATGTATTTTGTGACGTAATTTTTTTTGTGACGTTATGTATTTTGTGACGTCATTTATTTTTGTGACGTTATGTATTTTGTGACGTTATGTATTTTGTGACGTCATTTATTTTTGTGACGATATGTATTTTGTGACGTTATGTATTTTTTGACGTCATTAATTTTTGTGACGTTATGTATTTTGTGACCTAATTAATTTTTGTGACGTCATTTATTTTTGTGACGTTATGTATTTTGTGACGTCATTTATTTTTGTGACGTTATGTATTTTGTGACGTTATGTATTTTATGACGTCATTTATTTTTGTGACGTAATGTATTTTGTGACGTCATTTATCTTTGTGACGTTATGTATTTTGTGACGTCATTTATTTTTGTGACGTTATGTATTTTGTGACGTTAGGTATTTTGTGACGTCATTTATTTTTGTGACGTTATGTATTTTGTGACGTAATTAATATTTTGTGACGTCATTTATTTTTGTGACGTTATGTATTTTGTGACGTCATTTACTTTTGTGACGTTATGTATTTTGTGACGTCATTTATTTTTGTGACGTTATGTATTTTGTGACGTCATTTATTTTTGTGACGTTATGTTTTTGTGACGTTATGTATTTTGTGACGTCATTTATTTTTGTGACGTTATGTATTTTTGACGTAATTAATAATTTGTGACGTCATTTATTTTTTTGACGTTATGTATTTTGTGACGTCTTTTTTTGTGACATTATGTATTTTGTGACGTCATTTATTTTTGTGACGTTATGTATTTTGTGACGTCATTTATTTTTGTGACGTTATGTTTTTGTGACGTTATGTATTTTGTGACGTCATTTATTTTTGTGACGTTATGTATTTTGTGACGTAATTAATAATTTGTGAAGTCATTTATTTTTGTGACGTTATGTATTTTGTGACGTCTTTTTTTGTGACGTTATGTATTTTGTGACGTCATTTTTTTGTGACGTTATGTATTTTGTGACGTCATTTATTTTTGTGACGTTATGTATTTTGTTACGTCATTTATATTTGTGACGTTATGTATTTTGTGACGTCATTTATTTTTGTGACGTTATGTATTTTGTGACGTAATTAATTTTTGTGACGTCATTTATTTTTGTGAAGTTATGTATTTTGTGACTTAATTAATTTTTGTGACGTCATTTATTTTTGTGACGTTATGTATTTTGTGACTTAATTAATTTTTGTAACGCCATTTATTTTTGTGACGTTATGTATTTTGTGACGTCATTTATTTTTGTGACGTTATGTATTTTGTGACGTCATTTATTTTTGTGACGTTATGTATTTTGTGACGTTATGTATTTTGTGACGTCGTTTATTTTTGTGACGTTAAGTATTTTGTGACGTCATTTTTTTTTGTGAAGTTATGTATTTTGTGACGTCATTTATTTTTGTGACGTTATGTATTTTGTGACGTCTTTTTTCTGTGACGTTATGTATTTTGTGACATCATTTATTTTTGTGACGTTATGTATTTTGTGACTTAATTAATTTTTGTGACGTCATTTATTTTTGTGACGTTATGTATTTTGTGACGTCATTTATTTTTGTGACGTTATGTATTTTGTGACGTCATTTATTTTTGTGACGTTATGTATTTTGTGACGTCATTTATTTTTGTGACGTTATGTTTTTGTGACGTTATGTATTTTGTGACGTCATTTATTTTTGTGACGTTATGTATTTTGTGACGTCATTTATTTTTTTGACGTTATGTATTTTGTGACTTAATTAATTTTTGTGACGTCATTTATTTTTGTGACGTTATGTATTTTGTGACGTCATTTATTTTTGTGACGTTATGTATTTTGTGACGTCATTTATTTTTGTGACGTTATGTATTTTGTGACGTCATTTTTTCTACGTTATGTATTTTGTGACGCCATTTATTTTTGTGACGTTATGTATTTTGTGACGTTATGTATTTTGTGACGTAATTTATTTTTGTGACGTTATGTATTTTGTGACTTAATTAATTTTTGTGACGTCATTTATTTTTGTGACGTTATGTATTTTTCGACGTCATTTATTTTTGTGACGTTATGCATTTTGGGACGTGATTAATATTTTGTGACGTCATTTATTTTTGTGACGTTATGTAATTTGTGACGTAATTAATATTTTGTGACGTCATTTATTTTTGTAACGTTATGTATTTTGTGACGTCATTTATTTTTGTGACGTTATGTATTTTGTGACATCATTTATTTTTGTGACGTTATGTATTTTGTGACGTCATTTATTTTTGTGACGTTATGTATTTTGTGACGTCATTTATTTTTGTGACGTTAAGTATTTTGTGACGTCATTTATTTTTGTGACGTTATGTATTTTGTGACGTCATTTATTTTTGTGACGTTATGTATTTTGTGACGTTATGTATTTTATGACGTCATTTATTTTTGTGACGTTACGTATCTTGTGACGTCATTTATTTTTGTGACGTTATGTATTTTGTGACGTCATTTATTTTTGTGACGTTATGTATTTTGTGACGTTATGTATTTTGTGACGTTATTTATTTTTAAGACGTTATGTATTTTGTGACGTTATGTATTTTGTGACGTCATTTATTTTTGTGACGTTATGTATTTTGTGACGTAATTAATATTTTGTGACGTCATTTATTTTTGTGACGTTATGTATTTTGTGACGTAATTTATTTTTGTGACGTTATGTATTTTGTGACGTCATTTATTTTTGTGACGTTATGTATTTTGTGACGTCATTTATTTTTGTGACGTTATGTATTTTGTGACGTAATTAATAATTTGTGACGTCATTTATTTTTGTGACGTTATGTATTTTGTGACGTCTTTTTTGTGACGTTATGTAATTTGTGACGTCATTTTTTTGTGACGTTATGTATTTTGTGACGTCATTTATTTTTGTGACGTTATGTATTTTGTTACGTCATTTATTTTTGTGACGTTATGTATTTTGTGACGTCATTTATTTTTGTGACGTTATGTATTTTGTGACGTAATTAATTTTTGTGACGTCATTTATTTTTATGAAGTTATGTATTTTGTGACTTAATTAATTTTTGAGACGTCATTTATTTTTGTGACGTTATGTATTTTGTGACTTAATTAATTTTTGTGACGTCATTTATTTTTGTGACGTTATGTATTTTGTGACGTCATTTATTTTTGTGACGTTATGTATTTTGTGACGCTATTTATTTTTGTGACGTTATGAATTTTGTGACGTCATTAATGTTTGGGACGTTATGTATTTTGTGACGTCATTTATTTTTGTGACATTATGTATTTTGTGACGTAATTAATTTTTGTGACGTCATTTATTTTTGTGAAGTTATGTATTTTGTGACTTTATTAATTTTTGTGACGTCATTTATTTTTGTGACGTTATGTATTTTGTGACGTCATTTATTTTTGTGACGTTATGTATTTTGTGACGTCATTTATTTTTGTGACGTTATGTATTTTGTGACGTCATTTATTTTTGTGACGTTATGTATTTTGTGACGTCATTTATTTTTGTGACGTTATGTATTTTGTGACGTCATTTATTTTTTTTGACGTTATGTATTTTGTGACATCATTTATTTTTGTGACGTTATGTATTTTGTGACGTAAATTATATTTTGTGACGTCATTTATTTTTGTGACGTTATGTATTTTGTGACGTCATTTATTTTTTTGACGTTATGTATTTTGTGACGTCATTTATTATTGTGTCGTTATGTATTTTGTGACGTCATTTATTTTTGTGACGTTATGTATTTTGTGACGTCATTTTTTTTGACGTTATGTATTTTGTGACGCCATTTATTTTTGTGACGTTATGTATTTTGTGACGTAAATTATATTTTGTGACGTCATTTATTTTTGTGACGTTATGTATTTTGTGACGTCATTTATTTTTGTGACGTTATGTATTTTGTGACGTCATTTATTATTGTGACGTTATGTATTTTGTGACGTCATTTATTTTTGTGACGTTATGTATTTTGTGACGTCATTTTTTTTGACGTTATGTATTTTGTGACGCCATTTATTTTTGTGACGTTATGTATTTTGTGACGTTATGTATTTTGTGACGTAATTTATTTTTGTGACGTTATGTATTTTGTGACTTAATTAATTTTTTGAGGTCATTTATTTTTGTGACGTTATGCATTTTGTGACGTGATTAATATTTTGTGACGTCATTTACTTTTGTGACGTTATGAATTTTGTGACGTCATTTATTTTTGTGACGTTATGTATTTTGTGACGTAATTAATATTTTGTGACGTCATTTATTTTTGTGACGTTATGTATTTTGTGACGTCATTTACTTTTGTGACGTTATGTATTTTGTGACGTCATTTATTTTTGTGACGTTATGTATTTTGTGACGTCATTTATTTTTGTGACGTTATGTTTTTGTGACGTTATGTATTTTGTGACGTCATTTATTTTTGTGACGTTATGTATTTTGTGACGTAATTAATAATTTGTGACGTCATTTATTTTTTTGACGTTATGTATTTTGTGACGTCTTTTTTTGTGACATTATGTATTTTGTGACGTCATTTATTTTTGTGACGTTATGTATTTTGTGACGTCATTTATTTTTGTGACGTTATGTTTTTGTGACGTTATGTATTTTGTGACGTCATTTATTTTTGTGACGTTATGTATTTTGTGACGTAATTAATAATTTGTGAAGTCATTTATTTTTGTGACGTTATGTATTTTGTGACGTCTTTTTTTGTGACGTTATGTATTTTGTAACGTCATTTTTTTGTGACGTTATGTTTTTTGTGACGTCATTTATTTTTGTGACGTTATGTATTTTGTTACGTCATTTATATTTGTGACGTTATGTATTTTGTGACGTCATTTATTTTTGTGACGTTATGTATTTTGTGACGTAATTAATTTTTGTGACGTCATTTATTTTTGTGAAGTTATGTATTTTGTGACTTAATTAATTTTTGTGACGTCATTTATTTTTGTGACGTTATGTAATTTGTGACCTAATTAATTTTTGTAACGCCATTTATTTTTGTGACGTTATGTATTTTGTGACGTCATTTATTTTTGTGACGTTATGTATTTTGTGACGTCATTTATTTTTGTGACGTTATGTATTTTGTGACGTCATTTATTTTTGTGACGTTATGTATTTTGTGACGTTATGTATTTTTGTGACGTTATGTATTTTGTGACGTCTTTTTTCTGTGACGTTATGTATTTTGTGACGTCATTTATTTTTGTGACGTTATGTATTTTGTGACGTAATTAATTTTTGTGACGTCATTTATTTTTGTGAAGTTATGTATTTTGTGACTTAATTAATTTTTGTGACGTCATTTATTTTTGTGACGTTATGTATTTTGTGACGTCATTTATTTTTGTGACGTTATGTATTTTGTGACGTCATTTATTTTTGTGACGTTATGTATTTTGTGACGTCATTTATTTTTGTGACGTTATGTTTTTGTGACGTTATGTATTTTGTGACGTCATTTATTTTTGTGACGTTATGTATTTTTTGACGTAATTAATATTTAGTGACGTCATTTATTTTTGTGACGTTATGTATTTTGTGACGTCTTTTTTTTGTGACGTTATGCATTTTGTGACGTCATTTTTTGTGACGTTATGTATTTTGTGACGTCATTTATTTTTGTGACGTTATGTATTTTGTGACGTCATTTATTTTTATGACGTTATGTATTTTCTGACGTCATTTATTTTTTTGACGTTATGTATTTTGTGACTTAATTAATTTTTGTGACGTCATTTATTTTTGTGACGTTATGTATTTTGTGACGTCATTTATTTTTGTGACGTTATGTATTTTGTGACGTCATTTATTTTTGTGACGTTATGTATTTTGTGACGTCATTTTTTTGACGTTATGTATTTTGTGACGCCATTTATTTTTGTGACGTTATGTATTTTGTGACGTTATGTATTTTGTGACGTAATTTATTTTTGTGACGTTATGTATTTTGTGACTTAATTAATTTTTGTGACGTCATTTATTTTTGTGACGTTATGTATTTTTCGACGTCATTTATTTTTGTGACGTTATGCATTTTGGGACGTGATTAATATTTTGTGACGTCATTTATTTTTGTGACGTTATGTAATTTGTGACGTAATTAATATTTTGTGACGTCATTTATTTTTGTAACGTTATGTATTTTGTGACGTCATTTATTTTTGTGACGTTATGTATTTTGTGACATCATTTATTTTTGTGACGTTATGTATTTTGTGACGTCATTTATTTTTGTGACGTTATGTATTTTGTGACGTCATTTATTTTTGTGACGTTAAGTATTTTGTGACGTCATTTATTTTTGTGACGTTATGTATTTTGTGACGTCATTTATTTTTGTGACGTTATGTATTTTGTGACGTTATGTATTTTATGACGTCATTTATTTTTGTGACGTTACGTATCTTGTGACGTCATTTATTTTTGTGACGTTATGTATTTTGTGACGTCATTTATTTTTGTGACGTTATGTATTTTGTGACGTCTTTTTTGTGACGTTATGTAATTTGTGACGTCATTTTTTTGTGACGTTATGTATTTTGTGACGTCATTTATTTTTGTGACGTTATGTATTTTGTTACGTCATTTATTTTTGTGACGTTATGTATTTTGTGACGTCATTTATTTTTGTGACGTTATGTATTTTGTGACGTAATTAATTTTTGTGACGTCATTTATTTTTATGAAGTTATGTATTTTGTGACTTAATTAATTTTTGAGACGTCATTTATTTTTGTGACGTTATGTATTTTGTGACCTAATTAATTTTTGTGACGTCATTTATTTTTGTGACGTTATGTATTTTGTGACGTCATTTATTTTTGTGACGTTATGTATTTTGTGACGCTATTTATTTTTGTGACGTTATGAATTTTGTGACGTCATTAATGTTTGGGACGTTATGTATTTTGTGACGTCATTTATTTTTGTGACATTATGTATTTTGTGACGTAATTAATTTTTGTGACGTCATTTATTTTTGTGAAGTTATGTATTTTGTGACTTTATTAATTTTTGTGACGTCATTTATATTTGTGACGTTATGTATTTTGTGACGTCATTTATTTTTGTGACGTTATGTATTTTGTGACGTCATTTATTTTTGTGACGTTATGTATTTTGTGACGTCATTTATTTTTGTGACGTTATGTATTTTGTGACGTCATTTATTTTTGTGACGTTATGTATTTTGTGACGTCATTTATTTTTTTGACGTTATGTTTTTTGTGACATCATTTATTTTTTGACGTTATGTATTTTGTGACGTAAATTATATTTTGTGACGTCATTTATTTTTGTGACGTTATGTATTTTGTGACGTCATTTATTTTTGTGACGTTATGTATTTTGTGACGTCATTTATTATTGTGACGTTATGTATTTTGTGACGTCATTTATTTTTGTGACGTTATGTATTTTGTGACGTCATTTTTTTTGACGTTATGTATTTTGTGACGCCATTTATTTTTGTGACGTTATGTATTTTGTGACGTTATGTATTTTGTGACGTAATTTATTTTTGTGACGTTATGTATTTTGTGACTTAATTAATTTTTTGAGGTCATTTATTTTTGTGACGTTATGCATTTTGTGACGTGATTAATATTTTGTGACGTCATTTACTTTTGTGACGTTATGTATTTTGTGACGTTATTTATTTCTGTGACGTTATGTATTTTGTGATGTAATTAATATTTTGTGACGTCATTTATTTCTGTGTCGTTATGTATTTTGTGACGTAATTAATATTTTGTGACGTCATTTATTTTTGTGACGTTATGTATTTTGTGACGTCTTTTTTTTGTGACGTTATGTATTTTGTGACGTCATTTTTTTGTGACGTTATGTATTTTGTGACGTCATTTATTTTTGTTACGTTATGTATTTTGTGACGCCATTTACTTTTGTGACGTTATGTATTTTGTGACGTAATTTATTTTTGTGACGTTATGTATTTTGTGACGTTATGTATTTTGTGACGTCATTTATTTTTGTGACGTTATGTATTTTGTGACGTCATTTATTTTTGTGACGTCATTTATTTTTGTGACGTTATGTATTTTGTGACGTAATTAATTTTTGTGACGTCATTTATTTTTGTGAAGTTATGTATTTTGTGACTTAATTAATTTTTGTGACGTCATTTATTTTTGTGACGTTATGTATTTTGTGACTTAATTAATTTTTGTAACGCCATTTATTTTTGTGACGTTATGTATTTTGTGACGTCATTTATTTTTGTGACGTTATGTATTTTGTGACGTCATTTATTTTTGTGACGTTATGTATTTTGTGACGTTATGTATTTTTGTGACGTTATGTATTTTGTGACGTCTTTTTTCTGTGACGTTATGTATTTTGTGACGTCATTTATTTTTGTGACGTTATGTATTTTGTGACGTAATTAATTTTTGTGACGTCATTTATTTTTGTGAAGTTATGTATTTTGTGACTTAATTAATTTTTGTGACGTCATTTATTTTTGTGACGTTATGTATTTTGTGACGTTATTTATTTTTGTGACGTTATGTATTTTGTGACGTCATTTATTTTTGTGACGTTATGTATTTTGTGACGTCATTTATTTTTGTGACGTTATGTTTTTGTGACGTTATGTATTTTGTGACGTCATTTATTTTTGTGACGTTATGTATTTTTTGACGTAATTAATATTTAGTGACGTCATTTATTTTTGTGACGTTATGTATTTTGTGACGTCTTTTTTTTGTGACGTTATGTATTTTGTGACGTCATTTTTTGTGACGTTATGTATTTTGTGACGTCATTTATTTTTGTGACGTTATGTATTTTGTGACGTCATTTATTTTTATGACGTTATGTATTTTCTGACGTCATTTATTTTTTTGACGTTATGTATTTTGTGACTTAATTAATTTTTGTGACGTCATTTATTTTTGTGACGTTATGTATTTTGTGACGTCATTTATTTTTGTGACGTTATGTATTTTGTGACGTCATTTATTTTTGTGACGTTATGTATTTTGTGACGTCATTTTTTTGACGTTATGTATTTTGTGACGCCATTTATTTCTGTGACGTTATGTATTTTGTGACGTTATGTATTTTGTGACGTAATTTATTTTTGTGACGTTATGTATTTTGTGACTTAATTAATTTTTGTGACGTCATTTATTTTTGTGACGTTATGTATTTTTCGACGTCATTTATTTTTGTGACGTTATGCCTTTTGGGACGTGATTAATATTTTGTGACGTCATTTATTTTTGTGACGTTATGTAATTTGTGACGTAATTAATATTTTGTGACGTCATTTATTTTTGTAACGTTATGTATTTTGTGACGTCATTTATTTTTGTGACGTTATGTATTTTGTGACATCATTTATTTTTGTGACGTTATGTATTTTGTGACGTCATTTATTTTTGTGACGTTATGTATTTTGTGACGTCATTTATTTTTGTGACGTTAAGTATTTTGTGACGTCATTTATTTTTGTGACGTTATGTATTTTGTGACGTCATTTATTTTTGTGACGTTATGTATTTTGTGACGTTATGTATTTTATGACGTCATTTATTTTTGTGACGTTACGTATCTTGTGACGTCATTTATTTTTGTGACGTTATGTATTTTGTGACGTCATTTATTTTTGTGACGTTATGTATTTTGTGACGTTATGTATTTTGTGACGTTATTTATTTTTAAGACGTTATGTATTTTGTGACGTTATGTATTTTGTGACGTCATTTATTTTTGTGACGTTATGTATTTTGTGACGTAATTAATATTTTGTGACGTCATTTATTTTTGTGACGTTATGTATTTTGTGACGTAATTTATTTTTGTGACGTTATGTATTTTGTGACGTCATTTATTTTTGTGACGTTATGTATTTTGTGACGTCATTTATTTTTGTGACGTTATGTATTTTGTGACGTAATTAATAATTTGTGACGTCATTTATTTTTGTGACGTTATGTATTTTGTGACGTCTTTTTTGTGACGTTATGTAATTTGTGACGTCATTTTTTTGTGACGTTATGTATTTTGTGACGTCATTTATTTTTGTGACGTTATGTATTTTGTTACGTCATTTATTTTTGTGACGTTATGTATTTTGTGACGTCATTTATTTTTGAGACGTTATGTATTTTGTGACGTAATTAATTTTTGTGACGTCATTTTTTTTTATAAAGTTATGTATTTTGTGACTTAATTAATTTTTGAGACGTCATTTATTTTTGTGACGTTATGTATTTTGTGACCTAATTAATTTTTGTGACGTCATTTATTTTTGTGACGTTATGTATTTTGTGACGTCATTTATTTTTGTGACGTTATGTATTTTGTGACGCTATTTATTTTTGTGACGTTATGAATTTTGTGACGTCATTAATGTTTGGGACGTTATGTATTTTGTGACGTCATTTATTTTTGTGACATTATGTATTTTGTGACGTAATTAATTTTTGTGACGTCATTTATTTTTGTGAAGTTATGTATTTTGTGACTTTATTAATTTTTGTGACGTCATTTATATTTGTGACGTTATGTATTTTGTGACGTCATTTATTTTTGTGACGTAATGTATTTTGTGACGTCATTTATTTTTGTGACGTTATTATTTTGTGACGTCATTTATTTTTGTGACGTTATGTATTTTGTGACGTCATTTATTTTTGTGACGTTATGTATTTTGTGACGTCATTTATTTTTTTGACGTTATGTATTTTGTGACATCATTTATTTTTGTGACGTTATGTATTTTGTGACGTAAATTATATTTTGTGACGTTATGTATTTTGTGACGTAATTAATAATTTGTGACGTCATTTATTTTTGTGACGTTATGTATTTTGTGACGTCATTTATTATTGTGACGTTATGTATTTTGTGACGTCATTTATTTTTGTGACGTTATGTATTTTGTGACGTCATTTTTTTTGACGTTATGTATTTTGTGACGCCATTTATTTTTGTGACGTTATGTATTTTGTGACGTTATGTATTTTGTGACGTAATTTATTTTTGTGACGTTATGTATTTTGTGACTTAATTAATTTTTTGAGGTCATTTATTTTTGTGACGTTATGCATTTTGTGACGTGATTAATATTTTGTGACGTCATTTACTTTTGTGACGTTATGTATTTTGTGACGTTATTTATTTTTGTGACGTTATGTATTTTGTGATGTAATTAATATTTTGTGACGTCATTTATTTCTGTGTCGTTATGTATTTTGTGACGTAATTAATATTTTGTGACGTCATTTATTTTTGTGACGTTATGTATTTTGTGACGTCTTTTTTTTGTGACGTTATGTATTTTGTGACGTCATTTTTTTGTGACGTTATGTATTTTGTGACGTCATTTATTTTTGTTACGTTATGTATTTTGTGACGCCATTTACTTTTGTGACGTTATTTATTTTGTGACGTAATTTATTTTTGTGACGTTATGTATTTTGTGACGTTATGTATTTTGTGACGTCATTTATTTTTGTGACGTTATGTATTTTGTGACGTCATTTATTTTTGTGACGTTATGTATTTTGTGACGTCATTTATTTTTGTGACGTTATGTATTTTGTGACGTCATTTATTTTTGTGACGTTATGTATTTTGTGACGTTATGTATTTTGTGATGTCATTTATTTTTGTGACGTTATGTATTTTGTGACGTAATTAATATTTTGTGACGTCATTTATTTTTTTGACGTTATGTATTTTGTGACGTCATTTATTTTTGTGACGTTATGTATTTTGTGACGTTATGTATTTTGTGACGTCATTTATTTTTGTGACGTTATGTATTTTGTGACGTCATTTATTTTGTGACGTTATGTATTTTGTGACGTTATGTATTTTATGACGTCATTTATTTTTGTGACGTTATGTATTTTGTGACGTCATTTATTTTTGTGACGTTATGTATTTTGTGACGTCATTTATTTTAGTGACGTTATGTTTTTGTGACGTTACGTATTTTGTGACGTCATTTATTTTTGTGACGTTATGTATTTTGTGACATTATGTATTTTGTGACGTCATTTATTTTTGTGACGTTATGTATTTTGTGACGTCTTTTTTTGTGACATTATGTATTTTGTGACGTCATTTATTTTTGTGACGTTATGTATTTGTGACGTCATTTATTTTTGTGACGTTATGTTTTTGTGACGTTATGTATTTTGTGACGTCATTTATTTTTGTGACGTTATGTATTTTGTGACGTAATTAATAATTTGTGACGTCATTTATTTTTGTGACGTTATGTATTTTGTGACGTCTTTTTTCGTGACGTTATGTATTTTGTGACGTCATTTTTTTGTGACGTTATGTATTTTGTGACGTCATTTATTTTTGTGGCGTTATGTATTTTGTTACGTCATTTATTTTTGTGACGTTATGTATTTTGTGACGTCATTTATTTTTGTGACGTTATGTATTTTGTGACGTAATTAATTTTTGTGACGTCATTTATTTTTGTGAAGTTATGTATTTTGTGACTTAATTAATTTTTGTGACGTCATTTATTTTTGTGACGTTATGTATTTTGTGACTTAATTAATTTTTGTGAGGCCATTTATTTTTAAGACGTTATGTATTTTGTGACGTCATTTATATTTGTGACGTTATGTATTTTGTGACGTCATTTATTTTTGTGACGTTATGTATTTTGTGACGTCATTTATTTTTGTGACGTTAAGTATTTTGTGACTTAATTAATTTTTGTGACGTCATTTATTTTTGTGACGTTATGTATTTTGTGACTTAATTAATTTTTGTGAGGCCATTTATTTTTAAGACGTTATGTATTTTGTGACGTCATTTATATTTGTGACGTTATGTATTTTGTGACGTCATTTATTTTTGTGACGTTATGTATTTTGTGACGTCATTTATATTTGTGACGTTATGTATTTTGTGACGTCATTTATTTTTGTGACGTTATGTATTTTGTGACGTCATTTATTTTTGTGACGTTAAGTATTTTGTGACGTCATTTATTTTTGTGACGTTATGTATTTTGTTACGTCATTTATTTTTGTGACGTTATGTATTTTGTGACGTTTTGTATTTTGTGACGTCATTTATTTTTGTGACGTTATGTATTTTGTGACGTCATTTTCTTGTGACGTTATGTATTTTGTGACATCATTTATTTTTGTGACGTTATGTATTTTGTGACGTAAATTATATTTTGTGACGTCATTTATTTTTGTGACGTTATGTATTTTGTGACGTCATTTATTTTTGTGACGTTATGTATTTTGTGACGTCATTTATTATTGTGACGTTATGTATTTTGTGACGTCATTTATTTTTGTGACGTTATGTATTTTGTGACGTCATTTTTTTTGACGTTATGTATTTTGTGACGCCATTTATTTTTGTGACGTTATGTATTTTGTGACGTTATGTATTTTGTGACGTAATTTATTTTTGTGACGTTATGTATTTTGTGACTTAATTAATTTTTTGAGGTCATTTATTTTTGTGACGTTATGCATTTTGTGACGTGATTAATATTTTGTGACGTCATTTACTTTTGTGACGTTATGTATTTTGTGACGTTATTTATTTCTGTGACGTTATGTATTTTGTGATGTAATTAATATTTTGTGACGTCATTTATTTCTGTGTCGTTATGTATTTTGTGACGTAATTAATATTTTGTGACGTCATTTATTTTTGTGACGTTATGTATTTTGTGACGTCTTTTTTTTGTGACGTTATGTATTTTGTGACGTCATTTTTTTGTGACGTTATGTATTTTGTGACGTCATTTTTTTGTGACGTTATGTATTTTGTGACGTCATTTATTTTTGTGACGTTATGTATTTTGTGACGTCATTTATTTTTGTGACGTCATTTATTTTTGTGACGTTATGTATTTTGTGACGTAATTAATTTTTGTGACGTCATTTATTTTTGTGAAGTTATGTATTTTGTGACTTAATTAATTTTTGTGACGTCATTTATTTTTGTGACGTTATGTATTTTGTGACTTAATTAATTTTTGTAACGCCATTTATTTTTGTGACGTTATGTATTTTGTGACGTCATTTATTTTTGTGACGTTATGTATTTTGTGACGTCATTTATTTTTGTGACGTTATGTATTTTGTGACGTTATGTATTTTTGTGACGTTATGTATTTTGTGACGTCTTTTTTCTGTGACGTTATGTATTTTGTGACGTCATTTATTTTTGTGACGTTATGTATTTTGTGACGTAATTAATTTTTGTGACGTCATTTATTTTTGTGAAGTTATGTATTTTGTGACTTAATTAATTTTTGTGACGTCATTTATTTTTGTGACGTTATGTATTTTGTGACGTTATTTATTTTTGTGACGTTATGTATTTTGTGACGTCATTTATTTTTGTGACGTTATGTATTTTGTGACGTCATTTATTTTTGTGACGTTATGTTTTTGTGACGTTATGTATTTTGTGACGTCATTTATTTTTGTGACGTTATGTATTTTTTGACGTAATTAATATTTAGTGACGTCATTTATTTTTGTGACGTTATGTATTTTGTGACGTCTTTTTTTTGTGACGTTATGTATTTTGTGACGTCATTTTTTGTGACGTTATGTATTTTGTGACGTCATTTATTTTTGTGACGTTATGTATTTTGTGACGTCATTTATTTTTATGACGTTATGTATTTTCTGACGTCATTTATTTTTTTGACGTTATGTATTTTGTGACTTAATTAATTTTTGTGACGTCATTTATTTTTGTGACGTTATGTATTTTGTGACGTCATTTATTTTTGTGACGTTATGTATTTTGTAACGTCATTTATTTTTGTGACGTTATGTATTTTGTGACGTCATTTTTTTGACGTTATGTATTTTGTGACGCCATTTATTTCTGTGACGTTATGTATTTTGTGACGTTATGTATTTTGTGACGTAATTTATTTTTGTGACGTTATGTATTTTGTGACTTAATTAATTTTTGTGACGTCATTTATTTTTGTGACGTTATGTATTTTTCGACGTCATTTATTTTTGTGACGTTATGCATTTTGGGACGTGATTAATATTTTGTGACGTCATTTATTTTTGTGACGTTATGTAATTTGTGACGTAATTAATATTTTGTGACGTCATTTATTTTTGTAACGTTATGTATTTTGTGACGTCATTTATTTTTGTGACGTTATGTATTTTGTGACATCATTTATTTTTGTGACGTTATGTATTTTGTGACGTCATTTATTTTTGTGACGTTATGTATTTTGTGACGTCATTTATTTTTGTGACGTTAAGTATTTTGTGACGTCATTTATTTTTGTGACGTTATGTATTTTGTGACGTCATTTATTTTTGTGACGATATGTATTTTGTGACGTTATGTATTTTATGACGTCATTTATTTTTGTGACGTTACGTATCTTGTGACGTCATTTATTTTTGTGACGTTATGTATTTTGTGACGTCATTTATTTTTGTGACGTTATGTATTTTGTGACGTTATGTATTTTGTGACGTTATGTATTTTGTGACGTTATTTATTTTTAAGACGTTATGTATTTTGTGACGTTATGTATTTTGTGACGTCATTTATTTTTGTGACGTTATGTATTTTGTGACGTAATTAATATTTTGTGACGTCATTTATTTTTGTGACGTTATGTATTTTGTGACGTAATTTATTTTTGTGACGTTATGTATTTTGTGACGTCATTTATTTTTGTGACGTTATGTATTTTGTGACGTCATTTATTTTTGTGACGTTATGTATTTTGTGACGTAATTAATAATTTGTGACGTCATTTATTTTTGTGACGTTATGTATTTTGTGACGTCTTTTTTGTGACGTTATGTAATTTGTGACGTCATTTTTTTGTGACGTTATGTATTTTGTGACGTCATTTATTTTTGTGACGATATGTATTTTGTTACGTCATTTATTTTTGTGACGTTATGTATTTTGTGACGTCATTTATTTTTGAGACGTTATGTATTTTGTGACGTAATTAATTTTTGTGACGTCATTTATTTTTATGAAGTTATGTATTTTGTGACTTAATTAATTTTTGAGACGTCATTTATTTTTGTGACGTTATGTATTTTGTGACCTAATTAATTTTTGTGACGTCATTTATTTTTGTGACGTTATGTATTTTGTGACGTCATTTATTTTTGTGACGTTATGTATTTTGTGACGCTATTTATTTTTGTGACGTTATGAATTTTGTGACGTCATTAATGTTTGGGACGTTATGTATTTTGTGACGTCATTTATTTTTGTGACATTATGTATTTTGTGACGTAATTAATTTTTGTGACGTCATTTATTTTTGTGAAGTTATGTATTTTGTGACTTTATTAATTTTTGTGACGTCATTTATATTTGTGACGTTATGTATTTTGTGACGTCATTTATTTTTGTGACGTTATGTATTTTGTGACGTCATTTATTTTTGTGACGTTATGTATTTTGTGACGTCATTTATTTTTGTGACGTTATGTATTTTGTGACGTCATTTATTTTTGTGACGTTATGTATTTTGTGACGTCATTTATTTTTTTGACGTTATGTATTTTGTGACATCATTTATTTTTGTGACGTTATGTATTTTGTGACGTAAATTATATTTTGTGACGTCATTTATTTTTGTGACGTTATGTATTTTGTGACGTCATTTATTTTTGTGACGTTATGTATTTTGTGACGTCATTTATTATTGTGACGTTATGTATTTTGTGACGTCATTTATTTTTGTGACGTTATGTATTTTGTGACGTCATTTTTTTTGACGTTATGTATTTTGTGACGCCATTTATTTTTGTGACGTTATGTATTTTGTGACGTTATGTATTTTGTGACGTAATTTATTTTTGTGACGTTATGTATTTTGTGACTTAATTAATTTTTTGAGGTCATTTATTTTTGTGACGTTATGCATTTTGTGACGTGATTAATATTTTGTGACGTCATTTACTTTTGTGACGTTATGTATTTTGTGACGTTATTTATTTTTGTGACGTTATGTATTTTGTGATGTAATTAATATTTTGTGACGTCATTTATTTCTGTGTCGTTATGTATTTTGTGACGTAATTAATATTTTGTGACGTCATTTATTTTTGTGACGTTATGTATTTTGTGACGTCTTTTTTTTGTGACGTTATGTATTTTGTGACGTCATTTTTTTGTGACGTTATGTATTTTGTGACGTCATTTATTTTTGTTACGTTATGTATTTTGTGACGCCATTTACTTTTGTGACGTTATTTATTTTGTGACGTAATTTATTTTTGTGACGTTATGTATTTTGTGACGTTATGTATTTTGTGACGTCATTTATTTTTGTGACGTTATGTATTTTGTGACGTCATTTATTTTTGTGACGTTATGTATTTTGTGACGTCATTTATTTTTGTGACGTTATGTATTTTGTGACGTCATTTATTTTTGTGACGTTATGTATTTTGTGACGTTATGTATTTTGTGATGTCATTTATTTTTGTGACGTTATGTATTTTGTGACGTAATTAATATTTTGTGACGTCATTTATTTTTTTGACGTTATGTATTTTGTGACGTCATTTATTTTTGTGACGTTATATATTTTGTGACGTTATGTATTTTGTGACGTCATTTATTTTTGTGACGTTATGTATTTTGTGACGTCATTTATTTTGTGACGTTATGTATTTTGTGACGTTATGTATTTTATGACGTCATTTATTTTTGTGACGTTATGTATTTTGTGACGTCATTTATTTTTGTGACGTTATGTATTTTGTGACGTCATTTATTTTAGTGACGTTATGTTTTTGTGACGTTACGTATTTTGTGACGTCATTTATTTTTGTGACGTTATGTATTTTGTGACATTATGTATTTTGTGACGTCATTTATTTTTGTGACGTTATGTATTTTGTGACGTCTTTTTTTGTGACATTATGTATTTTGTGACGTCATTTATTTTTGTGACGTTATGTATTTGTGACGTCATTTATTTTTGTGACGTTATGTTTTTGTGACGTTATGTATTTTGTGACGTCATTTATTTTTGTGACGTTATGTATTTTGTGACGTAATTAATAATTTGTGACGTCATTTATTTTTGTGACGTTATGTATTTTGTGACGTCTTTTTTCGTGACGTTATGTATTTTGTGACATCATTTTTTTGTGACGTTATGTATTTTGTGACGTCATTTATTTTTGTGGCGTTATGTATTTTGTTACGTCATTTATTTTTGTGACGTTATGTATTTTGTGACGTCATTTATTTTTGTGACGTTATGTATTTTGTGACGTAATTAATTTTTGTGACGTCATTTATTTTTGTGAAGTTATGTATTTTGTGACTTAATTAATTTTTGTGACGTCATTTATTTTTGTGACGTTATGTATTTTGTGACTTAATTAATTTTTGTGAGGCCATTTATTTTTAAGACGTTATGTATTTTGTGACGTCATTTATATTTGTGACGTTATGTATTTTGTGACGTCATTTATTTTTGTGACGTTATGTATTTTGTGACGTCATTTATTTTTGTGACGTTAAGTATTTTGTGACGTCATTTATTTTTGTGACGTTATGTATTTTGTTACGTCATTTATTTTTGTGACGTTATGTATTTTGTGACGTTTTGTATTTTGTGACGTCATTTATTTTTGTGACGTTATGTATTTTGTGACGTCATTTTCTTGTGACGTTATGTATTTTGTGACATCATTTATTTTTGTGACGTTATGTATTTTGTGACGTCATTTATTTCTGTGACGTTATGTATTTTGTGACGTAATTAATATTTTGTGACGTCATTTATTTTTGTGACGTTATGTATTTTGTGACGTCTTTTTTTGTGACGTTATGTATTTTGTGACGTCATTTTTTTGTGACGTTATGTATTTTGTGACGTCATTTATTTTTGTTACGTTATGTATTTTGTGACGCCATTTATTTTTGTGACGTTATGTATATTGTGACGTCATTTATTTTTGTGACGTTATGTATTTTGTGACGTAATTAATTTTTGTGACGTCATTTATTTTTGTGAAGTTATGTATTTTGTGACTTAATTAATTTTTGTGACGTCATTTATTTTTGTGACGTTATGTATTTTGTGACGTCATTTATTTTTGTGACGTTATGTATTTTGTGACGTCATTTATTTTTTGACGTTATGTATTTTGTGACGCCATTTATGTTTGTGACGTTATGTATTTTGTGACGTTATGTATTTTGTGACGTAATTCATTTTTGTGACGTTATGTATTTTGTGACTTAAGTAATTTTTGTGACGTCATTTATTTTTGTGACGTTATGTATTTTGTGACGTCATTTATTTTTGTGACGTTATGTATTTTGTGACGTCATTTATTTTTGTGACTTAATTAATTTTTGTGACGTCATTTATTTTTGTGACGTTATGTATTTTTCGACGTCATTTATTTTTGTGACGTTATGCATTTTGGGACGTGATTAATATTTTGTGACGTCATTTATTTTTGTGACGTTATGTAATTTGTGACGTAATTAATATTTTGTGACGTCATTTATTTTTGTAACGTTATGTATTTTGTGACGTCATTTATTTTTGTGACGTTATGTATTTTGTGACATCATTTATTTTTGTGACGTTATGTATTTTGTGACGTCATTTATTTTTGTGACGTTATGTATTTTGTGACGTCATTTATTTTTGTGACGTTAAGTATTTTGTGACGTCATTTATTTTTGTGACGTTATGTATTTTGTGACGTCATTTATTTTTGTGACGTTATGTATTTTGTGACGTTATGTATTTTATGACGTCATTTATTTTTGTGACGTTACGTATCTTGTGACGTCATTTATTTTTGTGACGTTATGTATTTTGTGACGTCATTTATTTTTGTGACGTTATGTATTTTGTGACGTTATGTATTTTGTGACGTTATTTATTTTTAAGACGTTATGTATTTTGTGACGTTATGTATTTTGTGACGTCATTTATTTTTGTGACGTTATGTATTTTGTGACGTAATTAATATTTTGTGACGTCATTTATTTTTGTGACGTTATGTATTTTGTGACGTCATTTATTTTTGTGACGTTATGTATTTTGTGACGTCATTTATTTTTGTGACGTTATGTATTTTGTGACGTCATTTATTTTTGTGACGTTATGTATTTTGTGAAGTAATTAATAATTTGTGACGTCATTTATTTTTGTGACGTTATGTATTTTGTGACGTCTTTTTTGTGACGTTATGTAATTTGTGACGTCATTTTTTTGTGACGTTATGTATTTTGTGACGTCATTTATTTTTGTGACGTTATGTATTTTGTTACGTCATTTATTTTTGTGACGTTATGTATTTTGTGACGTCATTTATTTTTGAGACGTTATGTATTTTGTGACGTAATTAATTTTTGTGACGTCATTTATTTTTTTGAAGTTATGTATTTTGTGACTTAATTAATTTTTGAGACGTCATTTATTTTTGTGACGTTATGTATTTTGTGACCTAATTAATTTTTGTGACGTCATTTATTTTTGTGACGTTATGTATTTTGTGACGTCATTTATTTTTGTGACGTTATGTATTTTGTGACGCTATTTATTTTTGTGACGTTATGAATTTTGTGACGTCATTAATGTTTGGGACGTTATGTATTTTGTGACGTCATTTATTTTTGTGACATTATGTATTTTGTGACGTAATTAATTTTTGTGACGTCATTTATTTTTGTGAAGTTATGTATTTTGTGACGTCATTTATTTTTGTGACGTTATGTATTTTGTGACGTCATTTTTTTTGACGTTATGTATTTTGTGACGCCATTTATTTTTGTGACGTTATGTATTTTGTGACGTTATGTATTTTGTGACGTAATTTATTTTTGTGACGTTATGTATTTTGTGACTTAATTAATTTTTTGAGGTCATTTATTTTTGTGACGTTATGCATTTTGTGACGTGATTAATATTTTGTGACGTCATTTACTTTTGTGACGTTATGTATTTTGTGACGTTATTTATTTTTGTGACGTTATGTATTTTGTGATGTAATTAATATTTTGTGACGTCATTTATTTCTGTGTCGTTATGTATTTTGTGACGTAATTAATATTTTGTGACGTCATTTATTTTTGTGACGTTATGTATTTTGTGACGTCTTTTTTTTGTGACGTTATGTATTTTGTGACGTCATTTTTTTGTGACGTTATGTATTTTGTGACGTCATTTATTTTTGTTACGTTATGTATTTTGTGACGCCATTTACTTTTGTGACGTTATTTATTTTGTGACGTAATTTATTTTTGTGACGTTATGTATTTTGTGACGTTATGTATTTTGTGACGTCATTTATTTTTGTGACGTTATGTATTTTGTGACGTCATTTATTTTTGTGACGTTATGTATTTTGTGACGTCATTTATTTTTGTGACGTTATGTATTTTGTGACGTCATTTATTTTTGTGACGTTATGTATTTTGTGACGTTATGTATTTTGTGATGTCATTTATTTTTGTGACGTTATGTATTTTGTGACGTAATTAATATTTTGTGACGTCATTTATTTTTTTGACGTTATGTATTTTGTGACGTCATTTATTTTTGTGACGTTATGTATTTTGTGACGTTATGTATTTTGTGACGTCATTTATTTTTGTGACGTTATGTATTTTGTGACGTCATTTATTTTGTGACGTTATGTATTTTGTGACGTTATGTATTTTATGACGTCATTTATTTTTGTGACGTTATGTATTTTGTGACGTCATTTATTTTTGTGACGTTATGTATTTTGTGACGTCATTTATTTTAGTGACGTTATGTTTTTGTGACGTTACGTATTTTGTGACGTCATTTATTTTTGTGACGTTATGTATTTTGTGACATTATGTATTTTGTGACGTCATTTATTTTTGTGACGTTATGTATTTTGTGACGTCTTTTTTTGTGACATTATGTATTTTGTGACGTCATTTATTTTTGTGACGTTATGTATTTGTGACGTCATTTATTTTTGTGACGTTATGTTTTTGTGACGTTATGTATTTTGTGACGTCATTTATTTTTGTGAAGTTATGTATTTTGTGACGTAATTAATAATTTGTGACGTCATTTATTTTTGTGACGTTATGTATTTTGTGACGTCTTTTTTCGTGACGTTATGTATTTTGTGACGTCATTTTTTTGTGACGTTATGTATTTTGTGACGTCATTTATTTTTGTGGCGTTATGTATTTTGTTACGTCATTTATTTTTGTGACGTTATGTATTTTGTGACGTCATTTATTTTTGTGACGTTATGTATTTTGTGACGTAATTAATTTTTGTGACGTCATTTATTTTTGTGAAGTTATGTATTTTGTGACTTAATTAATTTTTGTGACGTCATTTATTTTTGTGACGTTATGTATTTTGTGACTTAATTAATTTTTGTGAGGCCATTTATTTTTAAGACGTTATGTATTTTGTGACGTCATTTATATTTGTAACGTTATGTATTTTGTGACGTCATTTATTTTTGTGACGTTATGTATTTTGTGACGTCATTTATTTTTGTGACGTTAAGTATTTTGTGACGTCATTTATTTTTGTGACGTTATGTATTTTGTTACGTCATTTATTTTTGTGACGTTATGTATTTTGTGACGTTTTGTATTTTGTGACGTCATTTATTTTTGTGACGTTATGTATTTTGTGACGTCATTTTCTTGTGACGTTATGTATTTTGTGACATCATTTATTTTTGTGACGTTATGTATTTTGTGACGTCATATATTTCTGTGACGTTATGTATTTTGTGACGTAATTAATATTTTGTGACGTCATTTATTTTTGTGACGTTATGTATTTTGTGACGTCTTTTTTTGTGACGTTATGTATTTTGTGACGTCATTTTTTTGTGACGTTATGTATTTTGTGACGTCATTTATTTTTGTTACGTTATGTATTTTGTGACGCCATTTATTTTTGTGACGTTATGTATATTGTGACGTCATTTATTTTTGTGACGTTATGTATTTTGTGACGTAATTAATTTTTGTGACGTCATTTATTTTTGTGAAGTTATGTATTTTGTGACTTAATTAATTTTTGTGACGTCATTTATTTTTGTGACGTTATGTATTTTGTGACGTCATTTATTTTTGTGACGTTATGTATTTTGTGACGTCATTTATTTTTTGACGTTATGTATTTTGTGACGCCATTTATGTTTGTGACGTTATGTATTTTGTGACGTTATGTATTTTGTGACGTAATTCATTTTTGTGACGTTATGTATTTTGTGACTTAAGTAATTTTTGTGACGTCATTTATTTTTGTGACGTTATGTATTTTGTGACGTCATTTATTTTTGTGACGTTATGTATTTTGTGACGTCATTTATTTTTGTGACGTTATGTATTTTGTGACGTCATTTATTTTTTTGACGTTATGTATTTTGTGACGTAATTTATTTTTGTGACTTTATGTATTTTGTGACGTCATTTATTTTTGTGACGTTATGTATTTTTTTATGTCATTTATATTGTGACGTTATGCATTTTGTGATGTGATTAATATTTTGTGACGTCATTTATTTTTGTGACGTTATGTATTTTGTGACGTAAATTATATTTTGTGACGTCATTTATTTTTGTGACGTTATGTATTTTGTGACGTCATTTATTTTTGTGACGTTATGTATTTTGTGACATCATTTATTTTTGTGACGTTATGTATTTTGTGACGTCATTTATTTTTGTGACGTTATGTATTTTGTGACGTCATTTATTTTTGTGACGTTATGTATTTTGTGACGTCATTTATTTTTGTGACGTTATGCATTTTGTGACGTGATTAATATTTTGTGACGTCATTTATTTTTGTGACGTTATGTATTTTGTGACGTAAATTATATTTTGTGACGTCATTTATTTTTGTGACGTTATTTATTTTGTGACGTCATTTATTTTTGTGACGTTATGTATTTTGTGACGTCATTTATTTTTGTGACGTTATGTATTTTGTGACGTCATTTATTTTTGTGACGTTATGTATTTTGTGACGTCATTTATTTTTGTGACGTTATGTATTTTGTGACGTCATTTATTTTTGTGACGTTAAGTATTTTGTGACGTCATTTATTTTTGTGACGTTATGTATTTTGTTACGTCATTTATTTTTGTGACGTTATGTATTTTGTGACGTTTTGTATTTTGTGACGTCATTTATTTTTGTGACGTTATGTATTTTGTGACGTAATTTTTTTTGTGACGTTATGTATTTTGTGACGTCATTTATTTTTGTGACGTAATTTATTTTTGTGACGTTATGTATTTTGTGACGTCATTTATTTTTGTGACGTTATGTATTTTGTGACGTTATGTATTTTGTGACGTCATTTATTTTTGTGACGTTATGTATTTTGTGACGTAATTAATATTTTGTGACGTCATTTATTTTTAAGACGTTATGTATTTTGTGACGTCATTTATTTTTGTGACGTTATGTATTTTGTGACGTCATTTATTTTTGTGACGTTATGTATTTTGTGACGTTATGTATTTTTTGACGTTATGTATTTTGTGACGTCATTTATTTTTGTGACGTTATGTATTTTGTGACGTCATTTACTTTGTGACGTTATGTATTTTGTGACGTTATGTATTTTATGACGTCATTTATTTTTGTGACGTTATGTATTTTGTGACGTCATTTATTTTTGTGACGTTATGTATTTTGTGACGTCATTTATTTCTGTGACGTTATGTATTTTGTGACATAATTAATATTTTGTGACGTCATTTATTTTTGTGACGTTATGTATTTTGTGACGTCATTTATTTTAGTGACGTTATGTTTTTGTGACGTTACGTATTTTGTGACGTCATTTATTTTTGTGACGTTATATATTTTGTGACATTATGTATTTTGTGACGTCATTTATTTTTGTGACGTTATGTATTTGTGACGTAATTAATTTTTGTGACGTCATTTATTTTTGTGAAGTTATGTATTTTGTGACTTTATTAATTTTTGTGACGTCATTTATTTTTGTGACGTTATGTATTTTGTGACGTCATTTATTTTTTGACGTTATGTATTTTGTGACGTCATTTATTTTTGTGACGTTATGTATTTTGTGACGTCATTTATTTTTGTGACGTTATGTATTTTGTGACGTCATTTATTTTTGTGACGTTATGTATTTTGTGACGTCATTTTTTTGACGTTATGTATTTTGTGACGCCATTTATTTTTGTGACGTTATGTATTTTGTGACGTTATGTATTTTGTGACGTAATTTATTTTTGTGACGTTATGTATTTTGTGACTTAATTAATGTTTGTGACGTCATTTATTTTTGTGACGTTATGTATTTTGTGACGTCATTTATTTTTGTGACGTTATGTATTTTGTGACGTCATTTATTTTTGTGACGTTATGTATTTTTTGACGTCATTTATTTTTGTGACGTTATGCATTTTATGACGTCATTTATTTTTGTGACGTTTTGTATTTTGTGACGTCATTTATTTTTGTGACGTTATGTATTTTGTGACGTAATTAATATTTTGTGACGTCATTTATTTTTGTGACGTTATGTTTTTGTGACGTTATGTATTTTGTGACGTCATTTACTTTTGTGACGTTATGTATTTTGTGACGTCATTTATTTTTGTGACGTTATGTATTTTGTGACGTCATTTATTTTTGTGACGTTATGTTTTTGTGACGTTATGTATTTTGTGACGTCATTTATTTTTGTGACGTTATGTATTTTGTGACGTAATTAATAATTTGTGACGTCATTTATTTTTTTGACGTTATGTATTTTGTGACGTCTTTTTTTGTGACATTATGTATTTTGTGACGTCATTTATTTTTGTGACGTTATGTATTTTGTGACGTCATTTATTTTTGTGACGTTATGTATTTTGTTACGTCATTTATATTTGTGACGTTATGTATTTTGTGACGTCATTTATTTTTGTGACGTTATGTATTTTGTGACGTTATGTATTTTGTGACGTCATTTATTTTTGTGAAGTTATGTATTTTGTGATGTCATTTATTTTTGTGACGTTATGTATTTTGTGACGTTATGTATTTTGTGACGTCATTAATTTTTGTGACGTTATGTATTTTGTGACGTAATTAATTTTTGTGACGTCATTTATTTTTGTGAAGTTATGTATTTTGTGACTTAATTAATTTTTGTGACGTCATTTATTTTTGTGACGTTATGTATTTTGTGACTTAATTAATTTTTGTAACGCCATTTATTTTTGTGACGTTATGTATTTTGTGACGTCATTTATTTTTGTGACGTTATGTACTTTGTGACGTCATTTATTTTTGTGACGTTATGTATTTTGTGACGTTATGTATTTTGTGACGTCGTTTATTTTTGTGACGTTAAGTATTTTGTGACGTCATTTATTTTTGTGAAGTTATGTATTTTGTGACGTCATTTATTTTTGTGACGTTATGTATTTTGTGACGTCTTTTTTTGTGACGTTATGTATTTTGTGACGTCATTTATTTTTGTGACGTTATGTATTTTGTGACGTAATTAATTTTTGTGACGTCATTTATTTTTGTGAAGTTATGTATTTTGTGACTTAATTAATTTTTGTGACGTCATTTATTTTTGTGACGTTATGTATTTTGTGACGTCATTTATTTTTGTGACGTTATGTATTTTGTGACGTCATTTATTTTTGTGACGTTATGTATTTTGTGACGTCATTTATTTTTGTGACGTTATGTTTTTGTGACGTTATGTATTTTGTGACGTCATTTATTTTTGTGACGTTATGTATTTTTTGACGTAATTAATATTTAGTGACGTCATTTATTTTTGTGACGTTATGTATTTTGTGACGTCTTTTTTTTGTGACGTTATGTATTTTGTGACGTCATTTTTTGTGACGTTATGTATTTTGTGACGTCATTTATTTTTGTGACGTTATGTATTTTGTGACGTCATTTATTTTTATGACGTTATGTATTTTCTGACGTCATTTATTTTTTTGACGTTATGTATTTTGTGACTTAATTAATTTTTGTGACGTCATTTATTTTTGTGACGTTATGTATTTTGTGACGTCATTTATTTTTGTGACGTTATGTATTTTGTGACGTCATTTATTTTTGTGACGTTATGTATTTTGTGACGTCATTTTTTTGACGTTATGTATTTTGTGACGCCATTTATTTTTGTGACGTTATGTATTTTGTGACGTTATGTATTTTGTGACGTAATTTATTTTTGTGACGTTATGTATTTTGTGACTTAATTAATTTTTGTGACGTCATTTATTTTTGTGACGTTATGTATTTTTCGACGTCATTTATTTTTGTGACGTTATGCATTTTGGGACGTGATTAATATTTTGTGACGTCATTTATTTTTGTGACGTTATGTATTTTGTGACGTCATTTATTTTTGTGACGTTATGTATTTTGTGACGTCATTTATTTTTGTGACGTTATGTATTTTGTGACGTCATTTATTTTTGTGACGTTAAGTATTTTGTGACGTCATTTATTTTTGTGACGTTATGTATTTTGTTACGTCATTTATTTTTGTGACGTTATGTATTTTTTGACGTTTTGTATTTTGTGACGTCATTTATTTTTGTGACGTTATGTATTTTGTGACGTAATTTTTTTTGTGACGTTATGTATTTTGTGACGTCATTTATTTTTGTGACGTAATTTATTTTTGTGACGTTATGTATTTTGTGACGTCATTTATTTTTGTGACGTTATGTATTTTGTGACGTTATGTATTTTGTGACGTCATTTATTTTTGTGACGTTATGTATTTTGTGACGTAATTAATATTTTGTGACGTCATTTATTTTTAAGACGTTATGTATTTTGTGACGTCATTTATTTTTGTGACGTTATGTATTTTGTGACGTCATTTATTTTTGTGACGTTATGTATTTTGTGACGTTATGTATTTTGTGACGTCATTTATTTTTGTGACGTTATGTATTTTGTGACGTCATTTATTTTGTGACGTTATGTATTTTGTGACGTTATGTATTTTATGACGTCATTTATTTTTGTGACGTTATGTATTTTGTGACGTCATTTATTTTTGTGACGTTATGTATTTTGTGACGTCATTTATTTTAGTGACGTTATGTTTTTGTGACGTTACGTATTTTGTGACGTCATTTATTTTTGTGACGTTATATATTTTGTGACATTATGTATTTTGTGACGTCATTTATTTTTGTGACGTTATGTATTTGCGACGTAATTAATTTTTGTGACGTCATTTATTTTTGTGAAGTTATGTATTTTGTGACTTTATTAATTTTTGTGACGTCATTTATTTTTGTGACGTTATGTATTTTGTGACGTCATTTATTTTTTTGACGTTATGTATTTTGTGACGTCATTTATTTTTGTGACGTTATGTATTTTGTGACGTCATTTATTTTTGTGACGTTATGTATTTTGTGACGTCATTTATTTTTGTGACGTTATGTATTTTGTGACGTCATTTATTTTTTTGACGTTATGTATTTTGTGACGCCATTTATTTTTGTGACGTTATGTATTTTGTGACGTTATGTATTTTGTGACGTAATTTATTTTTGTGACGTTAAGTATTTTGTGACTTAATTAATTTTTGTGACGTCATTTATTTTTGTGACGTTATGTATTTTGTGACGTTATGTATTTTGTGACGTAATTTATTTTTGTGACGTTATGTATTTTGTGACTTAATTAATGTTTGTGACGTCATTTATTTTTGTGACGTTATGTATTTTGTGACGTCATTTATTTTTGTGACGTTATGTATTTTGTGACGTCATTTATTTTTGTGACGTTATGTATTTTTTGACGTCATTTATTTTTGTGACGTTATGCATTTTGTGACGTCATTTATTTTTGTGACGTTTTGTATTTTGTGACGTCATTTATTTTTGTGACGATATGTATTTTGTGACGTCATTTTTTTGTGACGTTATGTATTTTGTGACGTAATTTTTTTTGTGACGTTATGTATTTTGTGACGTCATTTATTTTTGTGACGTTATGTATTTTGTGACGTTATGTATTTTGTGACGTCATTTATTTTTGTGACGATATGTATTTTGTGACGTTATGTATTTTTTGACGTCATTAATTTTTGTGACGTTATGTATTTTGTGACCTAATTAATTTTTGTGACGTCATTTATTTTTGTGACGTTATGTATTTTGTGACGTCATTTATTTTTGTGACGTTATGTATTTTGTGACGTTATGTATTTTATGACGTCATTTATTTTTGTGACGTAATGTATTTTGTGACGTCATTTATCTTTGTGACGTTAT
Organism: Flexamia atlantica; assembly: GCA_035578135.1. Lineage (NCBI taxonomy): Eukaryota > Metazoa > Arthropoda > Insecta > Hemiptera > Cicadellidae > Flexamia > Flexamia atlantica. Next base: position 933,939 of record JAQJVK010000083.1, read on the forward strand.
GTATTTTGTGACGTCATTTATTTTTGTGACGTTATGTATTTTGTGACGTTATGTATTTTGTGACGTCATTTATTTTTGTGACGTTATGTATTTTGTGACGTAATTAATATTTTGTGACGTCATTTATTTTTGTGACGTTATGTATTTTGTGACGTCATTTACTTTTGTGACGTTATGTATTTTGTGACGTCATTTATTTTTGTGACGTTATGTATTTTGTGACGTCATTTATTTTTGTGACGTTATGTTTTTGTGACGTTATGTATTTTGTGACGTCATTTATTTTTGTGACGTTATGTATTTTGTGACGTAATTAATAATTTGTGACGTCATTTATTTTTTTGACGTTATGTATTTTGTGACGTCTTTTTTTGTGACATTATGTATTTTGTGACGTCATTTATTTTTGTGACGTTATGTATTTTGTGACGTCATTTATTTTTGTGACGTTATGTATTTTGTTACGTCATTTATATTTGTGACGTTATGTATTTTGTGACGTCATTTATTTTTGTGACGTTATGTATTTTGTGACGTTATGTATTTTGTGACGTCATTTATTTTTGTGAAGTTATGTATTTTGTGATGTCATTTATTTTTGTGACGTTATGTATTTTGTGACGTTATGTATTTTGTGACGTCATTAATTTTTGTGACGTTATGTATTTTGTGACGTAATTAATTTTTGTGACGTCATTTATTTTTGTGAAGTTATGTATTTTGTGACTTAATTAATTTTTGTGACGTCATTTATTTTTGTGACGTTATGTATTTTGTGACTTAATTAATTTTTGTAACGCCATTTATTTTTGTGACGTTATGTATTTTGTGACGTCATTTATTTTTGTGACGTTATGTACTTTGTGACGTCATTTATTTTTGTGACGTTATGTATTTTGTGACGTTATGTATTTTGTGACGTCGTTTATTTTTGTGACGTTAAGTATTTTGTGACGTCATTTATTTTTGTGAAGTTATGTATTTTGTGACGTCATTTATTTTTGTGACGTTATGTATTTTGTGACGTCTTTTTTTGTGACGTTATGTATTTTGTGACGTCATTTATTTTTGTGACGTTATGTATTTTGTTACGTAATTAATTTTTGTGACGTCATTTATTTTTGTGAAGTTATGTATTTTGTGACTTAATTAATTTTTGTGACGTCATTTATTTTTGTGACGTTATGTATTTTGTGACGTCATTTATTTTTGTGACGTTATGTATTTTGTGACGTCATTTATTTTTGTGACGTTATGTATTTTGTGACGTCATTTATTTTTGTGACGTTATGTTTTTGTGACGTTATGTATTTTGTGACGTCATTTATTTTTGTGACGTTATGTATTTTTTGACGTAATTAATATTTAGTGACGTCATTTATTTTTGTGACGTTATGTATTTTGTGACGTCTTTTTTTTGTGACGTTATGTATTTTGTGACGTCATTTTTTGTGACGTTATGTATTTTGTGACGTCATTTATTTTTGTGACGTTATGTATTTTGTGACGTCATTTATTTTTATGACGTTATGTATTTTCTGACGTCATTTATTTTTTTGACGTTATGTATTTTGTGACTTAATTAATTTTTGTGACGTCATTTATTTTTGTGACGTTATGTATTTTGTGACGTCATTTATTTTTGTGACGTTATGTATTTTGTGACGTCATTTATTTTTGTGACGTTATGTATTTTGTGACGTCATTTTTTTGACGTTATGTATTTTGTGACGCCATTTATTTTTGTGACGTTATGTATTTTGTGACGTTATGTATTTTGTGACGTTATGTATTTTGTGACGTAATTTATTTTTGTGACGTTATGTATTTTGTGACTTAATTAATTTTTGTGACGTCATTTATTTTTGTGACGTTATGTATTTTTCGACGTCATTTATTTTTGTGACGTTATGCATTTTGGGACGTGATTAATATTTTGTGACGTCATTTATTTTTGTGACGTTATGTATTTTGTGACGTCATTTATTTTTGTGACGTTATGTATTTTGTGACGTCATTTATTTTTGTGACGTTATGTATTTTGTGACGTCATTTATTTTTGTGACGTTAAGTATTTTGTGACGTCATTTATTTTTGTGACGTTATGTATTTTGTTACGTCATTTATTTTTGTGACGTTATGTATTTTTTGACGTTTTGTATTTTGTGACGTCATTTATTTTTGTGACGTTATGTATTTTGTGACGTAATTTTTTTTGTGACGTTATGTATTTTGTGACGTCATTTATTTTTGTGACGTAATTTATTTTTGTGACGTTATGTATTTTGTGACGTCATTTATTTTTGTGACGTTATGTATTTTGTGACGTTATGTATTTTGTGACGTCATTTATTTTTGTGACGTTATGTATTTTGTGACGTAATTAATATTTTGTGACGTCATTTATTTTTAAGACGTTATGTATTTTGTGACGTCATTTATTTTTGTGACGTTATGTATTTTGTGACGTCATTTATTTTTGTGACGTTATGTATTTTGTGACGTTATGTATTTTGTGACGTCATTTATTTTTGTGACGTTATGTATTTTGTGACGTCATTTATTTTGTGACGTTATGTATTTTGTGACGTTATGTATTTTATGACGTCATTTATTTTTGTGACGTTATGTATTTTGTGACGTCATTTATTTTTGTGACGTTATGTATTTTGTGACGTCATTTATTTTAGTGACGTTATGTTTTTGTGACGTTACGTATTTTGTGACGTCATTTATTTTTGTGACGTTATATATTTTGTGACATTATGTATTTTGTGACGTCATTTATTTTTGTGACGTTATGTATTTGTGACGTAATTAATTTTTGTGACGTCATTTATTTTTGTGAAGTTATGTATTTTGTGACTTTATTAATTTTTGTGACGTCATTTATTTTTGTGACGTTATGTATTTTGTGACGTCATTTATTTTTTTGACGTTATGTATTTTGTGACGTCATTTATTTTTGTGACGTTATGTATTTTGTGACGTCATTTATTTTTGTGACGTTATGTATTTTTTGACGTCATTTATTTTTGTGACGTTATGTATTTTGTGACGTCATTTATTTTTTTGACGTTATGTATTTTGTGACGCCATTTATTTTTGTGACGTTATGTATTTTGTGACGTTATGTATTTTGTGACGTAATTTATTTTTGTGACGTTATGTATTTTGTGACTTAATTAATTTTTGTGACGTCATTTATTTTTGTGACGTTATGTATTTTGTGACGTCATTTATTTTTGTGACGTTATGTATTTTGTGACGTCATTTATTTTTGTGACGTTATGTATTTTTTGACGTCATTTATTTTTGTGACGTTATGCATTTTGTGACGTCATTTATTTTTGTGACGTTTTGTATTTTGGGACGTCATTTATTTTTGTGACGATATGTATTTTGTGACGTCATTTTTTTGTGACGTTATGTATTTTGTGACGTAATTTTTTTTGTGACGTTATGTATTTTGTGACGCCATTTATTTTTGTGACGTTATGTATTTTGTGACGTTATGTATTTCGTGACGTCATTTATTTTTGTGACGATATGTATTTTGTGACGTTATGTATTTTTTGACGTCATTAATTTTTGTGACGTTATGTATTTTGTGACCTAATTAATTTTTGTGACGTCATTTATTTTTGTGACGTTATGTATTTTGTGCGTCATTTATTTTTGTGACGTTATGTATTTTGTGACGTTATGTATTTTATGACGTCATTTATTTTTGTGACGTAATGTATTTTGTGACGTCATTTATCTTTGTGACGTTATGTATTTTGTGACGTCATTTATTTTTGTGACGTTATGTATTTTGTGACGTTATGTATTTTGTGACGTCATTTATTTTTGTGACGTTATGTATTTTGTGACGTAATTAATATTTTGTGACATCATTTATTTTTGTGACGTTATGTATTTTGTGACGTCATTTACTTTTGTGACGTTATGTATTTTGTGACGTCATTTATTTTTGTGACGTTATGTATTTTGTGACGTCATTTATTTTTGTGACGTTATGTTTTTGTGACGTTATGTATTTTTTGACGTCATTTATTTTTGTGACGTTATGTATTTTGTGACGTAATTAATAATTTGTGACGTCATTTATTTTTTTGACGTTATGTATTTTGTGACGTCTTTTTTTGTGACATTATGTATTTTGTGACGTCATTTATTTTTGTGACGTTATGTATTTTGTGACGTCATTTATTTTTGTGACGTAATTTTTTTGTGACGTTATGTATTTTGTGACGTCATTTATTTTTGTGACGTTATGTATTTTGTGACGTAATTAATAATTTGTGAAGTCATTTATTTTTGTGACGTTATGTATTTTGTGACGTCTTTTTTTGTGACGTTATGTATTTTGTGACGTCATTTATTTTTGTGACGTTATGTATTTTGTTACGTCATTTATATTTGTGACGTTATGTATTTTGTGACGTCATTTATTTTTGTGACGTTATGTATTTTGTGACGTAATTAATTTTTGTGACGTCATTTATTTTTGTGAAGTTATGTATTTTGTGACTTAATTAATTTTTGTGACGTCATTTATTTTTGTGACGTTATGTATTTTGTGACTTAATTAATTTTTGTAACGCCATTTATTTTTGTGACGTTATGTATTTTGTGACGTCATTTATTTTTGTGACGTTATGTATTTTGTGACGTCATTTATTTTTGTGACGTTATGTATTTTGTGACGTTATGTATTTTGTGACGTCGTTTATTTTTGTGACGTTAAGTATTTTGTGACGTCATTTATTTTTGTGAAGTTATGTATTTTGTGACGTCATTTATTTTTGTGACGTTATGTATTTTGTGACGTCTTTTTTTTGTGACGTTATGTATTTTGTGACGTCATTTATTTTTGTGACGTTATGTATTTTGTGACGTAATTAATTTTTGTGACGTCATTTATTTTTGTGAAGTTATGTATTTTGTGACTTAATTAATTTTTGTGACGTCATTTATTTTTGTGACGTTATGTATTTTGTGACGTCATTTATTTTTTTGACGTTATGTATTTTGTGACGTCATTTATTTTTGTGACGTTATGTATTTTGTGACGTCATTTATTTTTGTGACGTTATGTTTTTGTGACGTTATGTATTTTGTGACGTCATTTATTTTTGTGACGTTATGTATTTTTTGACGTAATTAATATTTAGTGACGTCATTTATTTTTGTGACGTTATGTATTTTGTGACGTCTTTTTTTTGTGACGTTATGTATTTTGTGACGTCATTTTTTGTGACGTTATGTATTTTGTGACGTCATTTATTTTTGTGACGTTATGTATTTTGTGACGTCATTTATTTTTATGACGTTATGTATTTTTTGACGTCATTTATTTTTTTGACGTTATGTATTTTGTGACTTAATTAATTTTTGTGACGTCATTTATTTTTGTGACGTTATGTATTTTGTGACGTCATTTATTTTTGTGACGTTATGTATTTTGTGACGTCATTTATTTTTGTGACGTTATGTATTTTGTGACGTCATTTTTTTGACGTTATGTATTTTGTGACGCCATTTATTTTTGTGACGTTATGTATTTTGTGACGTTATGTATTTTGTGACGTAATTTATTTTTGTGACGTTATGTATTTTGTGACTTAATTAATTTTTGTGACGTCATTTATTTTTGTGACGTTATGTATTTTTCGACGTCATTTATTTTTGTGACGTTATGCATTTTGGGACGTGATTAATATTTTGTGACGTCATTTATTTTTGTGACGTTATGTAATTTGTGACGTAATTAATATTTTGTGACGTCATTTATTTTTGTAACGTTATGTATTTTGTGACGTCATTTATTTTTGTGACGTTATGTATTTTGTGACATCATTTATTTTTGTGACGTTATGTATTTTGTGACGTCATTTATTTTTGTGACGTTATGTATTTTGTGACGTCATTTATTTTTGTGACGTTAAGTATTTTTTGACGTCATTTATTTTTGTGACGTTATGTATTTTGTGACGTCATTTATTTTTGTGACGTTATGTATTTTGTGACGTTATGTATTTTATGACGTCATTTATTTTTGTGACGTTACGTATCTTGTGTCGTCATTTATTTTGGTGACGTTATGTATTTTGTGACGTCATTTATTTTTGTGACGTCATGTATTTTGTGACGTTATGTATTTTGTGACGTTATTTATTTTTAAGACGTTATGTATTTTGTGACGTTATGTATTTTGTGACGTCATTTATTTTTGTGACGTTATGTATTTTGTGACGTAATTAATATTTTGTGACGTCATTTATTTTTGTGACGTTATGTATTTTGTGACGTAATTTATTTTTGTGACGTTATGTATTTTGTGACGTCATTTATTTTTGTGACGTTATGTATTTTGTGACGTCATTTATTTTTGTGACGTTATGTATTTTGTGACGTCATTTATTTTTGTGACGTTATGTATTTTGTGACGTCATTTATTTTTGTGACGTTATGTATTTTGTGACGTCATTTATTTTTTTGACGTTATGTATTTTGTGACATCATTTATTTTTGTGACGTTATGTATTTTGTGACGTAAATTATATTTTGTGACGTCATTTATTTTTGTGACGTTATGTATTTTGTGACGTCATTTATTTTTGTGACGTTATGTATTTTGTGACGTCATTTATTATTGTGACGTTATGTATTTTGTGACGTCATTTATTTTTGTGACGTTATTTATTTTGTGACGTCATTTTTTTTGACGTTATGTATTTTGTGACGCCATTTATTTTTGTGACGTTATGTATTTTGTGACGTTATGTATTTTTTGACGTAATTTATTTTTGTGACGTTATGTATTTTGTGACTTAATTAATTTTTTGAGGTCATTTATTTTTGTGACGTTATGCATTTTGTGACGTGATTAATATTTTGTGACGTCATTTACTTTTGTGACGTTATGTATTTTGTGACGTCATTTATTTTTGTGACGTTATGTATTTTGTGATGTAATTAATATTTTGTGACGTCATTTATTTCTGTGACGTTATGTATTTTGTGACGTAATTAATATTTTGTGACGTCATTTATTTTTGTGACGTTATGTATTTTGTGACGTCTTTTTTTTGTGACGTTATGTATTTTGTGACGTCATTTTTTTGTGACGTTATGTATTTTGTGACGTCATTTATTTTTGTTACGTTATGTATTTTGTGACGCCATTTATTTTTGTGACGTTATGTATTTTGTGACGTAATTTATTTTTGTGACGTTATGTATTTTGTGACGTTATGTATTTTGTGACGTCATTTATTTTTGTGACGTTATGTATTTTGTGACGTCATTTATTTTTGTGACGTTATGTATTTTGTGACGTCATTTATTTTTGTGACGTTATGTATTTTGTGACGTCATTTATTTTTGTGACGTTATGTATTTTGTGACGTTATGTATTTTGTGATGTCATTTATTTTTGTGACGTTATGTATTTTGTGACGTAATTAATATTTTGTGACGTCATTTATTTTTTTGACGTTATGTATTTTGTGACGTCATTTATTTTTGTGACGTTATGTATTTTGTGACGTTATGTATTTTGTGACGTCATTTATTTTTGTGACGTTATGTATTTTGTGACGTCATTTATTTTGTGACGTTATGTATTTTGTGACGTTATGTATTTTATGACGTCATTTATTTTTGTGACGTTATGTATTTTGTGACGTCATTTATTTTTGTGACGTTATGTATTTTGTGACGTCATTTATTTTAGTGACGTTATGTTTTTGTGACGTTACGTATTTTGTGACGTCATTTATTTTTGTGACGTTATGTATTTTGTGACATTATGTATTTTGTGACGTCATTTATTTTTGTGACGTTATGTATTTTGTGACGTCTTTTTTGTGACATTATGTATTTTGTGACGTCATTTATTTTTGTGACGTTATGTATTTGTGACGTCATTTATTTTTGTGACGTTATGTTTTTGTGACGTTATGTATTTTGTGACGTCATTTATTTTTGTGACGTTATGTATTTTGTGACGTAATTAATAATTTGTGACGTCATTTATTTTTGTGACGTTATGTATTTTGTGACGTCTTTTTTCGTGACGTCTTTTTTTTGTGACGTTATGTATTTTGTGACGTCATTTATTTTTGTGGCGTTATGTATTTTGTTACGTCATTTATTTTTGTGACGTTATGTATTTTGTGACGTCATTTATTTTTGTGACGTTATGTATTTTGTGACGTAATTAATTTTTGTGACGTCATTTATTTTTGTGAAGTTATGTATTTTGTGACCTAATTAATTTTTGTGACGTCATTTATTTTTGCGACGTTATGTATTTTGTGACTTAATTAATTTTTGTGAGGCCATTCATTTTTGCGACGTTATGTATTTTGTGACGTCATTTATTTTTGTGACGTTATGTATTTTGTGACGTCATTTATTTTTGTGACGTTATGTATTTTGTGACGTCATTTATTTTTGTGACGTTAAGTATTTTGTGACGTCATTTATTTTTGTGACGTTATGTATTTTGTTACGTCATTTATTTTTGTGACGTTATGTATTTTGTGACGTTTTGTATTTTGTGACGTCATTTATTTTTGTGACGTTATGTATTTTGTGACGTCATTTTCTTGTGACGTTATGTATTTTGTGACATCATTTATTTTTGTGACGTTATGCATTTTGTGACGTCATTTATTTTTGTGACGTTTTGTATTTTGGGACGTCATTTATTTTTGTGACGATATGTATTTTGTGACGTCATTTTTTTGTGACGTTATGTATTTTGTGACGTAATTTTTTTGTGACGTTATGTATTTTGTGACGTCATTTATTTTTGTGACGTTATGTATTTTGTGACGTTATGTATTTTGTGACGTCATTTATTTTTGTGACGATATGTATTTTGTGACGTTATGTATTTTTTGACGTCATTAATTTTTGTGACGTTATGTATTTTGTGACCTAATTAATTTTTGTGACGTCATTTATTTTTGTGACGTTATGTATTTTGTGCGTCATTTATTTTTGTGACGTTATGTATTTTGTGACGTTATGTATTTTATGACGTCATTTATTTTTGTGACGTAATGTATTTTGTGACGTCATTTATCTTTGTGACGTTATGTATTTTGTGACGTCATTTATTTTTGTGACGTTATGTATTTTGTGACGTTATGTATTTTGTGACGTCATTTATTTTTGTGACGTTATGTATTTTGTGACGTAATTAATATTTTGTGACATCATTTATTTTTGTGACGTTATGTATTTTGTGACGTCATTTACTTTTGTGACGTTATGTATTTTGTGACGTCATTTATTTTTGTGACGTTATGTATTTTGTGACGTCATTTATTTTTGTGACGTTATGTTTTTGTGACGTTATGTATTTTGTGACGTCATTTATTTTTGTGACGTTATGTATTTTGTGACGTAATTAATAATATGTGACGTCATTTATTTTTTTGACGTTATGTATTTTGTGACGTCTTTTTTTGTGACATTATGTATTTTGTGACGTCATTTATTTTTGTGACGTTATGTATTTTGTGACGTCATTTATTTTTGTGACGTAATTTTTTTGTGACGTTATGTATTTTGTGACGTCATTTATTTTTGTGACGTTATGTATTTTGTGACGTAATTAATAATTTGTGAAGTCATTTATTTTTGTGACGTTATGTATTTTGTGACGTCTTTTTTTGTGACGTTATGTATTTTGTGACGTCAATTATTTTTGTGACGTTATGTATTTTGTTACGTCATTTATATTTGTGACGTTATGTATTTTGTGACGTCATTTATTTTTGTGACGTTATGTATTTTGTGACGTAATTAATTTTTGTGACGTCATTTATTTTTGTGAAGTTATGTATTTTGTGACTTAATTAATTTTTGTGACGTCATTTATTTTTGTGACGTTATGTATTTTGTGACTTAATTAATTTTTGTAACGCCATTAATTTTTGTGACGTTATGTATTTTGTGACGTCATTTATTTTTGTGACGTTATGTATTTTGTGACGTCATTTATTTTTGTGACGTTATGTATTTTGTGACGTTATGTATTTTGTGACGTCGTTTATTTTTGTGACGTTAAGTATTTTGTGACGTCATTTATTTTTGTGAAGTTATGTATTTTGTGACGTCATTTATTTTTGTGACGTTATGTATTTTGTGACGTCTTTTTTTTGTGACGTTATGTATTTTGTGACGTCATTTATTTTTGTGACGTTATGTATTTTGTGAAGTAATTAATTTTTGTGACGTCTTTTATTTTTGTGAAGTTATGTATTTTGTGACTTAATTAATTTTTGTGACGTCATTTATTTTTGTGACGTTATGTATTTTGTGACGTCATTTATTTTTTTGACGTTATGTATTTTGTGACGTCATTTATTTTTGTGACGTTATGTATTTTGTGACGTCATTTATTTTTGTGACGTTATGTTTTTGTGACGTTATGTATTTTGTGACGTCATTTATTTTTGTGACGTTATGTATTTTTTGACGTAATTAATATTTAGTGACGTCATTTATTTTTGTGACGTTATGTATTTTGTGACGTCTTTTTTTTGTGACGTTATGTATTTTGTGACGTCATTTTTTGTGACGTTATGTATTTTGTGACGTCATTTATTTTTGTGACGTTATGTATTTTGTGACGTCATTTATTTTTATGACGTTATGTATTTTCTGACGTCATTTATTTTTTTGACGTTATGTATTTTGTGACTTAATTAATTTTTGTGACGTCATTTATTTTTGTGACGTTATGTATTTTGTGACGTCATTTATTTTTGTGACGTTATGTATTTTGTGACGTCATTTATTTTTGTGACGTTATGTATTTTGTGACGTTATGTATTTTGTGACTTAATTAATTTTTGTGACGTCATTTATTTTTATGACGTTATGTATTTTCTGACGTCATTTATTTTTTTGACGTTATGTATTTTGTGACTTAATTAATTTTTGTGACGTCATTTATTTTTGTGACGTTATGTATTTTGTGACGCCATTTATTTTTGTGACGTTATGTATTTTGTGACGTTATGTATTTTGTGACGTAATTTATTTTTGTGACGTTATGTATTTTGTGACTTAATTAATTTTTGTGACGTCATTAATTTTTGTGACGTTATGTATTTTTCGACGTCATTTATTTTTGTGAAGTTATGCATTTTGGGACGTGATTAATATTTTGTGACGTCATTTATTTTTGTGACGTTATGTAATTTGTGACGTAATTAATATTTTGTGACGTCATTTATTTTTGTAACGTTATGTATTTTGTGACGTCATTTATTTTTGTGACGTTATGTATTTTGTGACATCATTTATTTTTGTGACGTTATGTATTTTGTGACGTCATTTATTTTTGTGACGTTATGTATTTTGTGACGTCATTTATTTTTGTGACGTTAAGTATTTTTTGACGTCATTTATTTTTGTGACGTTATGTATTTTGTGACGTCATTTATTTTTGTGACGTTATGTATTTTGTGACGTTATGTATTTTATGACGTCATTTATTTTTGTGACGTTACGTATCTTGTGTCGTCATTTATTTTGGTGACGTTATGTATTTTGTGACGTCATTTATTTTTGTGACGTTATGTATTTTGTGACGTTATGTTTTTTGTGACGTTATTTATTTTTAAGACGTTATGTATTTTGTGACGTTATGTATTTTGTGACGTCATTTATTTTTGTGACGTTATGTATTTTGTGACGTAATTAATATTTTGTGACGTCATTTATTTTTGTGACGTTATGTATTTTGTGACGTAATTTATTTTTGTGACGTTATGTATTTTGTGACGTCATTTATTTTTGTGACGTTATGTATTTTGTGACGTCATTTATTTTTGTGACGTTATGTATTTTGTGACGTCATTTATTTTTGTGACGTTATGTATTTTGTGACGTCATTTATTTTTGTGACGTTATGTATTTTGTGACGTCATTTATTTTTTTGACGTTATGTATTTTGTGACATCATTTATTTTTGTGACGTTATGTATTTTGTGACGTAAATTATATTTTGTGACGTCATTTATTTTTGTGACGTTATGTATTTTGTGACGTCATTTATTTTTGTGACGTTATGTATTTTGTGACGTCATTTATTATTGTGACGTTATGTATTTTGTGACGTCATTTATTTTTGTGACGTTATTTATTTTGTGACGTCATTTTTTTTGACGTTATGTATTTTGTGACGCCATTTATTTTTGTGACGTTATGTATTTTGTGAGGTTATGTATTTTGTGACGTAATTTATTTTTGTGACGTTATGTATTTTGTGACTTAATTAATTTTTTGAGGTCATTTATTTTTGTGACGTTATGCATTTTGTGACGTGATTAATATTTTGTGACGTCATTTACTTTTGTGACGTTATGTATTTTGTGACGTCATTTATTTTTGTGACGTTATGTATTTTGTGATGTAATTAATATTTTGTGACGTCATTTATTTCTGTGACGTTATGTATTTTGTGACGTAATTAATATTTTGTGACGTCATTTATTTTTGTGACGTTATGTATTTTGTGACGTCTTTTTTTTGTGACGTTATGTATTTTGTGACGTCATTTTTTTGTGACGTTATGTATTTTGTGACGTCATTTATTTTTGTTACGTTATGTATTTTGTGACGCCATTTATTTTTGTGACGTTATGTATTTTGTGACGTAATTTATTTTTGTGACGTTATGTATTTTGTGACGTCATTTATTTTTGTGACGTTATGTATTTTGTGACGTTATGTATTTTGTGATGTAATTAATATTTTGTGACGTCATTTATTTCTGTGACGTTATGTATTTTGTGACGTAATTAATATTTTGTGACGTCATTTATTTTTGTGACGTTATGTATTTTGTGACGTCTTTTTTTTGTGACGTTATGTATTTTGTGACGTCATTTTTTTGTGACGTTATGTATTTTGTGACGTCATTTATTTTTGTGACGTTATGTATTTTGTGACGTCATTTATTTTTGTGACGTTATGTATTTTGTGACGTCATTTATTTTTGTGACGTTATGTATTTTGTGACGTCATTTATTTTTGTGACGTTATGTATTTTGTGACGTTATGTATTTTGTGATGTCATTTATTTTTGTGACGTTATGTATTTTGTGACGTAATTAATATTTTGTGACGTCATTTATTTTTTTGACGTTATGTATTTTGTGACGTCATTTATTTTTGTGACGTTATGTATTTTGTGACGTTATGTATTTTGTGACGTCATTTATTTTTGTGACGTTATGTATTTTGTGACGTCATTTATTTTGTGACGTTATGTATTTTGTGACGTTATGTATTTTATGACGTCATTTATTTTTGTGACGTTATGTATTTTGTGACGTCATTTATTTTTGTGACGTTATGTATTTTGTGACGTCATTTATTTTAGTGACGTTATGTTTTTGTGACGTTACGTATTTTGTGAAGTCATTTATTTTTGTGACGTTATGTATTTTGTGACATTATGTATTTTGTGACGTCATTTATTTTTGTGACGTTATGTATTTTGTGACGTCTTTTTTTGTGACATTATGTATTTTGTGACGTCATTTATTTTTGTGACGTTATGTATTTGTGACGTCATTTATTTTTGTGACGTTATGTTTTTGTGACGTTATGTATTTTGTGACGTCATTTATTTTTGTGACGTTATGTATTTTGTGACGTAATTAATAATTTGTGACGTCATTTATTTTTGTGACGTTATGTATTTTGTGACGTCTTTTTTCGTGACGTCTTTTTTTTGTGACGTTATGTATTTTGTGACGTCATTTATTTTTGTGGCGTTATGTATTTTGTTACGTCATTTATTTTTGTGACGTTATGTATTTTGTGACGTCATTTATTTTTGTGACGTTATGTATTTTGTGACGTAATTAATTTTTGTGACGTCATTTATTTTTGTGAAGTTATGTATTTTGTGACCTATTTAATTTTTGTGACGTCATTTATTTTTGCGACGTTATGTATTTTGTGACTTAATTAATTTTTGTGAGGCCATTCATTTTTGCGACGTTATGTATTTTGTGACGTCATTTATTTTTGTGACGTTATGTATTTTGTGACGTCATTTATTTTTGTGACGTTATGTATTTTGTGACGTCATTTATTTTTGTGACGTTAAGTATTTTGTGACGTCATTTATTTTTGTGACGTTATGTATTTTGTTACGTCATTTATTTTTGTGACGTTATGTATTTTGTGACGTTTTGTATTTTGTGACGTCATTTATTTTTGTGACGTTATGTATTTTGTGACGTCATTTTCTTGTGACGTTATGTATTTTGTGACATCATTTATTTTTGTGACGTTATGTATTTTGTGACGTCATTTATTTCTGTGACGTTATGTATTTTGTGACGTAATTAATATTTTGTGACGTCATTTATTTTTGTGACGTCTTTTTTTGTGACGTTATGTATTTTGTGACGTCATTTTTTTGTGACGTTATGTATTTTGTGACGTCATTTATTTTTGTTACGTTATGTATTTTGTGACGCCATTTATTTTTGTGACGTTATGTATTTTGTGACGTCATTTATTTTTGTGACGTTATGTATTTTGTGACGTAATTAATTTTTGTGACGTCATTTATTTTTGTGAAGTTATGTATTTTGTGACTTAATTAATTTTTGTGACGTCATTTATTTTTGTGACGTTATGTATTTTGTGACGTCATTTATTTTTGTGACGTTATGTATTTTGTGACGTCATTTATTTTTTGACGTTATGTATTTTGTGACGCCATTTATGTTTGTGACGTTATGTATTTTGTGACGTTATGTATTTTGTGACGTAATTCATTTTTGTGACGTTATGTATTTTGTGACTTAATTAATTTTTGTGACGTCATTTATTTTTGTGACGTTATGTATTTTGTGACGTCATTTATTTTTGTGACGTTATGTATTTTGTGACGTCATTTATTTTTGTGATGTTATGTATTTTGTGACGTCATTTATTTTTTTGACGTTATGTATTTTGTGAAGTAATTTATTTTTGTGACTTTATGTATTTTGTGACGTCATTTATTTTTGTGACGTTATGTATTTTTTTATGTCATTTATATTGTGACGTTATGCATTTTGTGACGTGATTAATATTTTGTGACATCATTTATTTTTGTGACGTTATGTATTTTGTGACGTAAATTATATTTTGTGACGTCATTTATTTTTGTGACGTTATGTATTTTGTGACGTCATTTATTTTTGTGACGTTATGTATTTTGTGACATCATTTATTTTTGTGACGTTATGTATTTTGTGACGTCATTTATTTTTGTGACGTTATGTATTTTGTGACGTCATTTATTTTTGTGACGTTATGTATTTTGTGACGTCATTTATTTTTGTGACGTTATGTATTTTGTGACATCATTTATTTTTGTGACGTTATGTATTTTGTGACGTCATTTATTTTTGTGACGTTATGTATTTTGTGACGTCATTTATTTTTGTGACGTTATGTATTTTTTGACGTCATTTATTTTTGTGACGTTATGCATTTTGTGACGTCTTTTTTTGTGACGTTATGTATTTTGTGACGTCATTTTTTGTGACGTTATGTATTTTGTGACGTCATTTATTTTTGTGACGTTATGTATTTTGTGACGTCATTTATTTTTATGACGTTATGTATTTTCTGACGTCATTTATTTTTTTGACGTTATGTATTTTGTGACTTAATTAATTTTTGTGACGTCATTTATTTTTGTGACGTTATGTATTTTGTGACGTCATTTATTTTTGTGACGTTATGTATTTTGTGACGTCATTTATTTTTGTGACGTTATGTATTTTGTGACGTCATTTTTTTGACGTTATGTATTTTGTGACGCCATTTATTTTTGTGACGTTATGTATTTTGTGACGTTATGTATTTTGTGACGTAATTTATTTTTGTGTCGTTATGTATTTTGTGACTTAATTAATTTTTGTGACGTCATTTATTTTTGTGACGTTATGTATTTTTCGACGTCATTTATTTTTGTGACGTTATGCATTTTGGGACGTGATTAATATTTTGTGACGTCATTTATTTTTGTGACGTTATGTAATTTGTGACGTAATTAATATTTTGTGACGTCATTTATTTTTGTAACGTTATGTATTTTGTGACGTCATTTATTTTTGTGACGTTATGTATTTTGTGACATCATTTATTTTTGTGACGTTATGTATTTTGTGACGTCATTTATTTTTGTGACGTTAAGTATTTTTTGACGTCATTTATTTTTGTGACGTTATGTATTTTGTGACGTCATTTATTTTTGTGACGTTATGTATTTTGTGACGTTATGTATTTTATGACGTCATTTATTTTTGTGACGTTACGTATCTTGTGTCGTCATTTATTTTGGTGACGTTATGTATTTTGTGACGTCTTTTATTTTTGTGACGTTATGTATTTTGTGACGTTATGTATTTTGTGACGTTATTTATTTTTAAGACGTTATGTATTTTTTGACGTTATGTATTTTGTGACGTCATTTATTTTTGTGACGTTATGTATTTTGTGACGTAATTAATATTTTGTGACGTCATTTATTTTTGTGACGTTATGTATTTTGTGACGTAATTTATTTTTGTGACGTTATGTATTTTGTGACGTCATTTATTTTTGTGACGTTATGTATTTTGTGACGTCATTTATTTTTGTGACGTTATGTATTTTGTGACGTCATTTATTTTTGTTACGTTATGTATTTTGTGACGTCATTTATTTTTGTGACGTTATGTATTTTGTGACGTCATTTATTTTTTTGACGTTATGTATTTTGTGACATCATTTATTTTTGTGACGTTATGTATTTTGTGACGTAAATTATATTTTGTGAAGTCATTTATTTTTGTGACGTTATGTATTTTGTGACGTCATTTATTTTTGTGACGTTATGTATTTTGTGACGTCATTTATTATTGTGACGTTATGTATTTTGTGACGTCATTTATTTTTGTGACGTTATTTATTTTGTGACGTCATTTTTTTTTTGACGTTATGTATTTTGTGACGCCATTTATTTTTGTGACGTTATGTATTTTGTGACGTTATGTATTTTGTGACGTAATTTATTTTTGTGACGTTATGTATTTTGTGACTTAATTAATTTTTTGAGGTCATTTATTTTTGTGACGTTATGCATTTTGTGACGTGATTAATATTTTGTGACGTCATTTACTTTTGTGACGTTATGTATTTTGTGACGTCATTTATTTTTGTGACGTTATGTATTTTGTGATGTAATTAATATTTTGTGACGTCATTTATTTCTGTGACGTTATGTATTTTGTGACGTAATTAATATTTTGTGACGTCATTTATTTTTGTGACGTTATGTATTTTGTGACGTCTTTTTTTTGTGACGTTATGTATTTTGTGACGTCATTTTTTTGTGACGTTATGTATTTTGTGACGTCATTTATTTTTGTTACGTTATGTATTTTGTGACGCCATTTATTTTTGTGACGTTATGTATTTTGTGACGTAATTTATTTTTGTGACGTTATGTATTTTGTGACGTTATGTATTTTGTGACGTCATTTATTTTTGTGACGTTATGTATTTTGTGACGTCATTTATTTTTGTGACGTTATGTATTTTGTGACGTCATTTATTTTTGTGACGTTATGTATTTTGTGACGTCATTTATTTTTGTGACGTTATGTATTTTGTGACGTTATGTATTTTGTGATGTCATTTATTTTTGTGACGTTATGTATTTTGTGACGTAATTAATATTTTGTGACGTCATTTATTTTTTTGACGTTATGTATTTTGTGACGTCATTTATTTTTGTGACGTTATGTATTTTGTGACGTTATGTATTTTGTGACGTCATTTATTTTTGTGACGTTATGTATTTTGTGACGTCATTTATTTTGTGACGTTATGTATTTTGTGACGTTATGTATTTTATGACGTCATTTATTTTTGTGACGTTATGTATTTTGTGACGTCATTTATTTTTGTGACGTTATGTATTTTGTGACGTCATTTATTTTAGTGACGTTATGTTTTTGTGACGTTACGTATTTTGTGACGTCATTTATTTTTGTGACGTTATGTATTTTGTGACATTATGTATTTTGTGACGTCATTTATTTTTGTGACGTTATGTATTTTGTGACGTCTTTTTTTGTGACATTATGTATTTTGTGACGTCATTTATTTTTGTGACGTTATGTATTTGTGACGTCATTTATTTTTGTGACGTTATGTTTTTGTGACGTTATGTATTTTGTGACGTCATTTATTTTTGTGACGTTATGTATTTTGTGACGTAATTAATAATTTGTGACGTCATTTATTTTTGTGACGTTATGTATTTTGTGACGTCTTTTTTCGTTACGTCTTTTTTTTGTGACGTTATGTATTTTGTGACGTCATTTATTTTTGTGGCGTTATGTATTTTGTTACGTCATTTATTTTTGTGACGTTATGTATTTTGTGACGTCATTTATTTTTGTGACGTTATGTATTTTGTGACGTAATTAATTTTTGTGACGTCATTTATTTTTGTGAAGTTATGTATTTTGTGACCTAATTAATTTTTGTGACGTCATTTATTTTTGTGACGTTATGTATTTTGTGACTTAATTAATTTTTGTGAGGCCATTCATTTTTGCGACGTTATGTATTTTGTGACGTCATTTATTTTTGTGACGTTATGTATTTTGTGACGTCATTTATTTTTGTGACGTTATGTATTTTGTGACGTCATTTATTTTTGTGACGTTAAGTATTTTGTGACGTCATTTATTTTTGTGACGTTATGTATTTTGTTACGTCATTTATTTTTGTGACGTTATGTATTTTGTGACGTTTTGTATTTTGTGACGTCATTTATTTTTGTGACGTTATGTATTTTGTGACGTCATTTTCTTGTGACGTTATGTATTTTGTGACATCATTTATTTTTGTGACGTTATGTATTTTGTGACGTCATTTATTTCTGTGACGTTATGTATTTTGTGACGTAATTAATATTTTGTGACGTCATTTATTTTTGTGACGTTATGTATTTTGTGACGTCTTTTTTTGTGACGTCATTTATTTTGTGACGTCATTTTTTTGTGACGTTATGTATTTTGTGACGTCATTTATTTTTGTTACGTTATGTATTTTGTGACGCCATTTATTTTTGTGACGTTATGTATTTTGTGACGTCATTTATTTTTGTGACGTTATGTATTTTGTGACGTAATTAATTTTTGTGACGTCATTTATTTTTGTGAAGTTATGTATTTTGTGACTTAATTAATTTTTGTGACGTCATTTATTTTTGTGACGTTATGTATTTTGTGACGTCATTTATTTTTGTGACGTTATGTATTTTGTGACGTCATTTATTTTTTGACGTTATGTATTTTGTGACGCCATTTATGTTTGTGACGTTATGTATTTTGTGACGTTATGTATTTTGTGACGTAATTCATTTTTGTGACGTTATGTATTTTGTGACTTAATTAATTTTTGTGACGTCATTTATTTTTGTGACGTTATGTATTTTGTGACGTCATTTATTTTTGTGACGTTATGTATTTTGTGACGTCATTTATTTTTTTGACGTTATGTATTTTGTGAAGTAATTTATTTTTGTGACTTTATGTATTTTGTGACGTCATTTATTTTTGTGACGTTATGTATTTTTTTATGTCATTTATATTGTGACGTTATGCATTTTGTGACGTGATTAATATTTTGTGACATCATTTATTTTTGTGACGTTATGTATTTTGTGACGTAAATTATATTTTGTGACGTCATTTATTTTTGTGACGTTATGTATTTTGTGACGTCATTTATTTTTGTGACGTTATGTATTTTGTGACATCATTTATTTTTGTGACGTTATGTATTTTGTGACGTCATTTATTTTTGTGACGTTATGTATTTTCTGACGTCATTTATTTTTGTGACGTTATGTATTTTGTGACGTCATTTATTTTTGTGACGTTATGTATTTTGTGACATCATTTATTTTTGTGACGTTATGTATTTTGTGACGTCATTTATTTTTGTGACGTTATGTATTTTGTGACGTCATTTATTTTTGTGACGTTATGTATTTTTTGACGTCATTTATTTTTGTGACGTTATGCATTTTGTGACGTGATTAATATTTTGTGACGTCATTTATTTTTGTGACGTTATGTATTTTGTGACGTAAATTATATTTTGTGACGTCATTTATTTTTGTGACGTTATTTATTTTGTGACGTCATTTATTTTTGTGACGTTATGTATTTTGTGACGTCATTTATTTTTGTGACGTTATGTATTTTGTGACGTCATTTATTTTTGTGACGTTATGTATTTTGTGACGTCATTTATTTTTGTGACGTTATGTATTTTGTGACGTCATTTATTTTTGTGACGTTAAGTATTTTGTGACGTCATTTATTTTTGTGACGTTATGTATTTTGTTACGTCATTTATTTTTTTGACGTTATGTATTTTGTGACGTTTTGTATTTTGTGACGTCATTTATTTTTGTGACGTTATGTATTTTGTGACGTAATTTTTTTTGTGACGTTATGTATTTTGTGACGTCATTTATTTTTGTGACGTAATTTATTTTTGTGACGTTATGTATTTTGTGACGTCATTTATTTTTGTGACGTTATGTATTTTGTGACGTTATGTATTTTGTGACGTCATTTATTTTTGTGACGTTATGTATTTTGTGACGTAATTAATATTTTGTGACGTCATTTATTTTTAAGACGTTATGTATTTTGTGACGTCATTTATTTTTGTGACGTTATGTATTTTGTGACGTCATTTATTTTTGTGACGTTATGTATTTTGTGACGTTATGTATTTTGTGACGTCATTTATTTTTGTGACGTTATGTATTTTGTGACGTCATTTATTTTGTGACGTTATGTATTTTGTGACGTTATGTATTTTATGACGTCATTTATTTTTGTGACGTTATGTATTTTGTGACGTCATTTATTTTTGTGACGTTATGTATTTTGTGACGTCATTTATTTTAGTGACGTTATGTTTTTGTGACGTTACGTATTTTGTGACGTCATTTATTTTTGTGACGTTATATATTTTGTGACATTATGTATTTTGTGACGTCATTTATTTTTGTGACGTTATGTATTTTGTGACGTCTTTTTTTGACATTATGTATTTTGTGACGTCATTTATTTTTGTGACGTTATGTATTTGTGACGTCATTTATTTTTGTGACGTTATGTTTTTGTGACGTTATGTATTTTGTGACGTCATTTATTTTTGTGACGTTATGTATTTTGTGACGTAATTAATAATTTGTGACGTCATTTATTTTTGTGACGTTATGTATTTTGTGACGTCTTTTTTCTTGACGTTATGTATTTTGTGACGTCATTTTTTTTTGACGTTATGTATTTTGTGACGTCATTTATTTTTGTGGCGTTATGTATTTTGTTACGTCATTTATTTTTGTGACGTTATGTATTTTGTGACGTCATTTATTTTTGTGACGTTATGTATTTTGTGACGTAATTAATTTTTGTGACGTCATTTATTTTTGTGAAGTTATGTATTTTGTGACTTAGTTAATTTTTGTGACGTCATTTATTTTTGTGACGTTATGTATTTTGTGACTTAATTAATTTTTGTGAGGCCATTTATTTTTGCGACGTTATGTATTTTGTGACGTCATTTATTTTTGTGACGTTATGTATTTTGTGACATCATTTATTTTTGTGACGTTATGTATTTTGTGACGTCATTTATTTTTGTGACGTTAAGTATTTTGTGACGTCATTTATTTTTGTGACGTTATGTATTTTGTTACGTCATTTATTTTTGTGACGTTATGTATTTTGTGACGTTTTGTATTTTGTGACGTCATTTATTTTTGTGACGTTATGTATTTTGTGACGTCATTTTCTTGTGACGTTATGTATTTTGTGACATCATTTATTTTTGTGACGTTATGTATTTTGTGACGTCATTTATTTCTGTGACGTTATGTATTTTGTGACGTAAATAATATTTTGTGACGTCATTTATTTTTGTGACGTTATGTATTTTGTGACGTCTTTTTTTGTGACGTTATGTATTTTGTGACGTCATTTTTTTTGTGACGTTATGTATTTTGTGACGTCATTTATTTTTGTTACGTTATGTATTTTGTGACGCCATTTATTTTTGTGACGTTATGTATTTTGTGACGTCATTTATTTTTGTGACGTTATGTATTTTGTGACGTAATTAATTTTTGTGACGTCATTTATTTTTGTGAAGTTATGTATTTTGTGACTTAATTAATTTTTGTGACGTCATTTATTTTTGTAACGTTATGTATTTTGTGACGTCATTTATTTTTGTGACGTTATGTATTTTGTGACGTCATTTATTTTTGTGACGTTATGTATTTTGTGACGTCATTTATTTTTTGACGTTATGTATTTTGTGACGCCATTTATGTTTGTGACGTTATGTATTTTGTGACGTTATGTATTTTGTGACGTAATTCATTTTTGTGACGTTATGTATTTTGTGACTTAATTAATTTTTGTGACGTCATTTATTTTTGTGACGTTATGTATTTTGTGACGTCATTTATTTTTGTGACGTTATGTATTTTGTGACGTCATTTATTTTTGTGACGTTATGTATTTTGTGACGTCATTTATTTTTTTGACGTTATGTTTTTTGTGACGTAATTTATTTTTGTGACTTTATGTATTTTGTGACGTCATTTATTTTTGTAACGTTATGTATTTTTTTATGTCATTTATATTGTGGTCGTGATTAATATTTTGTGACGTCATTTATTTTTGTGACGTTATGTATTTTGTGACGTAAATTATATTTTGTGACGTCATTTATTTTTGTGACGTTATGTATTTTGTGACGTCATTTATTTTTGTGACGTTATGTATTTTGTGACATCATTTATTTTTGTGACGTAATGTATTTTGTGACGTCATTTATTTTTGTGACGTTATGTATTTTGTGACTTAATTAATTTTTGTGACGTCATTTATTTTTGTGACGTTATGTATTTTGTGACGTCATTTATTTTTGTGGCGTTATGTATTTTGTTACGTCATTTATTTTTGTGACGTTATGTATTTTGTGACGTCATTTATTTTTGTGACGTTATGTATTTTGTGACGTAATTAATTTTTGTGACGTCATTTATTTTTGTGAAGTTATGTATTTTGTGACTTAATTAATTTTTGTGACGTCATTTATTTTTGTGACGTTATGTATTTTGTGACTTAATTAATTTTTGTAACGCCATTTATTTTTGTGACGTTATGTATTTTGTGACGTCATTTATTTTTGTGACGTTATGTATTTTGTGACGTCATTTATTTTTGTGACGTTATGTATTTTGTGACGTTATGTATTTTGTGACGTCGTTTGTTTTTGTGACGTTAAGTATTTTGTGACGTCATTTATTTTTGTGAAGTTATGTATTTTGTGACGTCATTTATTTTTGTGACGTTATGTATTTTGTGACGTCTTTTTTTGTGACGTTATGTATTTTGTGACGTCATTTATTTTTGTGACGTTATGTATTTTGTGACGTAATTAATTTTTGTGACGTCATTTATTTTTGTGAAGTTATGTATTTTGTGACTTAATTAATTTTTGTGACGTCATTTATTTTTGTGACGTTATGTATTTTGTGACGTCATTTATTTTTGTGACGTTATGTATTTTGTGACGTTATTTATTTTTGTGACGTTATGTATTTTGTGACGTCATTTATTTTTGTGACGTTATGTATTTTGTGACGTCATTTATTTTTTGACGTTATGTATTTTGTGACGCCATTTATGTTTGTGACGTTATGTATTTTGTGACGTTATGTATTTTGTGACGTAATTCATTTTTGTGACGTTATGTATTTTGTGACTTAATTAATTTTTGTGACGTCATTTATTTTTGTGACGTTATGTATTTTGTGACGTCATTTATTTTTGTGACGTTATGTATTTTGTGACGTCATTTATTTTTGTGACGTTATGTATTTTGTGACGTCATTTATTTTTTTGACGTTATGTTTTTTGTGACGTAATTTATTTTTGTGACTTTATGTATTTTGTGACGTCATTTATTTTTGTGACGTTATGTATTTTTTTATGTCATTTATATTGTGGTCGTGATTAATATTTTGTGACGTCATTTATTTTTGTGACGTTATGTATTTTGTGACGTAAATTATATTTTGTGACGTCATTTATTTTTGTGACGTTATGTATTTTGTGACGTCATTTATTTTTGTGACGTTATGTATTTTGTGACATCATTTATTTTTGTGACGTTATGTATTTTGTGACGTCATTTATTTTTGTGACGTTATGTATTTTGTGACGTCATTTATTTTTGTGACGTTATGTATTTTGTGACGTCATTTATTTTTTTGACGTTATGTATTTTGTGACTTAATTAATTTTTGTGACGTCATTTATTTTTGTGACGTTATGTATTTTGTGACGTCATTTATTTTTGTGGCGTTATGTATTTTGTTACGTCATTTATTTTTGTGACGTTATGTATTTTGTGACGTCATTTATTTTTGTGACGTTATGTATTTTGTGACGTAATTAATTTTTGTGACGTCATTTATTTTTGTGAAGTTATGTATTTTGTGACTTAATTAATTTTTGTGACGTCATTTATTTTTGTGACGTTATGTATTTTGTGACTTAATTAATTTTTGTAACGCCATTTATTTTTGTGACGTTATGTATTTTGTGACGTCATTTATTTTTGTGACGTTATGTATTTTGTGACGTCATTTATTTTTGTGACGTTATGTATTTTGTGACGTTATGTATTTTGTGACGTCGTTTATTTTTGTGACGTTAAGTATTTTGTGACGTCATTTATTTTTGTGAAGTTATGTATTTTGTGACGTCATTTATTTTTGTGACGTTATGTATTTTGTGACGTCTTTTTTTGTGACGTTATGTATTTTGTGACGTCATTTATTTTTGTGACGTTATGTATTTTGTGACGTAATTAATTTTTGTGACGTCATTTATTTTTGTGAAGTTATGTATTTTGTGACTTAATTAATTTTTGTGACGTCATTTATTTTTGTGACGTTATGTATTTTGTGACGTCATTTATTTTTGTGACGTTATGTATTTTGTGACGTCATTTATTTTTGTGACGTTATGTATTTTGTGACGTCATTTATTTTTGTGACGTTATGTTTTTGTGACGTTATGTATTTTGTGACGTCATTTATTTTTGTGACGTTATGTATTTTTTGACGTAATTAATATTTTGTGACGTCATTTATTTTTGTGACGTTATGTATTTTATGACGTCATTTATTTTTATGACGTTATGTATTTTCTGACGTCATTTATTTTTTTGACGTTATGTATTTTGTGACTTAATTAATTTTTGTGACGTCATTTATTTTTGTGACGTTATGTATTTTGTGATGTCATTTATTTTTGTGACGTTATGTATTTTGTGACGTCATTTATTTTTGTGACGTTATGTATTTTGTAACGTCATTTTTTTGACGTTATGTATTTTGTGACGCCATTTATTTTTGTGACGTTATGTATTTTGTGACGTTATGTATTTTGTGACGTAATTTATTTTTGTGACGTTATGTATTTTGTGACTTAATTAATTTTTGTGACGTCATTTATTTTTGTGACGTTATGTATTTTTCGACGTCATTTATTTTTGTGACGTTATGCATTTTGGGACGTGATTAATATTTTGTGACGTCATTTATTTTTGTGACGTTATGTAATTTGTGACGTAATTAATATTTTGTGACGTTATTTATTTTTGTAACGTTATGTATTTTGTGACGTCATTTATTTTTGTGACGTTATGTATTTTGTGACATCATTTATTTTTGTGACGTTATGTATTTTGTGACGTCATTTATTTTTGTGACGTTATGTATTTTGTAACGTCATTTATTTTTGTGACGTTAAGTATTTTGTGACGTCATTTATTTTTGTGACGTTATGTATTTTGTGACGTCATTTATTTTTGTGACGTTATGTATTTTGTGACGTTATGTATTTTATGACGTCATTTATTTTTGTGACGTTACGTATCTTGTGACGTCATTTATTTTGGTGACGTTATGTATTTTGTGACGTCATTTATTTTTGTGACGTTATGTATTTTGTGACGTTATGTATTTTGTGACGTTATTTATTTTTAAGACGTTATGTATTTTGTGACGTTATGTATTTTGTGACGTCATTTATTTTTGTGACGTTATGTATTTTGTGACGTAATTAATATTTTGTGACGTCATTTATTTTTGTGACGTTATGTATTTTGTGACGTAATTTATTTTTGTGACGTTATGTATTTTGTGACGTCATTTATTTTTTTGACGTTATGTATTTTGTGACGTCATTTATTTTTGTGACGTTATGTATTTTGTGACGTCATTTATTTTTGTGACGTTATGTATTTTGTGACGTCATTTATTTTTGTGACGTTATGTATTTTGTGACGTCATTTATTTTTTTGACGTTATGTATTTTGTGACATCATTTATTTTTGTGACGTTATGTATTTTGTGACGTAAATTATATTTTGTGACGTCATTTATTTTTGTGACGTTATGTATTTTGTGACGTCATTTATTTTTGTGACGTTATGTATTTTGTGACGTCATTTATTATTGTGACGTTATGTATTTTGTGACGTCATTTATTTTTGTGACGTTATTTATTTTGTGACGTCATTTTTTTGACGTTATGTATTTTGTGACGCCATTTATTTTTGTGACGTTATGTATTTTGTGACGTTATGTATTTTGTGACGTAATTTATTTTTGTGACGTTATGTATTTTGTGACTTAATTAATTTTTTGAGGTCATTTATTTTTGTGACGTTATGCATTTTGTGACGTGATTAATAATTTGTGACGTCATTTACTTTTGTGACGTTATGTATTTTGTGACGTCATTTATTTTTGTGACGTTATGTATTTTGTGATGTAATTAATATTTTGTGACGTCATTTATTTCTGTGACGTTATGTATTTTGTGACGTAATTAATATTTTGTGACGTCATTTATTTTTGTGACGTTATGTATTTTTTGACGTCTTTTTTTTGTGACGTTATGTATTTTGTGACGT
This sequence comes from Flexamia atlantica, assembly GCA_035578135.1. NCBI lineage: Eukaryota > Metazoa > Arthropoda > Insecta > Hemiptera > Cicadellidae > Flexamia > Flexamia atlantica. The sequence continues at coordinate 961,074 of JAQJVK010000083.1, forward strand.
CATTTTTTTGTGACGTTATGTATTTTGTGACGTCATTTATTTTTGTTACGTTATGTATTTTGTGACGCCATTTATTTTTGTGACGTTATGTATTTTGTGACGTAATTTATTTTTGTGACGTTATGTATTTTGTGACGTTATGTATTTTGTGACGTCATTAATTTTTGTGACGTTATGTATTTTGTGACGTCATTTATTTTTGTGACGTTATGTATTTTGTGACGTCATTTATTTTTGTGACGTTATGTATTTTGTGACGTCATTTATTTTTGTGACGTTATGTATTTTGTGACGTTATGTATTTTGTGATGTCATTTATTTTTGTGACGTTATGTATTTTGTGAGGTAATTAATATTTTGTGACGTCATTTATTTTTTGACGTTATGTATTTTGTGACGTCATTTATTTTTGTGACGTTATGTATTTTGTGACGTTATGTATTTTGTGACGTCATTTATTTTTGTGACGTTATGTATTTGTGACGTCATTTATTTTTGTGACGTTATGTTTTTGTGACGTTATGTATTTTAAGACGTCATTTATTTTTGTGACGTTATGTATTTTGTGACGTAATTAATAATTTGTGACGTCATTTATTTTTGTGACGTTATTTATTTTGTGACGTCTTTTTTCGTGACGTCATTTTTTTGTGACGTTATGTATTTTGTGACGTCATTTATTTTTGTGGCGTTATGTATTTTGTTACGTCATTTATTTTTGTGACGTTATGTATTTTGTGACGTCATTTATTTTTGTGACGTTATGTATTTTGTGACGTAATTAATTTTTGTGACGTCATTTATTTTTGTGAAGTTATGTATTTTGTGACCTAATTAATTTTTGTGACGTCATTTATTTTTGTGACGTTATGTATTTTGTGACTTAATTAATTTTTGTGAGGCCATTTATTTTTGCGACGTTATGTATTTTGTGACGTCATTTATTTTTGTGACGTTATGTATTTTGTGACGTCATTTATTTTTGTGACGTTATGTATTTTGTGACGTCATTTATTTTTGTGACGTTAAGTATTTTGTGACGTCATTTATTTTTGTGACGTTATGTATTTTGTTACGTCATTTATTTTTGTGACGTTATGTATTTTGTGACGTTTTGTATTTTGTGACGTCATTTATTTTTGTGACGTTATGTATTTTGTGACGTCATTTTCTTGTGACGTTATGTATTTTGTGACATCATTTATTTTTGTGACGTTATGTATTTTGTGACGTCATTTATTTCTGTGACGTTATGTATTTTGTGACGTAATTAATATTTTGTGACGTCATTTATTTTTGTGACGTTACGTATTTTGTGACGTCTTTTTTTGTGACGTTATGTATTTTGTGACGTCATTTTTTTGTGACGTTATGTATTTTGTGACGTCATTTATTTTTGTTACGTTATGTATTTTGTGACGCCATTTATTTTTGTGACGTTATGTATTTTGTGACGTCATTTATTTTTGTGACGTTATGTATTTTGTGACGTAATTAATTTTTGTGACGTCATTTATTTTTGTGAAGTTATGTATTTTTTGACTTAATTAATTTTTGTGACGTTATGTATTTTGTGACGTCATTTATTTTTGTGACGTTATGTATTTTGTGACGTCATTTATTTTTTGACGTTATGTATTTTGTGACGCCATTTATGTTTGTGTCGTTATGTATTTTGTGACGTTATGTATTTTGTGACGTAATTCATTTTTGTGACGTTATGTATTTTGTGACTTAATTAATTTTTGTGACGTCATTTATTTTTGTGACGTTATGTATTTTGTGACGTCATTTATTTTTGTGACGTTATGTATTTTGTGACGTCATTTATTTTTGTGACGTTATGTATTTTGTGACGTCATTTATTTTTTTGACGTTATGTATTTTGTGACGTAATTTATTTTTGTGACTTTATGTATTTTGTGACGTCATTTATTTTTGTGACGTTATGTATTTTTTTATGTCATTTATATTGTGACGTTATGCATTTTGTGACGTGATTAATATTTTGTGACGTCATTTATTTTTGTGACGTTATGTATACTGTGACGTAAATTATATTTTGTGACGTCATTTATTTTTGTGACGTTATGTATTTTGTGACGTCATTTATTTTTGTGACGTTATGTATTTTGTGACATCATTTATTTTTGTGACGTTATGTATTTTGTGACGTCATTTATGTTTGTGACGTTATGTATTTTGTGACGTCATTTATTTTTGTGACGTTATGTATTTTGTGACGTCATTTATTTTTGTGACGTTATGTATTTTGTGACATCATTTATTTTTGTGACGTTATGTATTTTGTGACGTCATTTATTTTTGTGACGTTATGTATTTTGTGACGTCATTTATTTTTGTGACGTTATGTATTTTTTGACGTCATTTATTTTTGTGACGTTATGCATTTTGTGACGTGATTAATATTTTGTGACGTCATTTATTTTTGTGACGTTATGTATTTTGTGACGTAAATTATATTTTGTGACGTCATTTATTTTTGTGACGTTATTTATTTTGTGACGTCATTTATTTTTGTGACGTTATGTATTTTGTGACGTCATTTATTTTTGTGACGTTATGTATTTTGTGACGTCATTTATTTTTGTGACGTTATGTATTTTGTGACGTCATTTATTTTTGTGACGTTATGTATTTTGTGACGTCATTTATTTTTGTGACGTTAAGTATTTTGTGACGTCATTTATTTTTGTGACGTTATGTATTTTGTTACGTCATTTATTTTTGTGACGTTATGTATTTTGTGACGTTTTGTATTTTGTGACGTCATTTATTTTTGTGACGTTATGTATTTTGTGACGTAATTTTTTTTGTGACGTTATGTATTTTGTGACGTCATTTATTTTTGTGACGTAATTTATTTTTGTGACGTTATGTATTTTGTGACGTCATTTATTTTTGTGACGTTATGTATTTTGTGACGTTATGTATTTTGTGACGTAATTAATATTTTGTGACGTCATTTATTTTTAAGACGTTATGTATTTTGTGACGTCATTTATTTTTGTGACGTTATGTATTTTGTGACGTCATTTATTTTTGTGACGTTATGTATTTTGTGACGTTATGTATTTTGTGACGTCATTTATTCTTGTAACGTTATGTATTTTGTGACGTCATTTATTTTGTGACGTTATGTATTTTGTGACGTTATGTATTTTATGACGTCATTTATTTTTGTGACGTTATGTATTTTGTGACGTCATTTATTTTTGTGACGTTATGTATTTTGTGACGTCATTTATTTTAGTGACGTTATGTTTTTGTGACGTTACGTATTTTGTGACGTCATTTATTTTTGTGACGTTATATATTTTGTGACATTATGTATTTTGTGACGTCATTTATTTTTGTGACGTTATGTATTTTGTGACGTCTTTTTTTTGACATTATGTATTTTGTGACGTCATTTATTTTTGTGACGTTATGTATTTGTGACGTCATTTATTTTTGTGACGTTATGTTTTTGTGACGTTATGTATTTTGTGACGTCATTTATTTTTGTGACGTTATGTATTTTGTGACGTAATTAATAATTTGTGACGTCATTTATTTTTGTGACGTTATGTATTTTGTGACGTCTTTTTTCTTGACGTTATGTATTTTGTGACGTCATTTTTTTTTTGACGTTATGTATTTTGTGACGTCATTTATTTTTGTGGCGTTATGTATTTTGTTACGTCATTTATTTTTGTGACGTTATGTATTTTGTGACGTCATTTATTTTTGTGACGTTATGTATTTTGTGACGTAATTAATTTTTGTGACGTCATTTATTTTTGTGAAGTTATGTATTTTGTGACTTAGTTAATTTTTGTGACGTCATTTATTTTTGTGACGTTATGTATTTTGTGACTTAATTAATTTTTGTGAGGCCATTTATTTTTGCGACGTTATGTATTTTGTGACGTCATTTATTTTTGTGACGTTATGTATTTTGTGACATCATTTATTTTTGTGACGTTATGTATTTTGAGACGTCATTTATTTTTGTGACGTTAAGTATTTTGTGACGTCATTTATTTTTGTGACGTTATGTATTTTGTTACGTCATTTATTTTTGTGACGTTATGTATTTTGTGACGTTTTGTATTTTGTGACGTTTTGTATTTTGTGACGTCATTTATTTTTGTGACGTTATGTATTTTGTGACGTCATTTTCTTGTGACGTTATGTATTTTGTGACATCATTTATTTTTGTGACGTTATGTATTTTGTGACGTCATTTATTTCTGTGACGTTATGTATTTTGTGACGTAAATAATATTTTGTGACGTCATTTATTTTTGTGACGTTATGTATTTTGTGACGTCTTTTTTTGTGACGTTATGTATTTTGTGACGTCATTTTTTTGTGACGTTATGTATTTTGTGACGTCATTTATTTTTGTTACGTTATGTATTTTGTGACGCCATTTATTTTTGTGACGTTATGTATTTTGTGACGTCATTTATTTTTGTGACGTTATGTATTTTGTGACGTAATTAATTTTTGTGACGTCATTTATTTTTGTGAAGTTATGTATTTTTTGACTTAATTAATTTTTGTGACGTCATTTATTGTTGTGACGTTATGTATTTGGTGACGTCATTTATTTTTGTGACGTTATGTATTTTGTGACGTCATTTATTTTTGTGACGTTATGTATTTTGTGACGTCATTTATTTTTTGACGTTATGTATTTTGTGACGCCATTTATGTTTGTGACGTTATGTATTTTGTGACGTTATGTATTTTGTGACGTAATTCATATTTGTGACGTTATGTATTTTGTGACTTAATTAATTTTTGTGACGTCATTTATTTTTGTGACGTTATGTATTTTGTGACGTCATTTATTTTTGTGACGTTATGTATTTTGTGACGTCATTTATTTTTGTGACGTTATGTATTTTGTGACGTCATTTATTTTGTTGACGTTATGTTTTTTGTGACGTAATTTATTTTTGTGACTTAATGTATTTTGTGACGTCATTTATTTTTGTGACGTTATGTATTTTTTTATGTCATTTATATTGTGACGTTAGTCATTTTGTGACGTGATTAATATTTTGTGACGTCATTTATTTTTGTGACGTTATGTATTTTGTGACGTAAATTATATTTTGTGACGTCATTTATTTTTGTGACGTTATGTATTTTGTGACGTCATTTATTTTTGTGACGTTATGTATTTTGTGACGTCATTTATTTTTGTGACGTTATGTATTTTGTGACGTCATTTATTTTTGTGACGTTATGTATTTTGTGACGTCATTTATTTTTTTGACGTTATGTATTTTGTGACTTAATTAATTTTTGTGACGTCATTTATTTTTGTGACGTTATGTATTTTGTGACGTCATTTATTTTTGTGGCGTTATGTATTTTGTTACGTCATTTATTTTTGTGACGTTATGTATTTTGTGACGTCATTTATTTTTGTGACGTTATGTATTTTGTGACGTAATTAATTTTTGTGACGTCATTTATTTTTGTGAAGTTATGTATTTTGTGACTTAGTTAATTTTTGTGACCTCATTTATTTTTGTGACGTTATGTATTTTGTGACTTAATTAATTTTTGTGAGGCCATTTATTTTTGCGACGTTATGTATTTTGTGACGTCATTTATTTTTGTGACGTTATGTATTTTGTGACATCATTTATTTTTGTGACGTTATGTATTTTGTGACGTCATTTATTTTTGTGACGTTATGTATTTTGTGACGTTTTGTATTTTGTGACGTCATTTATTTTTGTGACGGTATGTATTTTGTGACGTCATTTTCTTGTGACGTTATGTATTTTGTGACATCATTTATTTTTGTGACGTTACGTATTTTGTGACGTCATTTATTTCTGTGACGTTATGTATTTTGTGACGTAATTAATATTTTGTGACGTCATTTATTTTTGTGACGTTATGTATTTTGTGACGTCTTTTTTTGTGACGTTATGTATTTTGTGACGTCATTTTTTGTGACGTTATGTATTTTGTGACGTCATTTATTTTTGTTACGTTATGTATTTTGTGACGCCATTTATTTTTGTGACGTTATGTATTTTGTGACGTCATTTATTTTTGTGACGTTATGTATTTTGTGACGTAATTAATTTTTGTGACGTCATTTATTTTTGTGAAGTTATGTATTTTGTGACTTAATTAATTTTTGTGACGTCATTTATTTTGTGACGTTATGTATTTTGTGACGTCATTTATTTTTGTGACGTTATGTATTTTGTGACGTCATTTATTTTTGTGACGTTATGTATTTTGTGACGTCATTTATTTTTTGACGTTATGTATTTTGTGACGCCATTTATGTTTGTGACGTTATGTATTTTGTGACGTTATGTATTTTGTGACGTAATTCATTTTTGTGACGTTATGTATTTTGTGACTTAATTAATTTTTGTGACGTCATTTATTTTTGTGACGTTATGTATTTTGTGACGTCATTTATTTTTGTGACGTTATGTATTTTGTGACGTCATTTATTTTTGTGACGTTATGTATTTTGTGACGTCATTTATTTTTTTGACGTTATGTTTTTTGTGACGTAATTTATTTTTGTGACTTTATGTATTTTGTGACGTCATTTATTTTTGTGACGTTATGTATTTTTTTATGTCATTTATATTGTGACGTTATGCATTTTGTGACGTGATTAATATTTTGTGACGTCATTTATTTTTGTGACGTTATGTATTTTGTGACGTAAATTATATTTTGTGACGTCATTTATTTTTGTGACGTTATGTATTTTGTGACATCATTTATTTTTGTGACGTTATGTATTTTGTGACGTCATTTATTTTTGTGACGTTATGTATTTTGTGACGTCAGTTATTTTTGTGACGTTATGTATTTTGTGACGTCATTTATTTTTGTGACGTTATGTATTTTGTGACATCATTTATTTTTGTGACGTTATGTATTTTGTGACGTCATTTATTTTTGTGACGTTATGTATTTTGTGACGTCATTTATTTTTGTGACGTTATGTATTTTTTGACGTCATTTATTTTTGTGACGTTATGCATTTTGTGACGTGATTAATATTTTGTGACGTCATTTATTTTTGTGACGTTATGTATTTTGTGACGTAAATTATATTTTGTGACGTCATTTATTTTTGTGACGTTATTTATTTTGTGACGTCATTTATTTTTGTGACGTTATGTATTTTGTGACGTCATTTATTTTTGTGACGTTATGTATTTTATGACGTCATTTATTTTTGTGACGTTATGTATTTTGTGACGTCGTTTATTTTTGTGACGTTATGTATTTTGTGACGTCATTTATTTTTGTGACGTTAAGTATTTTGTGACGTCATTTATTTTTGTGACGTTATGTATTTTGTTACGTCATTTATTTTTGTGACGTTATGTATTTTGTGACTTAATTAAATTTTGTGACGTCATTTATTTTTGTGACGTTATGTATTTTGTGACGTAATTTTTTTTGTGACGTTATGTATTTTGTGACGTCATTTATTTTTGTGACGTAATTTATTTTTGTGACATTATGTATTTTGTGACGTCATTTATTTTTGTGACGTTATGTATTTTGTGACGTTATGTATTTTGTGACGTCATTTATTTTTGTGACGTTATGTATTTTGTGACGTAATTAATATTTTGTGACGTCATTTATTTTTAAGACGTTATGTATTTTGTGACGTCATTTATTTTTGTGACGTTATGTATTTTGTGACGTCATTTATTTTTGTGACGTTATGTATTTTATGACGTCATTTATTTTTGTGACGTTATGTATTTTGTGACGTCATTTATTTTTGTGACGTTATGTATTTTGTGACGTCATTTATTTTTGTGACGTTATGTATTTTGTGACGTCATTTATTTTTGTGACGTTATGTATTTTGTGACGTTATGTATTTTGTGACGTTATTTATTTTTATGACGTTATGTATTTTGTGACGTTATGTATTTTGTGACGTCATTTATTTTTGTGACGTTATGTATTTTGTGACGTAATTAATATTTTGTGACGTCATTTATTTTTGTGACGTTATGTATTTTGTGACGTCATTTATTTTTGTGACGTTATGTATTTTGTGACGTCATTTATTTTTGTGACGTTATGTATTTTGTGACGTCATTTATTTTTGTGACGTTATGTTTTTGTGACGTTATGTATTTTGTGACGTAATTAATTTTTGTGACGTCATTTATGTTTATGAAGTTATGTATTTTGTGACTTAATTAATTGTTGTGACGTCATTTATTTTTGTGACGTTATGTATTTTGTGACGCTATTTATTTTTGTGACGTTATGAATTTTGTGACGTCATTAATGTTTGGGACGTTATGTATTTTGTGACGTCATTTATTTTTGTGACATTATGTATTTTGTGACGTAATCAATTTTTGTGACGTCATTTATTTTTGTGAAGTTATGTATTTAGTGACTTTATTAATTTTTGTGACGTCATTTATTTTTGTGACGTCATTTTTTTGTGACGTCATTTATTTTTGTGACGTTATGTATTTTGTGACGTCATTTATTTTTGTGACGTTATGTATTTTTTGACGTCATTTATTTTTGTGACGTTATGTATTTTGTGACGTCATTTATTTTTGTGACGTTATGTATTTTGTGACGTCATTTATTTTTTTGACGTTATGTATTTTGTGACGCCATTTATTTTTGTGACGTTATGTATTTTGTGACGTTATGTATTTTGTGACGTAATTTATTTTGGTGACGTTATGTATTTTGTGACTTAATTAATTTTTGTGACATCATTTATTTTTGTGACGTTATGTATTTTGTGACGTCATTTATTTTTGTGACGTTATGTATTTTGTGACGTCATTAATTTTTGTGACGTTATGTATTTTTTGACGTCATTTATTTTTGTGACGTTATGCATTTTGTGACGTGATTAATATTTTGTGACGTCATTTATTTTTGTGACGTTATGTATTTTGTGACGTAAATTATATTTTGTGACGTCATTTATTTTTGTGACGTTATGTATTTTGTGACGTCATTTATTTTTGTGACGTTATGTATTTTGTGACGTCATTTATTTTTGTGACGTTATGTATTTTGTGACGTCATTTATTTTTGTGACGTTATGTATTTTGTGACGTCATTTATTTTTGTGACGTTATGTATTTTGTGACGTTATTTATTTTTGTGACGTTAAGTATTTTGTGACGTCATTTATTTTTGTGACGTTATGTATTTTGTTACGTCATTTATTTTTGTGACGTTATGTATTTTGTGACGTTTTGTATTTTGTGACGTCATTTATATTTGTGACGTTATGTATTTTGTGACGTAATTTTTTTTGTGACGTTATGTATTTTGTGACGTCATTTATTTTTGTGACGTTATGTATTTTGTGACGTCATTTATTTTTGAAACGTTATGTATTTTGTAACGTCATTTATATTTGTGACGTTATGTATTTTGTGACGTCATTTATTTTTGTGACGTTATGTTTTTGTGACGTTATGTATTTTGTGACGTCATTTATTTTTGTGACGTTATGTATTTTGTGACGTAATTAATATTTTGTGACGTCATTTATTTTTAAGACGTTATGTATTTTGTGACGTCTTTTTTTTGTGACGTTATGTATTTTATGACGTCATTTTTTGTGACGTTATGTATTTTGTGACGTCATTTATTTTTGTGACGTTATGTATTTTGTGACATCATTTATTTTTGTGACGTTATGTATTTTGTGACGTCATTTATTTTTTTGACGTTATGTATTTTGTGACTTAATTAATTTTTGTGACGTCATTTATTTTTGTGACGTTATGTATTTTGTGACGTCATTTATTTTTTTGATGTTATGTATTTTGTGACGTCATTTATTTTTGTGACGTTATGTATTTTGTGACGTCATTTTTTTTGACGTTATGTATTTTGTGACGCCATTTATTTTTGTGACGTTATGTATTTTGTGACGTTATGTATTTTGTGACGTAATTTATTTTTGTGACGTTATGTATTTTGTGACTTAATTAATTTTTTGACGTCATTTATTTTTTGACGTTATGCATTTTGTGACGTGATTAATATTTTGTGACGTCATTTATTTTTGTGACATTATGTATTTTGTGACGTCATTTTTTTTGTGACGTTATGTATTTTGTGATGTAATTAATATTTTGTGACGTCATTTATTTCTGTGACGTTATGTATTTTGTGACGTAATTAATATATTGTGACGTCATTTATTTTTGTGACGTTATGTATTTTGTGACGTCTTTTTTTTGTGACGTTATGTATTTTGTGACGTCATTTTTTTGTGACGTTATGTATTTTGTGACGTCATTTATTTTTGTTACGTTATGTGTTTTGTGACGCCATTTATTTTTGTGACGTTATGTATTTTGTGAAGTAATTTATTTTTGTGACGTTATGTATTTTGTGACGTTATGTATTTTGTGACGTCATTTATTTTTGTGACGTTATGTATTTTGTGACGTCATTTATTTTTGTGACGTTATGTATTTTGTGACGTCATTTATTTTTGTGACGTTATGTATTTTGTGACGTCATTTATTTTTGTGACGTTATGTATTTTGTGACGTAATGTATTTTGTGACGTTATGTATTTTGTGACGTAATTAATATTTTGTGACGTCATTTATTTTTGTGACGTTATGTATTTTGTAACGTCATTTATTTTTGTGACGTTATGTATTTTGTGACGTTATGTATTTTGTGACGTCATTTATTTTTGTGACGTTATGTATTTTGTGACGTTATGTATTTTATGACGTCATTTATTTTTGTGACGTTATGTATTTTGTGACGTCATTTATTTTTGTGACGTTATGTATTTTGTGACGTCATTTATTTTTGTGACGTTATTTTTTTGTGACGTTACGTATTTTGTGACGTCATTTATTTTTGTGACGTTATGTATTTTGTGACGTAATTAATAATTTGTGACGTCATTTATTTTTGTGACGTTATGTATTTTGTGACGTCTTTTTTTGTAACATTATGTATTTTGTGACGTCATTTATTTTTGTGACGTTATGTATTTTGTGACGTCATTTATTTTTGTGACGTTATGTTTTTGTGACGTTATGTATTTTGTGACGTCATTTATTTTTGTGACGTTATGTATTTTGTGACGTAATTAATAATTTGTGACGTCATTTATTTTTGTGACGTTATGTATTTTGTGACGTCATTTATTTTTGTGACGTTATGTATTTTGTGACGTTATGTATTTTGTGACGTTATTTATTTTTATGACGTTATGTATTTTGTGACGTTATGTATTTTGTGACGTCATTTATTTTTGTGACGTTATGTATTTTGTGACGTAATTAATATTTTGTGACGTCATTTATTTTTGTGACGTTATGTATTTTGTGACGTCATTTATTTTTGTGACGTTATGTATTTTGTGACGTCATTTATTTTTGTGACGTTATGTATTTTGTGACGTCATTTATTTTTGTGACGTTATGTTTTTGTGACGTTATGTATTTTGTGACGTAATTAATTTTTCTGACGTCATTTATGTTTATAAAGTTATGTATATTGTGACGTCATTTATTTTTGTGGCGTTATGTATTTTGTTACGTCATTTATTTTTGTGACGTTATGTATTTTGTGACGTCATTTATTTTTGTGACGTTATGTATTTTGTGACGTAATTAATTTTTGTGACGTCATTTATTTTTGTGAAGTTATGTATTTTGTGACCTAATTAATTTTTGTGACGTCATTTATTTTTGTGACGTTATGTATTTTGTGACTTAATTAATTTTTGTGAGGCCATTTATTTTTGCGACGTTATGTATTTTGTGACGTCATTTATTTTTGTGACGTTATGTATTTTGTGACGTCATTTATTTTTGTGACGTTATGTATTTTGTGACGTCATTTATTTTTGTGACGTTAAGTATTTTGTGATGTCATTTATTTTTGTGACGTTATGTATTTTGTTACGTCATTTATTTTTGTGACGTTATGTATTTTGTGACGTTTTGTATTTTGTGACGTCATTTATTTTTGTGACGTTATGTATTTTGTGACGTCATTTTCTTGTGACGTTATGTATTTTGTGACATCATTTATTTTTGTGACGTTATGTATTTTGTGACGTCATTTATTTCTGTGACGTTATGTATTTTGTGACGTAATTAATATTTTGTGACGTCATTTATTTTTGTGTCGTTATGTATTTTGTGACGTCTTTTTTTGTGACGTTATGTATTTTGTGACGTCATTTTTTTGTGACGTTATGTATTTTGTGACGTCATTTATTTTTGTTACGTTATGTATTTTGTGACGCCATTTATTTTTGTGACGTTATGTATTTTGTGACGTCATTTATGTTTGTGACGTTATGTATTTTGTGACGTAATTAATTTTTGTGACGTCATTTATTTTTGTGAAGTTATGTATTTTGTGACTTAATTAATTTTTGTGACGTCATTTATTTTTGTGACGTTATGTATTTTGTGACGTCATTTATTTTTGTGACGTTATGTATTTTGTGACGTCATTTATTTTTTGACGTTATGTATTTTGTGACGCCATTTATGTTTGTGACGTTATGTATTTTGTGACGTTATGTATTTTGTGACGTAATTCATTTTTGTGACGTTATGTATTTTGTGACTTAATTAATTTTTGTGACGTCATTTATTTTTGTGACGTTATGTATTTTGTGACGTCATTTATTTTTGTGACGTTATGTATTTTGTGACGTCATTTATTTTTGTGACGTTATGTATTTTTTTATGTCATTTATATTGTGACGTTATGCATTTTGTGACGTGATTAACATTTTGTGACGTCATTTATTTTTGTGACGTTATGTATTTTGTGACGTAAATTATATTTTGTGACGTCATTTATTTTTGTGACGTTATGTATTTTGTGACGTCATTTATTTTTGTGACGTTATGTATTTTGTGTTATCATTTATTTTTGTGACGTTATGTATTTTGTGACGTCATTTATTTTTGTGACGTTATGTATTTTGTGACGTCATTTATTTTTGTGACGTTATGTATTTTGTGACGTCATTTATTTTTGTGACGTTATGTATTTTGTGACATCATTTATTTTTGTGACGTTATGTATTTTGTGACGTCATTTATTTTTGTGACGTTATGTATTTTGTGACGTCATTTATTTTTGTGACGTTATGTATTTTTTGACGTCATTTATTTTTGTGACGTTATGCATTTTGTGACGTGATTAATATTTTGTGACGTAATTTATTTTTGTGACGTTATGTATTTTGTGACGTAAATTATATTTTGTGACGTCATTTATTTTTGTGACGTTATTTATTTTGTGACGTCATTTATTTTTGTGACGTTATGTATTTTGTGACGTCATTTATTTTTGTGACGTTATGTATTTTGTGACGTCATTTATTTTTGTGACGTTATGTATTTTGTGACGTCATTTATTTTTGTGACGTTATGTATTTTGTGACGTCATTTATTTTTGTGACGTTAAGTATTTTGTGACGTTATTTATTTTTGTGACGTTATGTATTTTGTTACGTCATTTATTTTTGTGACGTTATGTATTTTGTGACGTTTTGTATTTTGTGACGTCATTTATTTTTGTGACGTTATGTATTTTGTGACGTAATTTTTTTTGTGACGTTATGTATTTTGTGACGTCATTTATTTTTGTGACGTAATTTATTTTTGTGACGTTATGTATTTTGTGACGTCATTTATTTTTGTGACGTTATGTATTTTGTGACGTTATGTATTTTGTGACGTCATTTATTTTTGTGACGTTATGTATTTTGTGACGTAATTAATATTTTGTGACGTCATTTATTTTTAAGACGTTATGTATTTTGTGACGTCATTTATTTTTGTGACGTTATGTATTTTGTGACGTCATTTATTTTTGTGACGTTATGTATTTTGTGACGTTATGTATTTTGTGACGTCATTTATTTTTGTGACGTTATGTATTTTGTGACGTCATTTATTTTGTGACGTTATGTATTTTGTGACGTTATGTATTTTATGACGTCATTTATTTTTGTGACGTTATGTATTTTGTGACGTCATTTATTTTTGTGACGTTATGTATTTTGTGACGTCATTTATTTTAGTGACGTTATGTTTTTGTGACGTTACGTATTTTGTGACGTCATTTATTTTTGTGACGTTATATATTTTGTGACATTATGTATTTTGTGACGTCATTTATTTTTGTGACGTTATGTATTTTGTGACGTCTTTTTTTTGACATTATGTATTTTGTGACGTCATTTATTTTTGTGACGTTATGTATTTGTGACGTCATTTATTTTTGTGGCGTTATGTTTTTGTGACGTTATGTATTTTGTGACGTCATTTATTTTTGTGACGTTATGTATTTTGTGACGTAATTAATAATTTGTGACGTCATTTATTTTTGTGACGTTATGTATTTTGTGACGTCTTTTTTCTTGACGTTATGTATTTTGTGACGTCATTTTTTTTGACGTTATGTATTTTGTGACGTCATTTATTTTTGTGGCGTTATGTATTTTGTTACATCATTTATTTTTGTGACGTTATGTATTTTGTGACGTCATTTATTTTTGTGACGTTATGTATTTTGTGACGTAATTAATTTTTGTGACGTCATTTATTTTTGTGAAGTTATGTATTTTGTGACTTAGTTAATTTTTGTGACGTCATTTATTTTTGTGACGTTATGTATTTTGTGACTTAATTAATTTTTGTGAGGCCATTTATTTTTGCGACGTTATGTATTTTGTGACGTCATTTATTTTTGTGACGTTATGTATTTTGTGACATCATTTATTTTTGTGACGTTATGTATTTTGTGACGTCATTTATTTTTGTGACGTTAAGTATTTTGTGACGTCATTTATTTTTGTGACGTTATGCATTTTGTTACGTCATTTATTTTTGTGACGTTATGTATTTTGTGACGTTTTGTATTTTGTGACGTCATTTATTTTTGTGACGTTATGTATTTTGTGACGTCATTTTCTTGTGACGTTATGTATTTTGTGACATCATTTATTTTTGTGACGTTATGTATTTTGTGACGTCATTTTCTTGTGACGTTATGTATTTTGTGACATCATTTATTTTTGTGACGTTATGTATTTTGTGACGTCATTTATTTCTGTGACGTTATGTATTTTGTGACGTAAATAATATTTTGTGACGTCATTTATTTTTGTGACGTTATGTATTTTGTGACGTCTTTTTTTGTGACGTTATGTATTTTGTGACGTCATTTTTTTGTGACGTTATGTATTTTGTGACGTCATTTACTTTTGTTACGTTATGTATTTTGTGACGCCATTTATTTTTGTGACGTTATGTATTTTGTGACGTCATTTATTTTTGTGACGTTATGTATTTTGTGACGTAATTAATTTTTGTGACGTCATTTATTTTTGTGAAGTTATGTATTTTGTGACTTAATTAATTTTTGTGACGTCATTTATTTTTGTGACGTTATGTATTTTGTGACGTCATTTATTTTTGTGACGTTATGTATTTTGTGACGTCATTTATTTTTATGACGTTATGTATTTTGTGACGTCATTTATTTTTTGACGTTATGTATTTTGTGACGCCATTTATGTTTGTGACGTTATGTATTTTGTGACGTTATGTATTTTGTGACGTAATTCATTTTTGTGACGTTATGTATTTTGTGACTTAATTAATTTTTGTGACGTCATTTATTTTTGTGACGTTATGTATTTTGTGACGTCATTTATTTTTGTGACGTTATGTATTTTGTGACGTCATTTATTTTTGTGACGTTATGTATTTTGTGACGTCATTTATTTTTTTGAAGTTATGTTTTTTGTGACGTAATTTATTTTTGTGACTTATTGTATTTTGTGACGTCATTTATTTTTGTGACGTTATGTATTTTTTTATGTCATTTATATTGTGACGTTAGTCATTTTGTGACGTGATTAATATTTTGTGACGTCATTTATTTTTGTGACGTTATGTATTTTGTGACGTAAATTATATTTTGTGACGTCATTTATTTTTGTGACGTTATGTATTTTGTGACGTCATTTATTTTTGTGACGTTATGTATTTTGTGACATCATTTATTTTTGTGACGTTATGTATTTTGTGACGTCATTTATTTTTGTGACGTTATGTATTTTATGACGTCATTTATTTTTGTGACGTTATGTATTTTGTGACGTCATTTATTTTTTTGACGTTATGTATTTTGTGACTTAATTAATTTTTGTGACGTCATTTATTTTTGTGACGTTATGTATTTTGTGACGTCATTTATTTTTGTGGCGTTATGTATTTTGTTACGTCATTTATTATTGTGACGTTATGTATTTTGTGACGTCATTTATTTTTGTGACGTTATGTATTTTGTGACGTAATTAATTTTTGTGACGTCATTTATTTTTGTGAAGTTATGTATTTTGTGACTTAGTTAATTTTTGTGACGTCATTTATTTTTGTGACGTTATGTATTTTGTGACTTAATTAATTTTTGTGAGGCCATTTATTTTTGCGACGTTATGTATTTTGTGACGTCATTTATTTTTGTGACGTTATGTATTTTGTGACATCATTTATTTTTGTGACGTTATGTATTTTGTGACGTCATTTATTTTTGTGACGTTAAGTATTTTGTGACGTCATTTATTTTTGTGACGTTATGTATTTTGTGACGTCATTTATTTTTGTGACGTTATGTATATTGTGACGTTTTGTATTTTGTGACGTCATTTATTTTTGTGACGTTATGTATTTTGTGACGTCATTTTCTTGTGACGTTATGTATTTTGTGACATCATTTATTTTTGTGACGTTATGTATTTTGTGACGTCATTTATTTTTGTGACGTTATGTATTTTGTGACGTAATTAATATTTTGTGACGTCATTTATTTTTGTGACGTTATGTATTTTGTGACGTCTTTTTTTGTGACGTTATGTATTTTGTGACGTCATTTTTTTGTGACGTTATGTATTTTGTGACGTCATTTATTTTTGTTACGTTATGTATTTTGTGACGCCATTTATTTTTGTGACGTTATGTATTTTGTGACGTCATTTATTTTTGTGACGTTATGTATTTTGTGACGTAATTAATTTTTGTGACGTCATTTATTTTTGTGAAGTTATGTATTTTGTGACTTAATTAATTTTTGTGACGTCATTTATTTTTGTGACGTTATGTATTTTGTGACGTCATTTATTTTTGTGACGTTATGTATTTTGTGACGTCATTTATTTTTGTGACGTTATGTATTTTGTGACGTCATTTATTTTTTGACGTTATGTATTTTGTGACGCCATTTATGTTTGTGACGTTATGTATTTTGTGACGTTATGTATTTAGTGACGTAATTCATTTTTGTGACGTTATGTATTTTGTGACTTAATTAATTTTTGTGACGTCATTTATTTTTGTGACGTTATGTATTTTGTGACGTCATTTATTTTTGTGACGTTATGTATTTTGTGACGTCATTTATTTTTGTGACGTTATGTATTTTGTGACGTCATTTATTTTTTTGACGTTATGTTTTTTGTGACGTAATTTATTTTTGTGACTTTATGTATTTTGTGACGTCATTTATTTTTGTGACGTTATGTATTTTTTTATGTCATTTATATTGTGACGTTATGCATTTTGTGACGTGATTAATATTTTGTGACGTCATTTATTTTTGTGACGTTATGTATTTTGTGACGTAAATTATATTTTGTGACGTCATTTATTTTTGTGACGTTATGTATTTTGTGACGTCATTTATTTTTGTGACGTTATGTATTTTGTGACATCATTTATTTTTGTGACGTTATGTATTTTGTGACGTCATTTATTTTTGTGACGTTATGTATTTTGTGACGTCATTTATTTTTGTGACGTTATGTATTTTGTGACGTCATTTATTTTTGTGACGTTATGTATTTTGTGACATCATTTATTTTTGTGACGTTATGTATTTTGTGACGTCATTTATTTTTGTGACGTTATGTATTTTGTGACGTCATTTATTTTTGTGACGTTATGTATTTTTTGACGTCATTTATTTTTGTGACGTTATGCATTTTGTGACGTGATTAATATTTTGTGACGTCATTTATTTTTGTGACGTTATGTATTTTGTGACGTAAATTATATTTTGTGACGTCATTTATTTTTGTGACGTTATTTATTTTGTGACGTCATTTATTTTTGTGACGTTATGTATTTTGTGACGTCATTTATTTTTGTGACGTTATGTATTTTATGACGTCATTTATTTTTGTGACGTTATGTATTTTGTGACGTCGTTTATTTATGTGACGTTATGTATTTTGTGACGTCATTTATTTTTGTGACGTTAAGTATTTTGTGACGTCATTTATTTTTGTGACGTTATGTATTTTGTTACGTCATTTATTTTTGCGACGTTATGTATTTTGTGACTTAATTAAATTTTGTGACGTCATTTATTTTTGTGACGTTATGTATTTTGTGACGTAATTTTTTTTGTGACGTTATGTATTTTGTGACGTCATTTATTTTTGTGACGTTATGTATTTTGTGACTTAATTAAATTTTGTGACGTCATTTATTTTTGTGACGTTATGTATTTTGTGACGTAATTTTTTTTGTGACGTTATGTATTTTGTGACGTCATTTATTTTTGTGACGTAATTTATTTTTGTGACGTTATGTATTTTGTGACGTCATTTATTTTTGTGACGTTATGTATTTTGTGACGTTATGTATTTTGTGACGTCATTTATTTTTGTGACGTTATGTATTTTATGACGTCATTTATTTTTGTGACGTTATGTATTTTGTGACGTCATTTATTTTTGTGACGTTATGTTTTTGTGACGTTATGTATTTTGTGACGTAATTAATTTTTGTGACGTCATTTATGTTTATGAAGTTATGTATTTTGTGACTTAATTAATTGTTGTGACGTCATTTATTTTTGTGACGTTATGTATTTTGTGACTTAATTAATTTTTGTGACGTCATTAATTTTTGTGACGTTATGTATTTTGTGACGTCATTTATTTTTGTGACGTTATGTATTTTGTGACGCTATTTATTTTTGTGACGTTATGAATTTTTTGACGTCATTAATGTTTGGGACGTTATGTATTTTGTGACGTCATTTATTTTCGTGACATTATGTATTTTGTGACGTAATCAATTTTTGTGACGTCATTTATTTTTGTGAAGTTATGTATTTAGTGACTTTAATAATTTTTGTGACGTCATTTATTTTTGTGACGTTATGTATTTTGTGACGTCATTTATTTTTGTGACGTTATGTATTTTGTGACGTCATTTATTTTTGTGACGTTATGTATTTTGTGACGTCATTTATTTTTGTGACGTTATGTATTTTGTGACGTCATTTATTTTTGTGACGTTATGTATTTTGTGACGTCATTTATTTTTTTGACGTTATGTATTTTGTGACGCCATTTATTTTTGTGACGTTATGTATTTTGTGACGTTATGTATTTTGTGACGTAATTTATTTTGGTGACGTTATGTATTTTGTGACTTAATTAATTTTTGTGACATCATTTATTTTTGTGACGTTATGTATTTTGTGACGTCATTTATTTTTGTGACGTTATGTATTTTGTGACGTCATTTATTTTTGTGACGTTATGTATTTTGTGACGTCATTTATTTTTGTGACGTTATGTATTTTGTTACGTCATTTATTTTTGTGACGTTATGTATTTTGTGACGTTTTGTATTTTGTGACGTCATTTATTTTTGTGACGTTATGTATTTTGTGACGTAATTTTTTTTGTGACGTTATGTATTTTGTGACGTCATTTATTTTTGTGACGTTATGTATTTTGTGACGTCATTTATTTTTGAAACGTTATGTATTTTGTAACGTCATTTATTTTTGTGACGTTATGTATTTTGTGACGTCATTTATTTTTGTGACGTTATGTTTTTGTGACGTTATGTATTTTGTGACGTCATTTATTTTTGTGACGTTATGTATTTTGTGACGTAATTAATATTTTGTGACGTCATTTATTTTTAAGACGTTATGTATTTTGTGACGTCTTTTTTTTGTGACGTTATGTATTTTGTGACGTCATTTTTTGTGACGTTATGTATTTTGTGACGTCATTTATTTTTGTGACGTTATGTATTTTGTGACGTCATTTATTTTTGTGACGTTATGTATTTTGTGACGTCATTTATTTTTGTGACGTTATGTATTTTATGACGTCATTTTTTTTGACGTTATGTATTTTGTGACGCCATTTATTTTTGTGACGTTATGTATTTTGTGACGTAATTTATTTTTGTGACGTTATGTATTTTGTGACTTAATTAATTTTTTGAAGTCATTTATTTTTTGACGTTATGCATTTTGTGACGTGATTAATATTTTGTGACGTCATTTATTTTTGTGACGTTATGTATTTTGTGACGTCATTTTTTTTGTGACGTTATGTATTTTGTGATGTAATTAATATTTTGTGACGTCATTTATTTCTGTGACGTTATGTATTTTGTGACGTAATTAATATATTATGACGTCATTTATTTTTGTGACGTTATGTATTTTGTGACTTCTTTTTTTTGTGACGTTATGTATTTTGTGACGTCATTTTTTGTGACGTTATGTATTTTGTGACGTCATTTATTTTTGTTACGTTATGTATTTTGTGACGCCATTTATTTTTGTGACGTTATGTATTTTGTGAAGTAATTTATTTTTGTGACGTTATGTATTTTGTGACGTTATGTATTTTGTGACGTCATTTATTTTTGTGACGTTATGTATTTTGTGACGTCATTTATTTTTGTGACGTTATGTATTTTGTGACGTCATTTATTTTTGTGACGTTATGTATTTTGTGACGTCATTTATTTTTGTGACGTTATGTATTTTGTGACGTCATTTATTTTTGTGACGTTATGTATTTTGTGACGTAATGTATTTTGTGACGTTATGTATTTTGTGACGTAATTAATATTTTGTGACGTCATTTATTTTTGTGACGTTATGTATTTTGTAACGTCATTTATTTTTGTGACGTTATGTATTTTGTGACGTTATGTATTTTGTGACGTAATTTATTTTTGTGACGTTATGTATTTTGTGACGTCATTTATTTTTGTGACGTTATGTATTTTATGACGTCATTTATTTTTGTGACGTTATGTATTTTGTGACGTCATTTATTTTTGTGACGTTATGTATTTTGTGACGTCATTTATTTTTGTGACGTTATGTATTTTGTGACGTCATTTATTTTTGTGACGTCATTTATTTTTGTGACGTTATGTATTTTGTGACGTAATTAATAATTTGTGACGTCATTTATTTTTGTGACGTTATGTATTTTGTGACGTCTTTTTTTGTAACATTATGTATTTTGTGACGTCATTTATTTTTGTGACGTTATGTATTTTGTGACGTCATTTATTTTTGTGACGTTATGTTTTTGTGACGTTATGTATTTTGTGACGTCATTTATTTTTGTGACGTTATGTATTTTGTGACATAATTAATAATTTGTGACGTCATTTATTTTTGTGACGTTATGTATTTTGTGACGTCATTTATTTTTGTGACGTTATGTATTTTGTGACGTTATGTATTTTGTGACGTTATTTATTTTTATGACGTTATGTATTTTGTGACGTTATGTATTTTGTGACGTTATGTATTTTGTGACGTCATTTAGTTTTGTGACGTTATGTATTTTGTGACGTAATTAATATTTTGTGACGTCATTTATTTTTGTGACGTTATGT
This sequence comes from Flexamia atlantica, assembly GCA_035578135.1. NCBI lineage: Eukaryota > Metazoa > Arthropoda > Insecta > Hemiptera > Cicadellidae > Flexamia > Flexamia atlantica. The sequence continues at coordinate 982,850 of JAQJVK010000083.1, forward strand.
ATTTTGTGACGTCATTTATTTTTGTGACGTTATGTATTTTGTGACGTCATTTATTTTTGTGACGTTATGTATTTTGTGACGTCATTTATTTTTGTGACGTTATGTTTTGTGACGTTATGTATTTTGTGACGTAATTAATTTTTGTGACGTCATTTATGTTTATGAAGTTATGTATTTTGTGACTTAATTAATATTTGTGACGTCATTTATTTTTGTGACGTTATGTATTTTGTGACTTAATTAATTTTTGTGACGTCATTTATTTTTGTGACGTTATGTATTTTGTGACGTCATTTATTTTTGTGACGTTATGTATTTTGTGACGCTATTTATTTTTGTGACGTTATGAATTTTGTGACGTCATTAATGTTTGGGACGTTATGTATTTTGTGACGTCATTTATTTTTGTGACATTATGTATTTTGTGACGTAATCAATTTTTGTGACGTCATTTATTTTTGTGAATTTATGTATTTTGTGACTTTATTAATTTTTGTGTCGTCATTTATTTTTGTGACGTTATGTATTTTGTGACGTCATTTATTTTTGTGACGTTATGTATTTTGTGACGTCATTTATTGTTGTGACGTTATGTATTTTGTGACGTCATTTATTTTTGTGACGTTATGTATTTTGTGACGTCATTTATTTTTGTGACGTTATGTATTTTGTGACGTCATTTATTTTTGTGACGTTATGTATTTTGTGACGTCATTTATTTTTGTGACGTTTTGTATTTTGTGACGTCATTTATTTTTGTGACGTTAAGTATTTTGTGACGTCATTTATTTTTGTGACGTTAAGTATTTTGTGACGTCATTTATTTTTGTGACGTTATGTATTTTGTGACGTTATGTATTTTGTGACGTAATTTATTTTTGTGACGTTATGTATTTTGTGACTTAATTAATTTTTGTGACATCATTTATTTTTGTGACGTTATGTATTTTGTGACGTCATTTATTTTTGTGACGTTATGTATTTTGTGACGTCATTTATTTTTGTGACGTTATGTATTTTTTGACGTCATTTATTTTTGTGACGTTATGCATTTTGTAACGTCATTTATTTTTGTGACGTTATGTATTTTGTGACGTCATTTATTTTTGTGACGTTATGTATTTTGTGACGTCATTTATTTTTGTGACGTTATGTATTTTGTGACGTCATTTATTTTTGTGACGTTATGTATTTTGTGACGTCATTTATTTTTGTGACGTTAAGTATTTTGTGACGTCATTTATTTTTGTGACGTTATGTATTTTGTTACGTCATTTATTTTTGTGACGTTATGTATTTTGTGACGTTTTGTATTTTGTGACGTCATTTATTTTTGTGACGTTATGTATTTTGTGACGTCATTTATTTTTGTGACGTTATGTTTTTGTGACGTTACGTATTTTGTGACGTCATTTATTTTTGTGACGTTATGTATTTTGTGACGTAATTAATAATTTGTGACGTCATTTATTTTTGTGACGTTATGTATTTTGTGACGTCTTTTTTTGTAACATTATGTATTTTGTGACGTCATTTATTTTTGTGACGTTATGTATTTTGTGACGTCATTTATTTTTGTGACGTTATGTTTTTGTGACGTTATGTATTTTGTGACGTCATTTATTTTTGTGACGTTATGTATTTTGTGACGTAATTAATAATTTGTGACGTCATTTATTTTTGTGACGTTATGTATTTTGTGACGTCATTTATTTTTGTGACGTTATGTATTTTGTGACGTTATGTATTTTGTGACGTTATTTATTTTTATGACGTTATGTATTTTGTGACGTTATGTATTTTGTGACGTCATTTATTTTTGTGACGTTATGTATTTTGTGACGTAATTAATATTTTGTGACGTCATTTATTTTTGTGACGTTATGTATTTTGTGACGTCATTTATTTTTGTGACGTTATGTATTTTGTGACGTCATTTATTTTTGTGACGTTATGTATTTTGTGACGTCATTTATTTTTGTGACGTTATGTTTTTGTGACGTTATGTATTTTGTGACGTAATTAATTTTTGTGACGTCATTTATGTTTATGAAGTTATGTATTTTGTGACTTAATTAATTTTTGTGACGTCATTTATTTTTGTGACGTTATGTATTTTGTGACTTAATTAATTTTTGTGACGTCATTTATTTTTGTGACGTTATGTATTTTGTGACGTCATTTATTTTTGTGACGTTATGTATTTTGTGACGCTATTTATTTTTGTGACGTTATGAATTTTGTGACGTCATTAATGTTTGGGACGTTATGTATTTTGTGACGTCATTTATTTTTGGGATATTATGTATTTTGTGACGTAATCAATTTTTGTGACGTCATTTATTTTTGTGAAGTTATGTATTTTGTGACTTTATTAATTTTTGTGTCGTCATTTATTTTTGTGACGTTATGTATTTTTTGACGTCATTTATTTTTGTGACGTTATGTATTTTGTGACGTCAATTATTTTTGTGACGTTATGTATTTTGGGACGTCATTTATTTTTGTGACGTTATGTATTTTGTGACGTCATTTATTTTTGTGACGTTATGTATTTTGTGACGTCATTTATTTTTTTGACGTTATGTATTTTGTGACGCCATTTATTTTTGTGACGTTATGTATTTTGTGACGTTAAGTATTTTGTGACGTAATTTATTTTTGTGACGTTATGTATTTTTTTATGTCATTTATATTGTGACGTTATGCATTTTGTGACGTGATTAATATTTTGTGACGTCATTTATTTTTGTGACGTTATGTATTTTGTGACGTAAATTATATTTTGTGACGTCATTTATTTTTGTGACGTTATGTATTTTGTGACGTCATTTATTTTTGTGACGTTATGTATTTTGTGACATCATTTATTTTTGTGACGTTATGTATTTTGTGACGTCATTTATTTTTGTGACGTTATGTATTTTGTGACGTCATTTATTTTTGTGACGTTATGTATTTTGTGACGTCATTTATTTTTGTGACGTTATGTATTTTGTGACATCATTTATTTTTGTGACGTTATGTATTTTGTGACGTCATTTATTTTTGTGACGTTATGTATTTTGTGACGTCATTCATTTTTGTGACGTTATGTATTTTTTGACGTCATTTATTTTTGTGACGTTATGCATTTTGTGACGTGATTAATATTTTGTGACGTCATTTATTTTTGTGACGTTATGTATTTTGTGACGTAAATTATATTTTGTGACGTCATTTATTTTTGTGACGTTATTTATTTTGTGACGTCATTTATTTTTGTGACGTTATGTATTTTGTGACGTCATTTATTTTTGTGACGTTATGTATTTTATGACGTCATTTATTTTTGTGACGTTATGTATTTTGTGACGTCGTTTATTTTTGTGACGTTATGTATTTTGTGACGTCATTTATTTTTGTGACGTTAAGTATTTTGTGACGTCATTTATTTTTGTGACGTTATGTATTTTGTTACGTCATTTATTTTTGTGACGTTATGTATTTTGTGACTTAATTAAATTTTGTGACGTCATTTATTTTTGTGACGTTATGTATTTTGTGACGTAATTTTTTTTGTGACGTTATGTATTTTGTGACGTCATTTATTTTTGTGACGTTATGTATTTTGTGACTTAATTAAATTTTGTGACGTCATTTATTTTTGTGACGTTATGTATTTTGTGACGTAATTTTTTTTGTGACGTTATGTATTTTGTGACGTCATTTATTTTTGTGACGTAATTTATTTTTGTGACGTTATGTATTTTGTGACGTCATTTATTTTTGTGACGTTATGTATTTTGTGACGTTATGTATTTTGTGACGTCATTTATTTTTGTGACGTTATGTATTTTATGACGTCATTTATTTTTGTGACGTTATGTATTTTGTGACGTCATTTATTTTTGTGACGTTATGTTTTTGTGACGTTATGTATTTTGTGACGTAATTAATTTTTGTGACGTCATTTATGTTTATGAAGTTATGTATTTTGTGACTTAATTAATTGTTGTGACGTCATTTATTTTTGTGACTTTATGTATTTTGTGACATAATTAATTTTTGTGACGTCATTAATTTTTGTGACGTTATGTATTTTGTGACGTCATTTATTTTTGTGACGTTATGTATTTTGTGACGCTATTTATTTTTGTGACGTTATGAATTTTTTGACGTCATTAATGTTTGGGACGTTATGTATTTTGTGACGTCATTTATTTTTGTGACATTATGTATTTTGTGACGTAATCAATTTTTGTGACGTCATTTATTTTTGTGAAGTTATGTATTTAGTGACTTTAATAATTTTTGTGACGTCATTTATTTTTGTGACGTTATGTATTTTGTGACGTCATTTATTTTTGTGACGTTATGTATTTTGTGACGTCATTTATTTTTGTGACGTTATGTATTTTGTGACGTCATTTATTTTTGTGACGTTATGTATTTTGTGACGTCATTTATTTTTGTGACGTTATGTATTTTGTGACGTCATTTATTTTTTTGACGTTATGTATTTTGTGACGCCATTTATTTTTGTGACGTTATGTATTTTGTGACGTTATGTATTTTGTGACGTAATTTATTTTGGTGACGTTATGTATTTTGTGACTTAATTAATTTTTGTGACATCATTTATTTTTGTGACGTTATGTATTTTTTGACGTCATTTATTTTTGTGACGTTATGTATTTTGTGACGTCAATTATTTTTGTGACGTTATGTATTTTGTGACGTCATTTATTTTTGTGACGTTATGTATTTTGTGACGTCATTTATTTTTGTGACGTTATGTATTTTGTGACGTCATTTATTTTTTTGACGTTATGTATTTTGTGACGCCATTTATTTTTGTGACGTTATGTATTTTGTGACGTTAAGTATTTTGTGACGTAATTTATTTTTGTGACGTTATGTATTTTTTTATGTCATTTATATTGTGACGTTATGCATTTTGTGACGTGATTAATATTTTGTGACGTCATTTATTTTTGTGACGTTATGTATTTTGTGACGTAAATTATATTTTGTGACGTCATTTATTTTTGTGACGTTATGTATTTTGTGACGTCATTTATTTTTGTGACGTTATGTATTTTGTGACATCATTTATTTTTGTGACGTTATGTATTTTGTGACGTCATTTATTTTTGTGACGTTATGTATTTTGTGACGTCATTTATTTTTGTGACGTTATGTATTTTGTGACGTCATTTATTTTTGTGACGTTATGTATTTTGTGACATCATTTATTTTTGTGACGTTATGTATTTTGTGACGTCATTTATTTTTGTGACGTTATGTATTTTGTGACGTCATTTATTTTTGTGACGTTATGTATTTTTTGACGTCATTTATTTTTGTGACGTTATGCATTTTGTGACGTGATTAATATTTTGTGACGTCATTTATTTTTGTGACGTTATGTATTTTGTGACGTAAATTATATTTTGTGACGTCATTTATTTTTGTGACGTTATTTATTTTGTGACGTCATTTATTTTTGTGACGTTATGTATTTTGTGACGTCATTTATTTTTGTGACGTTATGTATTTTATGACGTCATTTATTTTTGTGACGTTATGTATTTTGTGACGTCGTTTATTTTTGTGACGTTATGTATTTTGTGACGTCATTTATTTTTGTGACGTTAAGTATTTTGTGACGTCATTTATTTTTGTGACGTTATGTATTTTGTTACGTCATTTATTTTTGTGACGTTATGTATTTTGTGACTTAATTAAATTTTGTGACGTCATTTATTTTTGTGACGTTATGTATTTTGTGACGTAATTTTTTTTGTGACGTTATGTATTTTGTGACGTCATTTATTTTTGTGACGTTATGTATTTTGTGACTTAATTAAATTTTGTGACGTCATTTATTTTTGTGACGTTATGTATTTTGTGACGTAATTTTTTTTGTGACGTTATGTATTTTGTGACGTCATTTATTTTTGTGACGTAATTTATTTTTGTGACGTTATGTATTTTGTGACGTCATTTATTTTTGTGACGTTATGTATTTTGTGACGTTATGTATTTTGTGACGTCATTTATTTTTGTGACGTTATGTATTTTATGACGTCATTTATTTTTGTGACGTTATGTATTTTGTGACGTCATTTATTTTTGTGACGTTATGTTTTTGTGACGTTATGTATTTTGTGACGTAATTAATTTTTGTGACGTCATTTATGTTTATGAAGTTATGTATTTTGTGACTTAATTAATTGTTGTGACGTCATTTATTTTTGTGACGTTATGTATTTTGTGACTTAATTAATTTTTGTGACGTCATTAATTTTTGTGACGTTATGTATTTTGTGACGTCATTTATTTTTGTGACGTTATGTATTTTGTGACGCTATTTATTTTTGTGACGTTATGAATTTTTTGACGTCATTAATGTTTGGGACGTTATGTATTTTGTGACGTCATTTATTTTTGTGACATTATGTATTTTGTGACGTAATCAATTTTTGTGACGTCATTTATTTTTGTGAAGTTATGTATTTAGTGACTTTAATAATTTTTGTGACGTCATTTATTTTTGTGACGTTATGTATTTTGTGACGTCATTTATTTTTGTGACGTTATGTATTTTGTGACGTCATTTATTTTTGTGACGTTATGTATTTTGTGACGTCATTTATTTTTGTGACGTTATGTATTTTGTGACGTCATTTATTTTTGTGACGTTATGTATTTTGTGACGTCATTTATTTTTTTGACGTTATGTATTTTGTGACGCCATTTATTTTTGTGACGTTATGTATTTTGTGACGTTATGTATTTTGTGACGTAATTTATTTTGGTGACGTTATGTATTTTGTGACTTAATTAATTTTTGTGACATCATTTATTTTTGTGACGTTATGTATTTTTGACGTCATTTATTTTTGTGACGTTATGTATTTTGTGACGTCATTTATTTTTGTGACGTTATGTATTTTGTGACGTCATTTATTTTTGTGACGTTATGTATTTTGTTACGTCATTTATTTTTGTGACGTTATGTATTTTTGACGTCATTTATTTTTGTGACGTTATGTATTTTGTGACGTCATTTATTTTTGTGACGTTATGTATTTTGTGACGTCATTTATTTTTGTGACGTTATGTATTTTGTTACGTCATTTATTTTTGTGACGTTATGTATTTTGTGACGTTTTGTATTTTGTGACGTCATTTATTTTTGTGACGTTATGTATTTTGTGACGTAATTTTTTTTGTGACGTTATGTATTTTGTGACGTCATTTATTTTTGTGACGTTATGTATTTTGTGACGTCATTTATTTTTGAAACGTTATGTATTTTGTAACGTCATTTATTTTTGTGACGTTATGTATTTTGTGACGTCATTTATTTTTGTGACGTTATGTTTTTGTGACGTTATGTATTTTGTGACGTCATTTATTTTTGTGACGTTATGTATTTTGTGACGTAATTAATATTTTGTGACGTCATTTATTTTTAAGACGTTATGTATTTTGTGACGTCTTTTTTTTGTGACGTTATGTATTTTGTGACGTCATTTTTTGTGACGTTATGTATTTTGTGACGTCATTTATTTTTGTGACGTTATGTATTTTGTGACGTCATTTATTTTTGTGACGTTATGTATTTTGTGACGTCATTTATTTTTGTGACGTTATGTATTTTATGACGTCATTTTTTTGACGTTATGTATTTTGTGACGCCATTTATTTTTGTGACGTTATGTATTTTGTGACGTTATGTATTTTGTGACGTAATTTATTTTTGTGACGTTATGTATTTTGTGACTTAATTAATTTTTTGAAGTCATTTATTTTTTGACGTTATGCATTTTGTGACGTGATTAATATTTTGTGACGTCATTTATTTTTGTGACGTTATGTATTTTGTGACGTCATTTTTTTTGTGACGTTATGTATTTTGTGATGTAATTAATATTTTGTGACGTCATTTATTTCTGTGACGTTATGTATTTTGTGACGTAATTAATATATTATGACGTCATTTATTTTTGTGACGTTATGTATTTTGTGACGTCTTTTTTTTGTGACGTTATGTATTTTGTGACGTCATTTTTTGTGACGTTATGTATTTTGTGACGTCATTTATTTTTGTTACGTTATGTATTTTGTGACGCCATTTATTTTTGTGACGTTATGTATTTTGTGAAGTAATTTATTTTTGTGACGTTATGTATTTTGTGACGTTATGTATGTATTTTGTGACGTCTTTTTTTGTAACATTATGTATTTTGTGACGTCATTTATTTTTGTGACGTTATGTATTTTGTGACGTCATTTAGTTTTGTGACGTTATGTTTTTGTGACGTTATGTATTTTGTGACGTCATTTATTTTTGTGACGTTATGTATTTTGTGACATAATTAATAATTTGTGACGTCATTTATTTTTGTGACGTTATGTATTTTGTGACGTCATTTATTTTTGTGACGTTATGTATTTTGTGACGTTATGTATTTTGTGACGTTATTTATTTTTATGACGTTATGTATTTTGTGACGTTATGTATTTTGTGACGTCATTTAGTATTGTGACGTTATGTATTTTGTGACGTAATTAATATTTTGTGACGTCATTTATTTTTGTGACGTTATGTATTTTGTGACGTCATTTATTTTTGTGACGTTATGTATTTTGTGACGTCATTTATTTTTGTGACGTTATGTATTTTGTGACGTCATTTATTTTTGTGACGTTATGTTTTGTGACGTTATGTATTTTGTGACGTAATTAATTTTTGTGACGTCATTTATGTTTATGAAGTTATGTATTTTGTGACTTAATTAATATTTGTGACGTCATTTATTTTTGTGACGTTATGTATTTTGTGACTTAATTAATTTTTGTGACGTCATTTATTTTTGTGACGTTATGTATTTTGTGACGTCATTTATTTTTGTGACGTTATGTATTTTGTGACGCTATTTATTTTTGTGACGTTATGAATTTTGTGACGTCATTAATGTTTGGGACGTTATGTATTTTGTGACGTCATTTATTTTTGTGACATTATGTATTTTGTGACGTAATCAATTTTTGTGACGTCATTTATTTTTGTGAATTTATGTATTTTGTGACTTTATTAATTTTTGTGTCGTCATTTATTTTTGTGACGTTATGTATTTTGTGACGTCATTTATTTTTGTGACGTTATGTATTTTGTGACGTCATTTATTTTTGTGACGTTATGTATTTTGTGACGTCATTTATTTTTGTGACGTTATGTATTTTGTGACGTCATTTATTTTTGTGACGTTATGTATTTTGTGACGTCATTTATTTTTTTGACGTTATGTATTTTGTGACGCCATTTATTTTTGTGACGTTATGTATTTTGTGACGTTATGTATTTTGTGACGTAATTTATTTTTGTGACGTTATGTATTTTGTGACTTAATTAATTTTTGTGACATCATTTATTTTTGTGACGTTATGTATTTTGTGACGTCATTTATTTTTGTGACGTTATGTATTTTGTGACGTCATTTATTTTTGTGACGTTATGTATTTTTTGACGTCATTTATTTTTGTGACGTTATGCATTTTGTAACGTCATTTATTTTTGTGACGTTATGTATTTTGTGACGTCATTTATTTTTGTGACGTTATGTATTTTGTGACGTCATTTATTTTTGTGACGTTATGTATTTTGTGACGTCATTTGTTTTTGTGACGTTATGTATTTTGTGACGTCATTTATTTTTGTGACGTTAAGTATTTTGTGACGTCATTTATTTTTGTGACGTTATGTATTTTGTTACGTCATTTATTTTTGTGACGTTATGTATTTTGTGACGTTTTGTATTTTGTGACGTCATTTATTTTTGTGACGTTATGTATTTTGTGACGTCATTTATTTTTGTGACGTTATGTTTTTGTGACGTTACGTATTTTGTGACGTCATTTATTTTTGTGACGTTATGTATTTTGTGACGTAATTAATAATTTGTGACGTCATTTATTTTTGTGACGTTATGTATTTTGTGACGTCATTTATTTTTGTGACGTTATGTATTTTGTGACGTCATTTATTTTTGTGACGTTAAGTATTTTGTGACGTCATTTATTTTTGTGACGTTATGTATTTTGTTACGTCATTTATTTTTGTGACGTTATGTATTTTGTGACGTTTTGTATTTTGTGACGTCATTTATTTTTGTGACGTTATGTATTTTGTGACGTCATTTATTTTTGTGACGTTATGTTTTTGTGACGTTACGTATTTTGTGACGTCATTTATTTTTGTGACGTTATGTATTTTGTGACGTAATTAATAATTTGTGACGTCATTTATTTTTGTGACGTTATGTATTTTGTGACGTCTTTTTTTGTAACATTATGTATTTTGTGACGTCATTTATTTTTGTGACGTTATGTATTTTGTGACGTCATTTATTTTTGTAACGTTATGTTTTTGTGACGTTATGTATTTTGTGACGTCATTTATTTTTGTGACGTTATGTATTTTGTGACGTAAATAATAATTTGTGACGTCATTTATTTTTGTGACGTTATGTATTTTGTGACGTCATTTATTTTTGTGACGTTATGTATTTTGTGACGTTATGTATTTTGTGACGTTATTTATTTTTATGACGTTATGTATTTTGTGACGTTATGTATTTTGTGACGTCATTTATTTTTGTGACGTTATGTATTTTGTGACGTAATTAATATTTTGTGACGTCATTTATTTTTGTGACGTTATGTATTTTGTGACGTCATTTATTTTTGTGACGTTATGTATTTTGTGACGTCATTTATTTTTGTGACGTTATGTATTTTGTGACGTCATTTATTTTTGTGACGTTATGTTTTTGTGACGTTATGTATTTTGTGACGTAATTAATTTTTGTGACGTCATTTATGTTTATGAAGTTATGTATTTTGTGACTTAATTAATTTTTGTGACGTCATTTATTTTTGTGACGTTATGTATTTTGTGACTTAATTAATTTTTGTGACGTCATTTATTTTTGTGACGTTATGTATTTTGTGACGTCATTTATTTTTGTGACGTTATGTATTTTGTGACGCTATTTATTTTTGTGACGTTATGAATTTTGTGACGTCATTAATGTTTGGGACGTTATGTATTTTGTGACGTCATTTATTTTTGGGATATTATGTATTTTGTGACGTAATCAATTTTTGTGACGTCATTTATTTTTGTGAAGTTATGTATTTTGTGACTTTATTAATTTTTGTGTCGTCATTTATTTTTGTGACGTTATGTATTTTTTGACGTCATTTATTTTTGTGACGTTATGTATTTTGTGACGTCAATTATTTTTGTGACGTTATGTATTTTGTGACGTCATTTATTTTTGTGACGTTATGTATTTTGTGACGTCATTTATTTTTGTGACGTTATGTATTTTGTGACGTCATTTATTTTTTTGACGTTATGTATTTTGTGACGCCATTTATTTTTGTGACGTTATGTATTTTGTGACGTTAAGTATTTTGTGACGTAATTTATTTTTGTGACGTTATGTATTTTGTGACTTAATTAATTTTTGTGACATCATTTATTTTTGTGACGTTATGTATTTTGTGACGTCATTTATTTTTGTGACGTTAAGTATTTTTTGACGTCATTTATTTTTGTGACGTTATGCATTTTGTGACGTGATTAATATTTTGTGACGTCATTTATTTTTGTGACGTTATATATTTTGTGACGTAAATTATATTTTGTGACGTCATTTATTTTTGTGACGTTATGTATTTTGTGACGTCATTTATTTTTGTGACGTTATGTATTTTGTGACGTCATTTATTTTTGTGACGTTATGTATTTTGTGACGTCATTTATTTTTGTGACGTTATGTATTTTGTGACGTCATTTATTTTTGTGACGTTATGTATTTTGTGACGTCATTTATTTTTGTGACGTTAAGTATTTTGTGACGTCATTTATTTTTGTGACGTTATGTATTTTGTTACGTCATTTATTTTTGTGACGTTATGTATTTTGTGACGTTTTGTATTTTGTGACGTCATTTTTTTTTGTGACGTTATGTATTTTGTGACGTAATTTTTTTGTGACGTTATTTATTTTGTGACGTCATTTATTTTTGTGACGTTATGTATTTTGTGACGTCATTTATTTTTGAAACGTTATGTATTTTGTAACGTCATTTATTTTTGTGACGTTATGTATTTTGTGACGTCATTTATTTTTGTGACGTTATGTTTTTGTGACGTTATGTATTTTGTGACGTCATTTATTTTTGTGACGTTATGTATTTTGTGACGTAATTAATATTTTGTGACGTCATTTATTTTTAAGACGTTATGTATTTTGTGACGTCTTTTTTTTGTGACGTTATGTATTTTGTGACGTCATTTTTTGTGACGTTATGTATTTTGTGACGTCATTTATTTTTGTGACGTTATGTATTTTGTGACATCATTTATTTTTGTGACGTTATATATTTTGTGACGTCATTTATTTTTTTGACGCTATGTATTTTGTGACTTAATTAATTTTTGTGACGTCATTTATTTTTGTGACGTTATGTATTTTGTGACGTCATTTATTTTTGTGACGTTATGTATTTTGTGACGTCATTTATTTTTGTGACGTTATGTATTTTGTGACGTCATTTTTTTTGACGTTATGTATTTTGTGACGCCATTTATTTTTGTGACGTTATGTATTTTGTGACGTTATGTATTTTGTGACGTAATTTATTTTTGTGACGTTATGTATTTTGTGACTTAATTAATTTTTTGACGTCATTTATTTTTGTGACGTTATGCATTTTGTGACGTGATTAATATTTTGTGACGTCATTTATTTTTGTGACGTTATGTATTTTGTGACGTCATTTTTTTTGTGACGTTATGTATTTTGTGATGTAATTAATATTTTGTGACGTCATTTATTTCTGTGACGTTATGTATTTTGTGACGTAACTAATATATTGTGTCGTCATTTATTTTTGTGACGTTATGTATTTTGTGACGTCTTTTTTTGTGACGTTATGTATTTTGTGACGTCATTTTTTTGTGACGTTATGTATTTTGTGACGTCATTTATTTTTGTTACGTTATGTATTTTGTGACGCCATTTATTTTTGTGACGTTATGTATTTTGTGAAGTAATTTATTTTTGTGACGTTATGTATTTTGTGACGTTATGTATTTTGTAACGTCATTTATTTTTGTGACGTTATGTATTTTGTGACGTCATTTATTTTTGTGACGTTATGTATTTTGTGACGTCATTTATTTTTCTGACGTTATGTATTTTGTGACGTCATTTATTTTTGTGACGTTATGTATTTTGTGACGTTATGTATTTTGTGACGTAATTAATATTTTGTGACGTCATTTATTTTTGTGACGTTATGTATTTTGTAACGTCATTTATTTTTGTGACGTTATGTATTTTGTGACGTCATTTATTTTTGTGACGTTATGTTTTTGTGACGTTACGTATTTTGTGACGTCATTTATTTTTGTGACGTTATGTATTTTGTGACGTAATTAATAATTTGTGACGTCATTTATTTTTGTGACGTTATGTATTTTGTGACGTCTTTTTTTTGTAACATTATGTATTTTGTGACGTCATTTATTTTTGTGACGTTATGTATTTTGTGACGTTATGTATTTTGTAACGTCATTTATTTTTGTGACGTTATGTATTTTGTGACGTCATTTATTTTTGTGACGTTATGTATTTTGTGACGTCATTTATTTTTCTGACGTTATGTATTTTGTGACGTCATTTATTTTTGTGACGTTATGTATTTTGTGACGTTATGTATTTTGTGACGTTATGTATTTTGTGACGTAATTAATATTTTGTGACGTCATTTATTTTTGTGACGTTATGTATTTTGTAACGTCATTTATTTTTGTGACGTTATGTATTTTGTGACGTCATTTATTTTTGTGACGTTATGTTTTTGTGACGTTACGTATTTTGTGACGTCATTTATTTTTGTGACGTTATGTATTTTGTGACGTAATTAATAATTTGTGACGTCATTTATTTTTGTGACGTTATGTATTTTGTGACGTAATTTATTTTTGTGACGTTATGTATTTTGTGACGTCATTTATTTTTGTGACGTTATGTATTTTGTGACGTTATGTATTTTATGACGTCATTTATTTTTGTGACGTTATGTATTTTGTGACGTCATTTATTTTTGTGACGTTATGTATTTTGTGACGTCATTTATTTTTGTGACGTTATGTTTTTGTGACGTTACGTATTTTGTGACGTCATTTATTTTTGTGACGTTATGTATTTTGTGACGTAATTAATAATTTGTGACGTCATTTATTTTTGTGACGTTATGTATTTTGTGACGTCTTTTTTTTGTAACATTATGTATTTTGTGACGTCATTTATTTTTGTGACGTCATTTATTTTTGTGACGTTATGTATTTTGTGACGTCATTTATTTTTGTGACGTTATGTTTTTGTGACGTTATGTATTTTGTGACGTCATTTATTTTTGTGACGTTATGTATTTTGTAACGTAATTAATAATTTGTGACGTCATTTATTTTTGTGACGTTATGTATTTTGTGACGTCTTTTTTTGTGACGTTATGTATTTTGTGACGTCATTTTTTTGTGACGTTATGTATTTAGTGACGTCTTTTTTTGTGACGTTATGTATTTTGTGACGTAATTAATTTTTGTGACGTCATTTATTTTTGTGAAGTTATGTATTTTGTGACTTAATTAATTTTTGTGACGTCATTTATTTTTGTGACGTTATGTATTTTGTGACGTCATTTATTTTTGTGACGTTATGTATTTTGTGACGTCATTTATTTTTGTAACGTTATGTATTTTGTGACGTCATTTATTTTTTGACGTTATGTATTTTGTGACGCCATTTATGTTTGTGACGTTATGTATTTTGTGACGTTATGTATTTTGTGACGTAATTCATTTTTGTGACGTTATGTATTTTGTGACTTAATTAATTTTTGTGACGTCATTTATTTTTGTGACGTTATGTATTTTGTGACGTCATTTATTTTTGTGACGTTATGTACTTTGTGACGTCATTTATTTTTGTGACGTTATGTATTTTGTGACGTCATTTATTTTTTTGACGTTATGTATTTTGTGACGTAATTTATTTTTGTGACGTTATGTATTTTTTTACGTCATTTATTTTGTGACGTTATGCATTTTGTGACGTGATTAATATTTTGTGACGTCATTTATTTTTGTGACGTTATGTATTTTGTGACGTAAATTATATTTTGTGACGTCATTTATTTTTGTGACGTTATGTATTTTGTGACGTCATTTATTTTTGTGACGTTATGTATTTTATGACATCATTTATTTTTGTGACGTTATGTATTTTGTGACGTCATTTATTTTTGTGACGTTATGTATTTTGTGACGTCATTTATTTTTGTGACGTTATGTATTTTGTGACGTCATTTATTTTTGTGAAGTTATGTATTTTGTGACGTCATTTATTTTTGTGACGTTATGTATTTTGTGACGTCATTTATTTTTGTGACGTTATGTATTTTGTGACGTCATTTATTTTTTTGACGTTATGTATTTTGTGACGCCATTTATTTTTGTGACGTTATGTATTTTGTGACGTTATGTATTTTGTGACGTAATTAATTTTTGTGACGTTATGTATTTTGTGACTTAATTAATTTTTGTGACGTCATTTATTTTTGTGACGTTATGTATTTTGTGATGTCATTTATTTTTGTGACGTTATGTATTTTGTGACGTCATTTATTTTTGTGACGTTATGTATTTTTTGACGTCATTTATTTTTGTGACGTTATGCATTTTGTGACGTGATTAATATTTTGTGATGTCATTTATTTTTGTGACGTTATGTATTTTGTGACGTAAATTATATTTTGTGACGTCATTTATTTGTGTGACGTTATGTATTTTGTGACGTCATTTATTTTTGTGACGTTATGTATTTTGTGACGTCATTTATTTTTGTGACGTTATGTATTTTGTGACGTCATTTATTTTTGTGACGTTATGTATTTTGTGACGTCATTTATTTTTGTGACGTTAAGTATTTTGTGACGTCATTTATTTTTGTGACGTTATGTATTTTGTGACGTTTTGTATTTTGTGACGTCATTTATTTTTGTGACGTTATGCATTTTGTGACGTAATTTTTTTTGTGACGTTATGTATTTTGTGACGTCATTTATTTTTGTGACGTTATGTTATTTGTGACGTAATTAATATTTTGTGACGTCATTTATTTTTGTGACGTTATGTATTTTGTGACGTCATTTATTTTTGTGACGTTATGTATTTTGTGACGTCATTTATTTTTGTGACGTTATGTATTTTGTGACGTCATTTATTTTTGTGACGTTATGTTTTTGTGACGTTATGTATTTTGTGACGTAATTAATTTTTGTGACGTCATTTATGTTTATGAAGTTATGTATTTTGTGACTTAATTAATTTTTGTGACGTCATTTATTTTTGTGACGTTATGTATTTTGTGACTTAATTAATTTTTGTGACGTCATTTATTTTTGTGACGTTATGTATTTTGTGACGTCATTTATTTTTGTGACGTTATGTATTTTGTGACGCTATTTATTTTTGTGACGTTATGAATTTTGTGACGTCATTAATGTTTGGGACGTTATGTATTTTGTGACGTCATTTATTTTTGGGATATTATGTATTTTGTGACGTAATCAATTTTTGTGACGTCATTTATTTTTGTGAAGTTATGTATTTTGTGACTTTATTAATTTTTGTGTCGTCATTTATTTTTGTGACGTTATGTATTTTTTGACGTCATTTATTTTTGTGACGTTATGTATTTTGTGACGTCATTTATTTTTGTGACGTTATGTATTTTGTGACGTCATTTATTTTTGTGACGTTATGTATTTTGTGACGTCATTTATTTTTGTGACGTTATGTATTTTGTGACGTCATTTATTTTTTTGACGTTATGTATTTTGTGACGCCATTTATTTTTGTGACGTTATGTATTTTGTGACGTTAAGTATTTTGTGACGTAATTTATTTTTGTGACGTTATGTATTTTGTGACTTTATTAATTTTTGTGACATCATTTATTTTTGTGACGTTATGTATTTTGTGACGTCATTTATTTTTATGACGTTAAGTATTTTTTGACGTCATTTATTTTTGTGACGTTATGCATTTTGTGACGTGATTAATATTTTGTGACGTCATTTATTTTTGTGACGTTATGTATTTTGTGACGTAAATTATATTTTGTGACGTCATTTATTTTTGTGACGTTATGTATTTTGTGACGTCATTTATTTTTGTGACGTTATGTATTTTGTGACGTCATTTATTTTTGTGACGTTATGTATTTTGTGACGTCATTTATTTTTGTGACGTTATGTATTTTGTGACGTCATTTATTTTTGTGACGTTATGTATTTTGTGACGTCATTTATTTTTGTGACGTTAAGTATTTTGTGACGTCATTTATTTTTGTGACGTTATGTATTTTGTTACGTCATTTATTTTTGTGACGTTATGTATTTTGTGACGTTTTGTATTTTGTGACGTCATTTATTTTTGTGACGTTATGTATTTTGTGACGTAATTTTTTTGTGACGTTATTTATTTTGTGACGTCATTTATTTTTGTGACGTTATGTATTTTGTGACGTCATTTATTTTTGAAACGTTATGTATTTTGTAACGTCATTTATTTTTGTGACGTTATGTATTTTGTGACGTCATTTATTTTTGTGACGTTATGTTTTTGTGACGTTATGTATTTTGTGACGTCATTTATTTTTGTGACGTTATGTATTTTGTGACGTAATTAATATTTTGTGACGTCATTTATTTTTAAGACGTTATGTATTTTGTGACGTCTTTTTTTTGTGACGTTATGTATTTTGTGACGTCATTTTTTGTGACGTTATGTATTTTGTGACGTCATTTATTTTTGTGACGTTATGTATTTTGTGACATCATTTATTTTTGTGACGTTATATATTTTGTGACGTCATTTATTTTTTTGACGTTATGTATTTTGTGACTTAATTAATTTTTGTGACGTCATTTATTTTTGTGACGTTATGTATTTTGTGACGTCATTTATTTTTGTGACGTTATGTATTTTGTGACGTCATTTATTTTTGTGACGTTATGTATTTTGTGACGTCATTTTTTTTGACGTTATGTATTTTGTGACGCCATTTATTTTTGTGACGTTATGTATTTTGTGACGTTATGTATTTTGTGACGTAATTTATTTTTGTGACGTTATGTATTTTGTGACTTAATTAATTTTTTGACGTCATTTCTTTTTGTGACGTTATGCATTTTGTGACGTGATTAATATTTTGTGACGTCATTTATTTTTGTGACGTTATGTATTTTGTGACGTCATTTTTTTTGTGACGTTATGTATTTTGTGATGTAATTAATATTTTGTGACGTCATTTATTTCTGTGACGTTATGTATTTTGTGACGTAACTAATATATTGTGTCGTCATTTATTTTTGTGACGTTATGTATTTTGTGACGTCTTTTTTTGTGACGTTATGTATTTTGTGACGTCATTTTTTTGTGACGTTATGTATTTTGTGACGTCATTTATTTTTGTTACGTTATGTATTTTGTGACGCCATTTATTTTTGTGACGTTATGTATTTTGTGAAGTAATTTATTTTTGTGACGTTATGTATTTTGTGACGTTATGTATTTTGTAACGTCATTTATTTTTGTGACGTTATGTATTTTGTGACGTCATTTATTTTTGTGACGTTATGTATTTTGTGACGTCATTTATTTTTCTGACGTTATGTATTTTGTGACGTCATTTATTTTTGTGACGTTATGTATTTTGTGACGTTATGTATTTTGTGACGTTATGTATTTTGTGAAGTAATTAATATTTTGTGACGTCATTTATTTTTGTGACGTTATGTATTTTGTAACGTCATTTATTTTTGTGACGTTATGTATTTTGTGACGTTATGTATTTTGTGACGTAATTTATTTTTGTGACGTTATGTATTTTGTGACGTCATTTATTTTTGTGACGTTATGTATTTTGTGACGTTATGTATTTTATGACGTCATTTATTTTTGTGACGTTATGTATTTTGTGACGTCATTTATTTTTGTGACGTTATGTATTTTGTGACGTCATTTATTTTTGTGACGTTATGTTTTTGTGACGTTACGTATTTTGTGACGTCATTTATTTTTGTGACGTTATGTATTTTGTGACGTAATTAATAATTTGTGACGTCATTTATTTTTGTGACGTTATGTATTTTGTGACGTCTTTTTTTTGTAACATTATGTATTTTGTGACGTCATTTATTTTTGTGACGTTATGTATTTTGTGACGTCATTTATTTTTGTGACGTTAAGTTTTTGTGACGTTATGTATTTTGTGACGTCATTTATTTTTGTGACGTTATGTATTTTGTAACGTAATTAATAATTTGTGACGTCATTTATTTTTGTGACGTTATGTATTTTGTGACGTCTTTTTTTGTGACGTTATGTATTTTGTGACGTCATTTTTTTGTGACGTTATGTATTTTGTGACGTCTTTTTTTGTGACGTTATGTATTTTGTGACGTAATTAATTTTTGTGACGTCATTTATTTTTGTGAAGTTATGTATTTTGTGACTTAATTAATTTTTGTGACGTCATTTATTTTTGTGACGTTATGTATTTTGTGACGTCATTTATTTTTGTGACGTTATGTATTTTGTGACGTCATTTATTTTTGTAACGTTATGTATTTTGTGACGTCATTTATTTTTTGACGTTATGTATTTTGTGACGCCATTTATGTTTGTGACGTTATGTATTTTGTGACGTTATGTATTTTGTGACGTAATTCATTTTTGTGACGTTATGTATTTTGTGACTTAATTAATTTTTGTGACGTCATTTATTTTTGTGACGTTATGTATTTTGTGACGTCATTTATTTTTGTGACGTTATGTACTTTGTGACGTCATTTATTTTTGTGACGTTATGTATTTTGTGACGTCATTTATTTTTTTGACGTTATGTATTTTGTGACGTAATTTATTTTTGTGACGTTATGTATTTTTTTACGTCATTTATTTTGTGACGTTATGCATTTTGTGACGTGATTAATATTTTGTGACGTCATTTATTTTTGTGACGTTATGTATTTTGTGACGTAAATTATATTTTGTGACGTCATTTATTTTTGTGACGTTATGTATTTTGTGACGTCATTTATTTTTGTGACGTTATGTATTTTATGACATCATTTATTTTTGTGACGTTATGTATTTTGTGACGTCATTTATTTTTGTGACGTTATGTATTTTGTGACGTCATTTATTTTTGTGACGTTATGTATTTTGTGACGTCATTTATTTTTGTGAAGTTATGTATTTTGTGACGTCATTTATTTTTGTGACGTTATGTATTTTGTGACGTCATTTATTTTTGTGACGTTATGTATTTTGTGACGTCATTTATTTTTGTGACGTTATGTTTTTGTGACGTTATGTATTTTGTGACGTAATTAATTTTTGTGACGTCATTTATGTTTATGAAGTTATGTATTTTGTGACTTAATTAATTTTTGTGACGTCATTTATTTTTGTGACGTTATGTATTTTGTGACTTAATTAATTTTTGTGACGTCATTTATTTTTGTGACGTTATGTATTTTGTGACGTCATTTATTTTTGTGACGTTATGTATTTTGTGACGCTATTTATTTTTGTGACGTTATGAATTTTGTGACGTCATTAATGTTTGGGACGTTATGTATTTTGTGACGTCATTTATTTTTGGGATATTATGTATTTTGTGACGTAATCAATTTTTGTGACGTCATTTATTTTTGTGAAGTTATGTATTTTGTGACTTTATTAATTTTTGTGTCGTCATTTATTTTTGTGACGTTATGTATTTTTTGACGTCATTTATTTTTGTGACGTTATGTATTTTGTGACGTCATTTATTTTTGTGACGTTATGTATTTTGTGACGTCATTTATTTTTGTGACGTTATGTATTTTGTGACGTCATTTATTTTTGTGACGTTATGTATTTTGTGACGTCATTTATTTTTTTGACGTTATGTATTTTGTGACGCCATTTATTTTTGTGACGTTATGTATTTTGTGACGTTAAGTATTTTGTGACGTAATTTATTTTTGTGACGTTATGTATTTTGTGACTTTATTAATTTTTGTGACATCATTTATTTTTGTGACGTTATGTATTTTGTGACGTCATTTATTTTTATGACGTTAAGTATTTTTTGACGTCATTTATTTTTGTGACGTTATGCATTTTGTGACGTGATTAATATTTTGTGACGTCATTTATTTTTGTGACGTTATGTATTTTGTGACGTAAATTATATTTTGTGACGTCATTTATTTTTGTGACGTTATGTATTTTGTGACGTCATTTATTTTTGTGACGTTATGTATTTTGTGACGTCATTTATTTTTGTGACGTTATGTATTTTGTGACGTCATTTATTTTTGTGACGTTATGTATTTTGTGACGTCATTTATTTTTGTGACGTTATGTATTTTGTGACGTCATTTATTTTTGTGACGTTAAGTATTTTGTGACGTCATTTATTTTTGTGACGTTATGTATTTTGTTACGTCATTTATTTTTGTGACGTTATGTATTTTGTGACGTTTTGTATTTTGTGACGTCATTTATTTTTGTGACGTTATGTATTTTGTGACGTAATTTTTTTGTGACGTTATTTATTTTGTGACGTCATTTATTTTTGTGACGTTATGTATTTTGTGACGTCATTTATTTTTGAAACGTTATGTATTTTGTAACGTCATTTATTTTTGTGACGTTATGTATTTTGTGACGTCATTTATTTTTGTGACGTTATGTTTTTGTGACGTTATGTATTTTGTGACGTCATTTATTTTTGTGACGTTATGTATTTTGTGACGTAATTAATATTTTGTGACGTCATTTATTTTTAAGACGTTATGTATTTTGTGACGTCTTTTTTTTGTGACGTTATGTATTTTGTGACGTCATTTTTTGTGACGTTATGTATTTTGTGACGTCATTTATTTTTGTGACGTTATGTATTTTGTGACATCATTTATTTTTGTGACGTTATATATTTTGTGACGTCATTTATTTTTTTGACGTTATGTATTTTGTGACTTAATTAATTTTTGTGACGTCATTTATTTTTGTGACGTTATGTATTTTGTGACGTCATTTATTTTTGTGACGTTATGTATTTTGTGACGTCATTTATTTTTGTGACGTTATGTATTTTGTGACGTCATTTTTTTTGACGTTATGTATTTTGTGACGCCATTTATTTTTGTGACGTTATGTATTTTGTGACGTTATGTATTTTGTGACGTAATTTATTTTTGTGACGTTATGTATTTTGTGACTTAATTAATTTTTTGACGTCATTTCTTTTTGTGACGTTATGCATTTTGTGACGTGATTAATATTTTGTGACGTCATTTATTTTTGTGACGTTATGTATTTTGTGACGTCATTTTTTTTGTGACGTTATGTATTTTGTGATGTAATTAATATTTTGTGACGTCATTTATTTCTGTGACGTTATGTATTTTGTGACGTAACTAATATATTGTGTCGTCATTTATTTTTGTGACGTTATGTATTTTGTGACGTCTTTTTTTGTGACGTTATGTATTTTGTGACGTCATTTTTTTGTGACGTTATGTATTTTGTGACGTCATTTATTTTTGTTACGTTATGTATTTTGTGACGCCATTTATTTTTGTGACGTTATGTATTTTGTGAAGTAATTTATTTTTGTGACGTTATGTATTTTGTGACGTTATGTATTTTGTAACGTCATTTATTTTTGTGACGTTATGTATTTTGTGACGTCATTTATTTTTGTGACGTTATGTATTTTGTGACGTCATTTATTTTTCTGACGTTATGTATTTTGTGACGTCATTTATTTTTGTGACGTTATGTATTTTGTGACGTTATGTATTTTGTGACGTTATGTATTTTGTGAAGTAATTAATATTTTGTGACGTCATTTATTTTTGTGACGTTATGTATTTTGTAACGTCATTTATTTTTGTGACGTTATGTATTTTGTGACGTTATGTATTTTGTGACGTAATTTATTTTTGTGACGTTATGTATTTTGTGACGTCATTTATTTTTGTGACGTTATGTATTTTGTGACGTTATGTATTTTATGACGTCATTTATTTTTGTGACGTTATGTATTTTGTGACGTCATTTATTTTTGTGACGTTATGTATTTTGTGACGTCATTTATTTTTGTGACGTTATGTTTTTGTGACGTTACGTATTTTGTGACGTCATTTATTTTTGTGACGTTATGTATTTTGTGACGTAATTAATAATTTGTGACGTCATTTATTTTTGTGACGTTATGTATTTTGTGACGTCTTTTTTTTGTAACATTATGTATTTTGTGACGTCATTTATTTTTGTGACGTTATGTATTTTGTGACGTCATTTATTTTTGTGACGTTAAGTTTTTGTGACGTTATGTATTTTGTGACGTCATTTATTTTTGTGACGTTATGTATTTTGTAACGTAATTAATAATTTGTGACGTCATTTATTTTTGTGACGTTATGTATTTTGTGACGTCTTTTTTTGTGACGTTATGTATTTTGTGACGTCATTTTTTTGTGACGTTATGTATTTTGTGACGTCTTTTTTTGTGACGTTATGTATTTTGTGACGTAATTAATTTTTGTGACGTCATTTATTTTTGTGAAGTTATGTATTTTGTGACTTAATTAATTTTTGTGACGTCATTTATTTTTGTGACGTTATGTATTTTGTGACGTCATTTATTTTTGTGACGTTATGTATTTTGTGACGTCATTTATTTTTGTAACGTTATGTATTTTGTGACGTCATTTATTTTTTGACGTTATGTATTTTGTGACGCCATTTATGTTTGTGACGTTATGTATTTTGTGACGTTATGTATTTTGTGACGTAATTCATTTTTGTGACGTTATGTATTTTGTGACTTAATTAATTTTTGTGACGTCATTTATTTTTGTGACGTTATGTATTTTGTGACGTCATTTATTTTTGTGACGTTATGTACTTTGTGACGTCATTTATTTTTGTGACGTTATGTATTTTGTGACGTCATTTATTTTTTTGACGTTATGTATTTTGTGACGTAATTTATTTTTGTGACGTTATGTATTTTTTTACGTCATTTATTTTGTGACGTTATGCATTTTGTGACGTGATTAATATTTTGTGACGTCATTTATTTTTGTGACGTTATGTATTTTGTGACGTAAATTATATTTTGTGACGTCATTTATTTTTGTGACGTTATGTATTTTGTGACGTCATTTATTTTTGTGACGTTATGTATTTTGTGACGTCATTTATTTTTGTGACGTTATGTATTTTGTGACGTCATTTATTTTTGTGACGTTATGTATTTTGTGACGTCATTTATTTTTTTGACGTTATGTATTTTGTGACGCCATTTATTTTTGTGACGTTATGTATTTTGTGACGTTATGTATTTTGTGACGTAATTTATTTTTGTGACGTTATGTATTTTGTGACTTAATTAATTTTTGTGACGTCATTTATTTTTGTGACGTTATGTATTTTGTGATGTCATTTATTTTTGTGACGTTATGTATTTTGTGACGTCATTTATTTTTGTGACGTTATGTATTTTTTGACGTCATTTATTTTTGTGACGTTATGCATTTTGTGACGTGATTAATATTTTGTGACGTCATTTATTTTTGTGACGTTATGTATTTTGTGACGTTATGTATTTTGTGACGTAATTTATTTTTGTGACGTTATGTATTTTGTGACTTAATTAATTTTTTGACGTCATTTCTTTTTGTGACGTTATGCATTTTGTGACGTGATTAATATTTTGTGACGTCATTTATTTTTGTGACGTTATGTATTTTGTGACGTCATTTTTTTTGTGACGTTATGTATTTTGTGATGTAATTAATATTTTGTGACGTCATTTATTTCTGTGACGTTATGTATTTTGTGACGTAACTAATATATTGTGTCGTCATTTATTTTTGTGACGTTATGTATTTTGTGACGTCTTTTTTTGTGACGTTATGTATTTTGTGACGTCATTTTTTTGTGACGTTATGTATTTTGTGACGTCATTTATTTTTGTTACGTTATGTATTTTGTGACGCCATTTATTTTTGTGACGTTATGTATTTTGTGAAGTAATTTATTTTTGTGACGTTATGTATTTTGTGACGTTATGTATTTTGTAACGTCATTTATTTTTGTGACGTTATGTATTTTGTGACGTCATTTATTTTTGTGACGTTATGTATTTTGTGACGTCATTTATTTTTCTGACGTTATGTATTTTGTGACGTCATTTATTTTTGTGACGTTATGTATTTTGTGACGTTATGTATTTTGTGACGTTATGTATTTTGTGAAGTAATTAATATTTTGTGACGTCATTTATTTTTGTGACGTTATGTATTTTGTAACGTCATTTATTTTTGTGACGTTATGTATTTTGTGACGTTATGTATTTTGTGACGTAATTTATTTTTGTGACGTTATGTATTTTGTGACGTCATTTATTTTTGTGACGTTATGTATTTTGTGACGTTATGTATTTTATGACGTCATTTATTTTTGTGACGTTATGTATTTTGTGACGTCATTTATTTTTGTGACGTTATGTATTTTGTGACGTCATTTATTTTTGTGACGTTATGTTTTTGTGACGTTACGTATTTTGTGACGTCATTTATTTTTGTGACGTTATGTATTTTGTGACGTAATTAATAATTTGTGACGTCATTTATTTTTGTGACGTTATGTATTTTGTGACGTCTTTTTTTTGTAACATTATGTATTTTGTGACGTCATTTATTTTTGTGACGTTATGTATTTTGTGACGTCATTTATTTTTGTGACGTTAAGTTTTTGTGACGTTATGTATTTTGTGACGTCATTTATTTTTGTGACGTTATGTATTTTGTAACGTAATTAATAATTTGTGACGTCATTTATTTTTGTGACGTTATGTATTTTGTGACGTCTTTTTTTGTGACGTTATGTATTTTGTGACGTCATTTTTTTGTGACGTTATGTATTTTGTGACGTCTTTTTTTGTGACGTTATGTATTTTGTGACGTAATTAATTTTTGTGACGTCATTTATTTTTGTGAAGTTATGTATTTTGTGACTTAATTAATTTTTGTGACGTCATTTATTTTTGTGACGTTATGTATTTTGTGACGTCATTTATTTTTGTGACGTTATGTATTTTGTGACGTCATTTATTTTTGTAACGTTATGTATTTTGTGACGTCATTTATTTTTTGACGTTATGTATTTTGTGACGCCATTTATGTTTGTGACGTTATGTATTTTGTGACGTTATGTATTTTGTGACGTAATTCATTTTTGTGACGTTATGTATTTTGTGACTTAATTAATTTTTGTGACGTCATTTATTTTTGTGACGTTATGTATTTTGTGACGTCATTTATTTTTGTGACGTTATGTACTTTGTGACGTCATTTATTTTTGTGACGTTATGTATTTTGTGACGTCATTTATTTTTTTGACGTTATGTATTTTGTGACGTAATTTATTTTTGTGACGTTATGTATTTTTTTACGTCATTTATTTTGTGACGTTATGCATTTTGTGACGTGATTAATATTTTGTGACGTCATTTATTTTTGTGACGTTATGTATTTTGTGACGTAAATTATATTTTGTGACGTCATTTATTTTTGTGACGTTATGTATTTTGTGACGTCATTTATTTTTGTGACGTTATGTATTTTATGACATCATTTATTTTTGTGACGTTATGTATTTTGTGACGTCATTTATTTTTGTGACGTTATGTATTTTGTGACGTCATTTATTTTTGTGACGTTATGTATTTTGTGACGTCATTTATTTTTGTGAAGTTATGTATTTTGTGACGTCATTTATTTTTGTGACGTTATGTATTTTGTGACGTCATTTATTTTTGTGACGTTATGTATTTTGTGACGTCATTTATTTTTTTGACGTTATGTATTTTGTGACGCCATTTATTTTTGTGACGTTATGTATTTTGTGACGTTATGTATTTTGTGACGTAATTTATTTTTGTGACGTTATGTATTTTGTGACTTAATTAATTTTTGTGACGTCATTTATTTTTGTGACGTTATGTATTTTGTGATGTCATTTATTTTTGTGACGTTATGTATTTTGTGACGTCATTTATTTTTGTGACGTTATGTATTTTTTGACGTCATTTATTTTTGTGACGTTATGCATTTTGTGACGTGATTAATATTTTGTGACGTCATTTATTTTTGTGACGTTATGTATTTTGTGACGTAAATTATATTTTGCGACGTCATTTATTTGTGTGACGTTATGTATTTTGTGACGTCATTTATTTTTGTGACGTTATGTATTTTGTGACGTCCTTTTTTTTGTGACGTTATGTATTTTGTGACGTCATTTATTTTTGTGACGTTATGTATTTTGTGACGTCATTTATTTTTGTGACGTTAAGTATTTTGTGACGTCATTTATTTTTGTGACGTTATGTATTTTGTGACGTTTTGTATTTTGTGACGTCATTTATTTTTGTGACGTTATGCATTTTGTGACGTAATTTTTTTTGTGACGTTATGTATTTTGTGACGTCATTTTTTTTTCGACGTTATGTATTTTGTGACGTCATTTATTTTTGAAACGTTATGTATTTTTTAACGTCATTTATTTTTGTGACGTTATGTATTTGTGACGTCATTTATTTTTGTGACGTTATGTTTTTGTGACGTTATGTATTTTGTGACGTCATTTATTTTTGTGACGTTATGTATTTTGTGACGTAATTAATATTTTGTGACGTCATTTATTTTTAAGACGTTATGTATTTTGTGACGTCATTTATTTTTGTGACGTTATGTATTTTGTGACGTCATTTATTTTTGTGACGTTATGTATTTTGTGACGTTATGTATTTTATGACGTCATTTATTTTTGTGACGTTATGTATTTTCTGACGTCATTTATTTTTGTGACGTTATGTATTTTGTGACGTCATTTATTTTTGTGACGTTATGTATTTTGTGACGTCATTTATTTTTGTGACGTTATGTATTTTGTGACGTTATGTATTTTGTGACGTTATTTATTTTTATGACGTTATGTATTTTGTGACGTTATGTATTTTGTGACGTCATTTATTTTTGTGACGTTATGTATTTTGTGACGTAAATAATATTTTGTGACGTCATTTATTTTTGTGACGTTATGTATTTTGTGACGTCATTTATTTTTGTGACGTTAAGTATTTTGTGACGTCATTTATTTTTGTGACGTTATGTATTTTGTGACGTCATTTATTTTTGTGACGTTATGTATTTTGTTACGTCATTTATTTTTGTGACGTTATGTATTTTGTGACGTCATTTATTTTTGTAACGTTATGTATTTTGTGACGTAATTAATTTTTGTGACGTCATTTATGTTTATGAAGTTATGTATTTTGTGACTTAATTAATTTTTATGACGTCATTTATTTTTGTGACGTTATGTATTTTGTGACGTCATTTATTTTTGTGACGTTAAGTATTTTGTGACGTCATTTATTTTTGTGACGTTATGTATTTTGTGACGTTTTGTATTTTGTGACGTCATTTATTTTTGTGACGTTATGTATTTTGTGACGTAATTTTTTTTGTGACGTTATGTATTTTGTGACGTCATTTATTTTTGTGACGTTATGTATTTTGTGACGTCATTTATTTTTGAAACGTTATGTATTTTTTAACGTCATTTATTTTTGTGACGTTATGTATTTGTGACGTCATTTATTTTTGTGACGTTATGTTTTTGTGACGTTATGTATTTTGTGACGTCATTTATTTTTGTGACGTTATGTATTTTGTGACGTAATTAATATTTTGTGACGTCATTTATTTTTAAGACGTTATGTATTTTGTGACGTCATTTATTTTTGTGACGTTATGTATTTTGTGACGTCATTTATTTTTGTGACGTTATGTATTTTGTGACGTTATGTATTTTATGACGTCATTTATTTTTCTGACGTTATGTATTTTCTGACGTCATTTATTTTTGTGACGTTATGTATTTTGTGACGTCATTTATTTTTGTGACGTTATGTATTTTGTGACGTCATTTATTTTTGTGACGTTATGTATTTTGTGACGTTATGTATTTTGTGACGTTATTTATTTTTATGACGTTATGTATTTTGTGACGTTATGTATTTTGTGACGTCATTTATTTTTGTGACGTTATGTATTTTGTGACGTAAATAATATTTTGTGACGTCATTTATTTTTGTGACGTTATGTATTTTGTGACGTCATTTATTTATGTGACGTTAAGTATTTTGTGACGTCATTTATTTTTGTGACGTTATTTATTTTGTGACGTCATTTATTTTTGTGACGTTATGTTTTTGTGACGTTATGTATTTTGTGACGTCATTTATTTTTGTGACGTTATGTATTTTGTGACGTAATTAATAATTTGTGACGTCATTTATTTTTGTGACGTTATGTATTTTGTGACGTCTTTTTTGTGACGTTATGCAATTTGTGACGTCATTTTTTTGTGACGTTATGTTTTTGTGACGTTATGTATTTTGTGACGTCATTTATTTTTGTGACGTTATGTATTTTGTGACGTCATTTATTTTTGTGACGTTATGTATTTTGTGACGTAATTAATAATTTGTGACGTCATTTATTTTTGTGACGTTATGTATTTTGTGACGTCTTTTTTGTGACGTTATGTAATTTGTGATGTCATTTTTTTGTGACGTTATGTTTTTGTGACGTTATGTAATTTGTGACGTCATTTTTTTGTGACGTTATGTTTTTGTGACGTTATGTATTTTGTGACGTCATTTATTTTTGTGACGTTATGTATTTTGTGACGTAATTAATTTTTGTGACGTCATTTATGTTTATGAAGTTATGTATTTTGTGACTTAATTAATTTTTATGACGTCATTTATTTTTGTGACGTTATGTATTTTGTGACTTAATTAATTTTTGTGACGTCATTTATTTTTGTGACGTTATGTATTTTGTGACGTAATTTTTCTTGTGACGTTATGTATTTTGTGACGTTATGTATTTTGTGACGTCATTTATTTTTGAAACGTTATGTATTTTTTAACGTCATTTATTTTTGTGACGTTATGTATTTGTGACGTCATTTATTTTTGTGACGTTATGTTTTTGTGACGTTATGTATTTTGTGACGTCATTTATTTTTGTGACGTTATGTATTTTGTGACGTAATTAATATTTTTTGACGTCATTTATTTTTAAGACGTTATGTATTTTGTGACGTCATTTATTTTTGTGACGTTATGTATTTTGTGACGTCATTTATTTTTGTGACGTTATGTATTTTGTGACGTTATGTATTTTATGACGTCATTTATTTTTGTGACGTTATGTATTTTCTGACGTCATTTATTTTTGTGACGTTATGTATTTTGTGACGTCATTTATTTTTGTGCGTTATGTATTTTGTGACGTCATTTATTTTTGTGACGTTATGTATTTTGTGACGTTATGTATTTTGTGACGTTATTTATTTTTATGACGTTATGTATTTTGTGACGTTATGTATTTTGTGACGTCATTTATTTTTGTGACGTTATGTATTTTGTGACGTAAATAATATTTTGTGACGTCATTTATTTTTGTGACGTTATGTATTTTGTGACGTCATTTATTTTTGTGACGTTAAGTATTTTGTGACGTCATTTATTTTTGTGACGTTATGTATTTTGTGACGTCATTTATTTTTGTGACGTTATGTTTTTGTGACGTTATGTATTTTGTGACGTCATTTATTTTTGTGACGTTATGTATTTTGTGACGTAATTAATAATTTGTGACGTCATTTATTTTTGTGACGTTATGTATTTTGTGACGTCTTTTTTGTGAAGTTATGTAATTTGTGACGTCATTTTTTTGTGACGTTATGTATTTTGTGACGTCATTTATTTTTGTGACGTTATGTATTTTGTTACGTCATTTATTTTTGTGACGTTATGTATTTTGTGACGTCATTTATTTTTGTGACGTTTTTTTTTTTTGACGTAATTAATTTTTGTGACGTCATTTATGTTTATGAAGTTATGTATTTTGTGACTTAATTAATTTTTATGACGTCATTTATATTTGTGACGTTATGTATTTTGTGACGTCATTTATTTTTGTGACGTTAAGTATTTTGTGACGTCATTTATTTTTCTGACGTTATGTATTTTGTGACGTTTTGTATTTTGTGACGTCATTTATTTTTGTGACGTTATGTATTTTGTGACGTAATTTTTTTGTGACGTTATGTATTTTGTGACGTCATTTATTTTTGTGACGTTATGTATTTTGTGACGTCATTTATTTTTGAAACGTTATGTATTTTTTAACGTCATTTATTTTTGTGACGTTATGGATTTGTGACGTCATTTATTTTTGTGACGTTATGTTTTTGTGACGTTATGTATTTTGTGACGTCATTTATTTTTGTGACGTTATGTATTTTGTGACGTAATTAATATTTTGTGACGTCATTTATTTTTAAGACGTTATGTATTTTGTGACGTCATTTATTTTTGTGACGTTATGTATTTTGTGACGTAATTAATAATTTGTGACGTCATTTATTTTTGTGACGTTATGTATTTTGTGACGTCTTTTTTTGTAACATTATGTATTTTGTGACGTCATTTATTTTTGTGACGTTATGTATTTTGTGACGTCATTTATTTTTGTAACGTTATGTTTTTGTGACGTTATGTATTTTGTGACGTCATTTATTTTTGTGACGTTATGTATTTTGTGACGTAAATAATAATTTGTGACGTCATTTATTTTTGTGACGTTATGTATTTTGTGACGTCATTTATTTTTGTGACGTTATGTATTTTGTGACGTAAATAATATTTTGTGACGTCATTTATTTTTGTGACGTTATGTATTTTGTGACGTCATTTATTTTTGTGACGTTATGTATTTTGTGACGTCATTTATTTTTGTGACGTCATTTATTTTTGTGACGTTAGGTATTTTGTGACGTAATTAATAATTTGTGACGTCATTTATTTTTGTGACGTTATGTATTTTGTGACGTCTTTTTTGTGACGTTATGTAATATGTGACGTCATTTTTTTGTGACGTTATGTATTTTGTGACGTCATTTGTTTTTGTGACGTTATGTATTTTGTTACGTCATTTATTTTTGTGACGTTATGTATTTTGTGACGTCATTTATTTTTGTGACGTTATGTATTTTGTGACGTAATTAATTTTTGTGACGTCATTTATGTTTATGAAGTTATGTATTTTGTGACTTAATTAATTTTTATGACGTCATTTATTTTTGTGACGTTATGTATTTTGTGACTTAATTAATTTTTGTGACGTCATTTATTTTTGTGACGTTATGTATTTTGTGACGTTTTGTATTTTGTGACGTCATTTATTTTTGTGACGTTATGTATTTTGTGACGTAATTTTTCTTGTGACGTTATGTATTTTGTGACGTCATTTATTTTTGTGACGTTATGTATTTTGTGACGTCATTTATTTTTGAAACGTTATGTATTTTTTAACGTCATTTATTTTTGTGACGTTATGTATTTGTGACGTCATTTATTTTTGTGACGTTATGTTTTTGTGACGTTATGTATTTTGTGACGTCATTTATTTTTGTGACGTTATGTATTTTGTGACGTAATTAATATTTTGTGACGTCATTTATTTTTAAGACGTTATGTATTTTGTGACGTCATTTATTTTTGTGACGTTATGTATTTTGTGACGTCATTTATTTTTGTGACGTTATGTATTTTGTGATGTTATGTATTTTATGACGTCATTTATTTTTGTGACGTTATGTATTTTCTGACGTCATTTATTTTTGTGACGTTATGTATTTTGTGACGTCATTTATTTTTGTGACGTTATGTATTTTGTGACGTCATTTATTTTTGTGACGTTATGTATTTTGTGACGTTATGTATTTTGTGACGTTATTTATTTTTATGACGTTATGTATTTTGTGACGTTATGTATTTTGTGACGTCATTTATTTTTGTGACGTTATGTATTTTGTGACGTAAATAATATTTTGTGACGTCATTTATTTTTGTGACGTTATGTATTTTGTGACGTCATTTATTTTTGTGACGTTAAGTATTTTGTGACGTCATTTATTTTTGTGACGTTATGTATTTTGTGACGTCATTTATTTTTGTGACGTTATGTTTTTGTGACGTTATGTATTTTGTGACGTCATTTATTTTTGTGACGTTATGTATTTTGTGACGTAAATAATATTTTGTGACGTCATTTATTTTTGTGACGTTATGTATTTTGTGACGTCATTTATTTTTGTGACGTTATGTATTTTGTGACGTCATTTATTTTTCTGACGTTATGTATTTTGTGACGTCATTTATTTTTGTGACGTTATGTATTTTGTGACGTTATGTATTTTGTGACGTTATGTATTTTGTGACGTTATGTATTTTGTGAAGTAATTAATATTTTGTGACGTCATTTATTTTTGTGACGTTATGTATTTTGTAACGTCATTTATTTTTGTGACGTTATGTATTTTGTGACGTTATGTATTTTGTGACGTAATTTATTTTTGTGACGTTATGTATTTTGTGACGTCATTTATTTTTGTGACGTTATGTATTTTGTGACGTTATGTATTTTATGACGTCATTTATTTTTGTGACGTTATGTATTTTGTGACGTCATTTATTTTTGTGACGTTATGTATTTTGTGACGTCATTTATTTTTGTGACGTTATGTTTTTGTGACGTTACGTATTTTGTGACGTCATTTATTTTTGTGACGTTATGTATTTTGTGACGTAATTAATAATTTGTGACGTCATTTATTTTTGTGACGTTATGTATTTTGTGACGTCTTTTTTTTGTAACATTATGTATTTTGTGACGTCATTTATTTTTGTGACGTTATGTATTTTGTGACGTCATTTATTTTTGTGACGTTAAGTTTTTGTGACGTTATGTATTTTGTGACGTCATTTATTTTTGTGACGTTATGTATTTTGTAACGTAATTAATAATTTGTGACGTCATTTATTTTTGTGACGTTATGTATTTTGTGACGTCTTTTTTTGTGACGTTATGTATTTTGTGACGTCATTTTTTGTGACGTTATGTATTTTGTGACGTCTTTTTTTGTGACGTTATGTATTTTGTGACGTAATTAATTTTTGTGACGTCATTTATTTTTGTGAAGTTATGTATTTTGTGACTTAATTAATTTTTGTGACGTCATTTATTTTTGTGACGTTATGTATTTTGTGACGTCATTTATTTTTGTGACGTTATGTATTTTGTGACGTCATTTATTTTTGTAACGTTATGTATTTTGTGACGTCATTTATTTTTTGACGTTATGTATTTTGTGACGCCATTTATGTTTGTGACGTTATGTATTTTGTGACGTTATGTATTTTGTGACGTAATTCATTTTTGTGACGTTATGTATTTTGTGACTTAATTAATTTTTGTGACGTCATTTATTTTTGTGACGTTATGTATTTTGTGACGTCATTTATTTTTGTGACGTTATGTACTTTGTGACGTCATTTATTTTTGTGACGTTATGTATTTTGTGACGTCATTTATTTTTTTGACGTTATGTATTTTGTGACGTAATTTATTTTTGTGACGTTATGTATTTTTTTACGTCATTTATTTTGTGACGTTATGCATTTTGTGACGTGATTAATATTTTGTGACGTCATTTATTTTTGTGACGTTATGTATTTTGTGACGTTTTGTATTTTGTGACGTCATTTATTTTTGTGACGTTATGTATTTTGTGACGTAATTTTTTTGTGACGTTATGTATTTTGTGACGTCATTTATTTTTGTGACGTTATGTATTTTGTGACGTCATTTATTTTTGAAACGTTATGTATTTTTTAACGTCATTTATTTTTGTGACGTTATGGATTTGTGACGTCATTTATTTTTGTGACGTTATGTTTTTGTGACGTTATGTATTTTTGTGACGTCATTTATTTTTGTGACGTTATGTATTTTGTGACGTAATTAATATTTTGTGACGTCATTTATTTTTAAGACGTTATGTATTTTGTGACGTCATTTATTTTTGTGACGTTATGTATTTTTTGACGTCATTTATTTTTGTGACGTTATGTATTTTGTGACGTTATGTATTTTATGACGTCATTTATTTTTGTGACGTTATGTATTTTCTGACGTCATTTATTTTTGTGACGTTATGTATTTTGTGACGTCATTTATTTTTGTGACGTTATGTATTTTGTGACGTCATTTATTTTTGTGACGTTATGTATTTTGTGACGTTATGTATTTTGTGACGTTATTCATTTTTATGACGTTATGTATTTTGTGACGTTATGTATTTTGTGACGTCATTTATTTTTGTGACGTTATGTATTTTGTGACGTAAATAATATTTTGTGACGTCATTTATTTTTGTGACGTTATGTATTTTGTGACGTCATTTATTTTTGTGACGTTATGTATTTTGTGACGTCATTTATTTTTGTGACGTCATTTATTTTTGTGACGTTAGGTATTTTGTGACGTAATTAATAATTTGTGACGTCATTTATTTTTGTGACGTTATGTATTTTGTGACGTCTTTTTTGTGACGTTATGTAATTTGTGACGTCATTTTTTTGTGACGTTATGTATTTTGTGACGTCATTTGTTTTTGTGACGTTATGTATTTTGTTACGTCATTTATTTTTGTGACGTTATGTATTTTGTGACGTCATTTATTTTTGTGACGTTATGTATTTTGTGACGTAATTAATTTTTGTGACGTCATTTATGTTTATGAAGTTATGTATTTTGTGACTTAATTAATTTTTATGACGTCATTTATTTTTGTGACGTTATGTATTTTGTGACTTAATTAATTTTTGTGACGTCATTTATTTTTGTGACGTTATGTATTTTGTGACGTTTTGTATTTTGTGACGTCATTTATTTTTGTGACGTTATGTATTTTGTGACGTAATTTTTCTTGTGACGTTATGTATTTTGTGACGTCATTTATTTTTGTGACGTTATGTATTTTGTGACGTCATTTATTTTTGAAACGTTATGTATTTTTTAACGTCATTTATTTTTGTGACGTTATGTATTTGTGACGTCATTTATTTTTGTGACGTTATGTTTTTGTGACGTTATGTATTTTGTGACGTCATTTATTTTTGTGACGTTATGTATTTTGTGACGTAATTAATATTTTGTGACGTCATTTATTTTTAAGACGTTATGTATTTTGTGACGTCATTTATTTTTGTGACGTTATGTATTTTGTGACGTCATTTATTTTTGTGACGTTATGTATTTTGTGATGTTATGTATTTTATGACGTCATTTATTTTTGTGACGTTATGTATTTTCTGACGTCATTTATTTTTGTGACGTTATGTATTTTGTGACGTCATTTATTTTTGTGACGTTATGTATTTTGTGACGTCATTTATTTTTGTGACGTTATGTATTTTGTGACGTTATGTATTTTGTGACGTTATTTATTTTTATGACGTTATGTATTTTGTGACGTTATGTATTTTGTGACGTCATTTATTTTTGTGACGTTATGTATTTTGTGACGTAAATAATATTTTGTGACGTCATTTATTTTTGTGACGTTATGTATTTTGTGACGTCTTTTTTTTGTAACATTATGTATTTTGTGACGTCATTTATTTTTGTGACGTTATGTATTTTGTGACGTCATTTATTTTTGTGACGTTAAGTTTTTGTGACGTTATGTATTTTGTGACGTCATTTATTTTTGTGACGTTATGTATTTTGTAACGTAATTAATAATTTGTGACGTCATTTATTTTTGTGACGTTATGTATTTTGTGACGTCTTTTTTTGTGACGTTATGTATTTTGTGACGTCATTTTTTGTGACGTTATGTATTTTGTGACGTCTTTTTTTGTGACGTTATGTATTTTGTGACGTAATTAATTTTTGTGACGTCATTTATTTTTGTGAAGTTATGTATTTTGTGACTTAATTAATTTTTGTGACGTCATTTATTTTTGTGACGTTATGTATTTTGTGACGTCATTTATTTTTGTGACGTTATGTATTTTGTGACGTCATTTATTTTTGTAACGTTATGTATTTTGTGACGTCATTTATTTTTTGACGTTATGTATTTTGTGACGCCATTTATGTTTGTGACGTTATGTATTTTGTGACGTTATGTATTTTGTGACGTAATTCATTTTTGTGACGTTATGTATTTTGTGACTTAATTAATTTTTGTGACGTCATTTATTTTTGTGACGTTATGTATTTTGTGACGTCATTTATTTTTGTGACGTTATGTACTTTGTGACGTCATTTATTTTTGTGACGTTATGTATTTTGTGACGTCATTTATTTTTTTGACGTTATGTATTTTGTGACGTAATTTATTTTTGTGACGTTATGTATTTTTTTACGTCATTTATTTTGTGACGTTATGCATTTTGTGACGTGATTAATATTTTGTGACGTCATTTATTTTTGTGACGTTATGTATTTTGTGACGTTTTGTATTTTGTGACGTCATTTATTTTTGTGACGTTATGTATTTTGTGACGTAATTTTTTTGTGACGTTATGTATTTTGTGACGTCATTTATTTTTGTGACGTTATGTATTTTGTGACGTCATTTATTTTTGAAACGTTATGTATTTTTTAACGTCATTTATTTTTGTGACGTTATGGATTTGTGACGTCATTTATTTTTGTGACGTTATGTTTTTGTGACGTTATGTATTTTTGTGACGTCATTTATTTTTGTGACGTTATGTATTTTGTGACGTAATTAATATTTTGTGACGTCATTTATTTTTAAGACGTTATGTATTTTGTGACGTCATTTATTTTTGTGACGTTATGTATTTTTTGACGTCATTTATTTTTGTGACGTTATGTATTTTGTGACGTTATGTATTTTATGACGTCATTTATTTTTGTGACGTTATGTATTTTCTGACGTCATTTATTTTTGTGACGTTATGTATTTTGTGACGTCATTTATTTTTGTGACGTTATGTATTTTGTGACGTCATTTATTTTTGTGACGTTATGTATTTTGTGACGTTATGTATTTTGTGACGTTATTCATTTTTATGACGTTATGTATTTTGTGACGTTATGTATTTTGTGACGTCATTTATTTTTGTGACGTTATGTATTTTGTGACGTAAATAATATTTTGTGACGTCATTTATTTTTGTGACGTTATGTATTTTGTGACGTCATTTATTTTTGTGACGTTATGTATTTTGTGACGTCATTTATTTTTGTGACGTCATTTATTTTTGTGACGTTAGGTATTTTGTGACGTAATTAATAATTTGTGACGTCATTTATTTTTGTGACGTTATGTATTTTGTGACGTCTTTTTTGTGACGTTATGTAATTTGTGACGTCATTTTTTTGTGACGTTATGTATTTTGTGACGTCATTTGTTTTTGTGACGTTATGTATTTTGTTACGTCATTTATTTTTGTGACGTTATGTATTTTGTGACGTCATTTATTTTTGTGACGTTATGTATTTTGTGACGTAATTAATTTTTGTGACGTCATTTATGTTTATGAAGTTATGTATTTTGTGACTTAATTAATTTTTATGACGTCATTTATTTTTGTGACGTTATGTATTTTGTGACTTAATTAATTTTTGTGACGTCATTTATTTTTGTGACGTTATGTATTTTGTGACGTTTTGTATTTTGTGACGTCATTTATTTTTGTGACGTTATGTATTTTGTGACGTAATTTTTCTTGTGACGTTATGTATTTTGTGACGTCATTTATTTTTGTGACGTTATGTATTTTGTGACGTCATTTATTTTTGAAACGTTATGTATTTTTTAACGTCATTTATTTTTGTGACGTTATGTATTTGTGACGTCATTTATTTTTGTGACGTTATGTTTTTGTGACGTTATGTATTTTGTGACGTCATTTATTTTTGTGACGTTATGTATTTTGTGACGTAATTAATATTTTGTGACGTCATTTATTTTTAAGACGTTATGTATTTTGTGACGTCATTTATTTTTGTGACGTTATGTATTTTGTGACGTCATTTATTTTTGTGACGTTATGTATTTTGTGATGTTATGTATTTTATGACGTCATTTATTTTTGTGACGTTATGTATTTTCTGACGTCATTTATTTTTGTGACGTTATGTATTTTGTGACGTCATTTATTTTTGTGACGTTATGTATTTTGTGACGTCATTTATTTTTGTGACGTTATGTATTTTGTGACGTTATGTATTTTGTGACGTTATTTATTTTTATGACGTTATGTATTTTGTGACGTTATGTATTTTGTGACGTCATTTATTTTTGTGACGTTATGTATTTTGTGACGTAAATAATATTTTGTGACGTCATTTATTTTTGTGACGTTATGTATTTTGTGACGTCATTTATTTTTGTGACGTTAAGTATTTTGTGACGTCATTTATTTTTGTGACGTTATGTATTTTGTGACGTCATTTATTTTTGTGACGTTATGTTTTTGTGACGTTATGTATTTTGTGACGTCATTTATTTTTGTGACGTTATGTATTTTGTGACGTAAATAATATTTTGTGACGTCATTTATTTTTGTGACGTTATGTATTTTGTGACGTCATTTATTTTTGTGACGTTATGTATTTTGTGACGTCATTTATTTTTCTGACGTTATGTATTTTGTGACGTCATTTATTTTTGTGACGTTATGTATTTTGTGACGTTATGTATTTTGTGACGTTATGTATTTTGTGAAGTAATTAATATTTTGTGACGTCATTTATTTTTGTGACGTTATGTATTTTGTAACGTCATTTATTTTTGTGACGTTATGTATTTTGTGACGTTATGTATTTTGTGACGTAATTTATTTTTGTGACGTTATGTATTTTGTGACGTCATTTATTTTTGTGACGTTATGTATTTTGTGACGTTATGTATTTTATGACGTCATTTATTTTTGTGACGTTATGTATTTTGTGACGTCATTTATTTTTGTGACGTTATGTATTTTGTGACGTCATTTATTTTTGTGACGTTATGTTTTTGTGACGTTACGTATTTTGTGACGTCATTTATTTTTGTGACGTTATGTATTTTGTGACGTAATTAATAATTTGTGACGTCATTTATTTTTGTGACGTTATGTATTTTGTGACGTCTTTTTTTTGTAACATTATGTATTTTGTGACGTCATTTATTTTTGTGACGTTATGTATTTTGTGACGTCATTTATTTTTGTGACGTTAAGTTTTTGTGACGTTATGTATTTTGTGACGTCATTTATTTTTGTGACGTTATGTATTTTGTAACGTAATTAATAATTTGTGACGTCATTTATTTTTGTGACGTTATGTATTTTGTGACGTCTTTTTTTGTGACGTTATGTATTTTGTGACGTCATTTTTTTGTGACGTTATGTATTTTGTGACGTCTTTTTTTGTGACGTTATGTATTTTGTGACGTAATTAATTTTTGTGACGTCATTTATTTTTGTGAAGTTATGTATTTTGTGACTTAATTAATTTTTGTGACGTCATTTATTTTTGTGACGTTATGTATTTTGTGACGTCATTTATTTTTGTGACGTTATGTATTTTGTGACGTCATTTATTTTTGTAACGTTATGTATTTTGTGACGTCATTTATTTTTTGACGTTATGTATTTTGTGACGCCATTTATGTTTGTGACGTTATGTATTTTGTGACGTTATGTATTTTGTGACGTAATTCATTTTTGTGACGTTATGTATTTTGTGACTTAATTAATTTTTGTGACGTCATTTATTTTTGTGACGTTATGTATTTTGTGACGTCATTTATTTTTGTGACGTTATGTACTTTGTGACGTCATTTATTTTTGTGACGTTATGTATTTTGTGACGTCATTTATTTTTTTGACGTTATGTATTTTGTGACGTAATTTATTTTTGTGACGTTATGTATTTTTTTACGTCATTTATTTTGTGACGTTATGCATTTTGTGACGTGATTAATATTTTGTGACGTCATTTATTTTTGTGACGTTATGTATTTTGTGACGTAAATTATATTTTGTGACGTCATTTATTTTTGTGACGTTATGTATTTTGTGACGTCATTTATTTTTGTGACGTTATGTATTTTATGACATCATTTATTTTTGTGACGTTATGTATTTTGTGACGTCATTTATTTTTGTGACGTTATGTATTTTGTGACGTCATTTATTTTTGTGACGTTATGTATTTTGTGACGTCATTTATTTTTGTGAAGTTATGTATTTTGTGACGTCATTTATTTTTGTGACGTTATGTATTTTGTGACGTCATTTATTTTTGTGACGTTATGTATTTTGTGACGTCATTTATTTTTTTGACGTTATGTATTTTGTGACGCCATTTATTTTTGTGACGTTATGTATTTTGTGACGTTATGTATTTTGTGACGTAATTTATTTTTGTGACGTTATGTATTTTGTGACTTAATTAATTTTTGTGACGTCATTTATTTTTGTGACGTTATGTATTTTGTGATGTCATTTATTTTTGTAACGTTATGTATTTTGTGACGTCATTTATTTTTGTGACGTTATGTATTTTTTGACGTCATTTATTTTTGTGACGTTATGCATTTTGTGACGTGATTAATATTTTGTGACGTCATTTATTTTTGTGACGTTATGTATTTTGTGACGTAAATTATATTTTGTGACGTCATTTATTTGTGTGACGTTATGTATTTTGTGACGTCATTTATTTTTGTGACGTTATGTATTTTGTGACGTCCTTTTTTTTGACGTTATGTATTTTGTGACGTCATTTATTTTTGTGACGTTATGTATTTTGTGACGTCATTTATTTTTGTGACGTTAAGTATTTTGTGACGTCATTTATTTTTGTGACGTTATGTATTTTGTGACGTTTTGTATTTTGTGACGTCATTTATTTTTGTGACGTTATGCATTTTGTGACGTAATTTTTTTTGTGACGTTATGTATTTTGTGACGTCATTTATTTTTGTGACGTTATGTATTTTGTGACGTCATTTATTTTTGAAACGTTATGTATTTTTTAACGTCATTTATTTTTGTGACGTTATGTATTTGTGACGTCATTTATTTTTGTGACGTTATGTTTTTGTGACGTTATGTATTTTGTGACGTCATTTATTTTTGTGACGTTATGTATTTTGTGACGTAATTAATATTTTGTGACGTCATTTATTTTTAAGACGTTATGTATTTTGTGACGTCATTTATTTTTGTGACGTTATGTATTTTGTGACGTCATTTATTTTTGTGACGTTATGTATTTTGTGACGTTATGTATTTTATGACGTCATTTATTTTTGTGACGTTATGTATTTTCTGACGTCATTTATTTTTGTGACGTTATGTATTTTGTGACGTCATTTATTTTTGTGACGTTATGTATTTTGTGAGGTCATTTATTTTTGTGACGTTATGTATTTTGTGACGTTATGTATTTTGTGACGTTATTTATTTTTATGACGTTATGTATTTTGTGACGTTATGTATTTTGTGACGTCATTTATTTTTGTGACGTTATGTATTTTGTGACGTAAATAATATTTTGTGACGTCATTTATTTTTGTGACGTTATGTATTTTGTGACGTCATTTATTTTTGTGACGTTAAGTATTTTGTGACGTCATTTATTTTTGTGACGTTATGTATTTTGTGACGTCATTTATTTTTGTGACGTTATGTTTTTGTGACGTTATGTATTTTGTGACGTCATTTATTTTTGTGACGTTATGTATTTTGTGACGTAATTAATAATTTGTGACGTCATTTATTTTTGTGACGTTATGTATTTTGTGACGTCTTTTTTGTGACGTTATGTAATTTGTGACGTCATTTTTTTGTGACGTTATGTATTTTGTGACGTCATTTATTTTTGTGACGTTATGTATTTTGTTACGTCATTTATTTTTGTGACGTTATGTATTTTGTGACGTCATTTATTTTTGTAACGTTATGTATTTTGTGACGTAATTAATTTTTGTGACGTCATTTATGTTTATGAAGTTATGTATTTTGTGACTTAATTAATTTTTATGACGTCATTTATTTTTGTGACGTTATGTATTTTGTGACGTCATTTATTTTTGTGACGTTAAGTATTTTGTGACGTCATTTATTTTTGTGACGTTATGTATTTTGTGACGTTTTGTATTTTGTGACGTCATTTATTTTTGTGACGTTATGTATTTTGTGACGTAATTTTTTTTGTGACGTTATGTATTTTGTGACGTCATTTATTTTTGTGACGTTATGTATTTTGTGACGTCATTTATTTTTGAAACGTTATGTATTTTTTAACGTCATTTATTTTTGTGACGTTATGTATTTGTGACGTCATTTATTTTTGTGACGTTATGTTTTTGTGACGTTATGTATTTTGTGACGTCATTTATTTTTGTGACGTTATGTATTTTGTGACGTAATTAATATTTTGTGACGTCATTTATTTTTAAGACGTTATGTATTTTGTGACGTCATTTTTTTTTGTGACGTTATGTATTTTGTGACGTCATTTATTTTTGTGACGTTATGTATTTTGTGACGTTATGTATTTTATGACGTCATTTATTTTTGTGACGTTATGTATTTTCTGACGTCATTTATTTTTGTGACGTTATGTATTTTGTGACGTCATTTATTTTTGTGACGTTATGTATTTTGTGACGTCATTTATTTTTGTGACGTTATGTATTTTGTGACGTTATGTATTTTGTGACGTTATTTATTTTTATGACGTTATGTATTTTGTGACGTTATGTATTTTGTGACGTCATTTATTTT
Organism: Flexamia atlantica; assembly: GCA_035578135.1. Taxonomy (NCBI): domain Eukaryota; kingdom Metazoa; phylum Arthropoda; class Insecta; order Hemiptera; family Cicadellidae; genus Flexamia; species Flexamia atlantica. Next base: position 1,026,807 of record JAQJVK010000083.1, read on the forward strand.
TGTGACGTTATGTATTTTGTGACGTAAATAATATTTTGTGACGTCATTTATTTTTGTGACGTTATGTATTTTGTGACGTCATTTATTTTTGTGACGTTAAGTATTTTGTGACGTCATTTATTTTTGTGACGTTATTTATTTTGTGACGTCATTTATTTTTGTGACGTTATGTTTTTGTGACGTTATGTATTTTGTGACGTCATTTATTTTTGTGACGTTATGTATTTTGTGACGTAATTAATAATTTGTGACGTCATTTATTTTTGTGACGTTATGTATTTTGTGACGTCTTTTTTGTGACGTTATGTAATTTGTGACGTCATTTTTTTGTGACGTTATGTTTTTGTGACGTTATGTATTTTGTGACGTCATTTATTTTTGTGACGTTATGTATTTTGTGACGTCATTTATTTTTGTGACGTTATGTATTTTGTGACGTAATTAATAATTTGTGACGTCATTTATTTTTGTGACGTTATGTATTTTGTGACGTCTTTTTTGTGACGTTATGTAATTTGTGACGTCATTTTTTTGTGACGTTATGTTTTTGTGACGTTATGTAATTTGTGACGTCATTTTTTTGTGACGTTATGTTTTTGTGACGTTATGTATTTTGTGACGTCATTTATTTTTGTGACGTTATGTATTTTGTGACGTAATTAATTTTTGTGACGTCATTTATGTTTATGAAGTTATGTATTTTGTGACTTAATTAATTTTTATGACGTCATTTATTTTTGTGACGTTATGTATTTTGTGACTTAATTAATTTTTGTGACGTCATTTATTTTTGTGACGTTATGTATTTTGTGACGTAATTTTTCTTGTGACGTTATGTATTTTGTGACGTCATTTATTTTTGTGACGTTATGTATTTTGTGACGTCATTTATTTTTGAAACGTTATGTATTTTTTAACGTCATTTATTTTTGTGACGTTATGTATTTGTGACGTCATTTATTTTTGTGACGTTATGTTTTTGTGACGTTATGTATTTTGTGACGTCATTTATTTTTGTGACGTTATGTATTTTGTGACGTAATTAATATTTTGTGACGTCATTTATTTTTAAGACGTCATGTATTTTGTGACGTCATTTATTTTTGTGACGTTATGTATTTTGTGACGTCATTTATTTTTGTGACGTTATGTATTTTGTGACGTTATGTATTTTATGACGTCATTTATTTTTGTGACGTTATGTATTTTCTGACGTCATTTATTTTTGTGACGTTATGTATTTTGTGACGTCATTTATTTTTGTGCGTTATGTATTTTGTGACGTCATTTATTTTTGTGACGTTATGTATTTTGTGACGTTATGTATTTTGTGACGTTATTTATTTTTATGACGTTATGTATTTTTGTGACGTTATGTATTTTGTGACGTCATTTATTTTTGTGACGTTATGTATTTTGTGACGTAAATAATATTTTGTGACGTCATTTATTTTTGTGACGTTATGTATTTTGTGACGTCATTTATTTTTGTGACGTTAAGTATTTTGTGACGTCATTTATTTTTGTGACGTTATGTATTTTGTGACGTCATTTATTTTTGTGACGTTATGTTTTTGTGACGTTATGTATTTTGTGACGTCATTTATTTTTGTGACAATATGTATTTTGTGACGTAATTAATAATTTGTGACGTCATTTATTTTTGTGACGTTATGTATTTTGTGACGTCTTTTTTGTGAAGTTATGTAATTTGTGACGTCATTTTTTTGTGACGTTATGTATTTTGTGACGTCATTTATTTTTGTGACGTTATGTATTTTGTTACGTCATTTATTTTTGTGACGTTATGTATTTTGTGACGTCATTTATTTTTGTGACTTTTTTTTTTTGACGTAATTAATTTTTGTGACGTCATTTATGTTTATGAAGTTATGTATTTTGTGACTTAATTAATTTTTATGACGTCATTTATTTTTGTGACGTTATGTATTTTGTGACGTCATTTATTTTTGTGACGTTAAGTATTTTGTGACGTCATTTATTTTTCTGACGTTATGTATTTTGTGACGTTTTGTATTTTGTGACGTCATTTATTTTTGTGACGTTATGTATTTTGTGACGTAATTTTTTTGTGACGTTATGTATTTTGTGACGTCATTTATTTTTGTGACGTTATGTATTTTGTGACGTCATTTATTTTTGAAACGTTATGTATTTTTTAACGTCATTTATTTTTGTGACGTTATGGATTTGTGACGTCATTTATTTTTGTGACGTTATGTTTTTGTGACGTTATGTATTTTGTGACGTCATTTATTTTTGTGACGTTATGTATTTTGTGACGTAATTAATATTTTGTGACGTCATTTATTTTTAAGACGTTATGTATTTTGTGACGTCATTTATTTTTGTGACGTTATGTATTTTTTGACGTCATTTATTTTTGTGACGTTATGTATTTTGTGACGTTATGTATTTTATGACGTCATTTATTTTTGTGACGTTATGTATTTTCTGACGTCATTTATTTTTGTGACGTTATGTATTTTGTGACGTCATTTATTTTTGTGACGTTATGTATTTTGTGACGTCATTTATTTTTGTGACGTTATGTATTTTGTGACGTTATGTATTTTGTGACGTTATTTATTTTTATGACGTTATGTATTTTGTGACGTTATGTATTTTGTGACGTCATTTATTTTTGTGACGTTATGTATTTTGTGACGTAAATAATATTTTGTGACGTCATTTATTTTTGTGACGTTATGTATTTTGTGGCGTCATTTATTTTTGTGACGTTATGTATTTTGTGACGTCATTTATTTTTGTGACGTCATTTATTTTTGTGACGTTATGTATTTTGTGACGTAATTAATAATTTGTGACGTCATTTATTTTTGTGACGTTATGTATTTTGTGACGTCTTTTTTGTGACGTTATGTAATTTGTGACGTCATTTTTTTGTGACGTTATGTATTTTGTGACGTCATTTGTTTTTGTGACGTTATGTATTTTGTTACGTCATTTATTTTTGTGACGTTATGTATTTTGTGACGTCATTTATTTTTGTGACGTTATGTATTTTGTGACGTAATTAATTTTTGTGACGTCATTTATGTTTATGAAGTTATGTATTTTGTGACTTAATTAATTTTTATGACGTCATTTATTTTTGTGACGTTATGTATTTTGTGACTTAATTAATTTTTGTGACGTCATTTATTTTTGTGACGTTATGTATTTTGTGACGTTTTGTATTTTGTGACGTCATTTATTTTTGTGACGTTATGTATTTTGTGACGTAATTTTTCTTGTGACGTTATGTATTTTGTGACGTCATTTATTTTTGTGACGTTATATATTTTGTGACGTCATTTATTTTTGAAACGTTATGTATTTTTTAACGTCATTTATTTTTGTGACGTTATGTATTTGTGACGTCATTTATTTTTGTGACGTTATGTTTTTGTGACGTTATGTATTTTGTGACGTCATTTATTTTTGTGACGTTATGTATTTTGTGACGTAATTAATATTTTGTGACGTCATTTATTTTTAAGACGTTATGTATTTTGTGACGTCATTTATTTTTGTGACGTTATGTATTTTGTGACGTCATTTATTTTTGTGACGTTATGTATTTTGTGATAATATGTATTTTATGACGTCATTTATTTTTGTGACGTTATGTATTTTCTGACGTCATTTATTTTTGTGACGTTATGTATTTTGTGACGTCATTTATTTTTGTGACGTTATGTATTTTGTGACGTCATTTATTTTTGTGACGTTATGTATTTTGTGACGTTATGTATTTTGTGACGTTATTTATTTTTATGACGTTATGTATTTTGTGACGTTATGTATTTTGTGACGTCATTTATTTTTGTGACGTTATGTATTTTGTGACGTAAATAATATTTTGTGACGTCATTTATTTTTGTGACGTTATGTATTTTGTGACGTCATTTATTTTTGTGACGTTATGTATTTTGTTACGTCATTTATTTTTGTGACGTTATGTATTTTGTGACGTCATTTATTTTTGTGACGTTATGTATTTTGTGACGTAATTAATTTTTGTGACGTCATTTATGTTTATGAAGTTATGTATTTTGTGACTTAATTAATTTTTATGACGTCATTTATTTTTGTGACGTTATGTATTTTGTGACGTCATTTATTTTTGTGACGTTAAGTATTTTGTGACGTCATTTATTTTTGTGACGTTATGTATTTTGTGACGTTTTGTATTTTGTGACGTCATTTATTTTTGTGACGTTATGTATTTTGTGACGTAATTTTTTTTGTGACGTTATGTATTTTGTGACGTCATTTATTTTTGTGACGTTATGTATTTTGTGACGTCATTTATTTTTGAAACGTTATGTATTTTTTAACGTCATTTATTTTTGTGACGTTATGTATTTGTGACGTCATTTATTTTTGTGACGTTATGTTTTTGTGACGTTATGTATTTTGTGACGTCATTTATTTTTGTGACGTTATGTATTTTGTGACGTAATTAATATTTTGTGACGTCATTTATTTTTAAGACGTTATGTATTTTGTGACGTCATTTATTTTTGTGACGTTATGTATTTTGTGACGTCATTTATTTTTGTGACGTTATGTATTTTGTGACGTTATGTATTTTATGACGTCATTTATTTTTGTGACGTTATGTATTTTCTGACGTCATTTATTTTTGTGAGGTTATGTATTTTGTGACGTCATTTATTTTTGTGACGTTATGTATTTTGTGACGTCATTTATTTTTGTGACGTTATGTATTTTGTGACGTTATGTATTTTGTGACGTTATTTATTTTTATGACGTTATGTATTTTGTGACGTTATGTATTTTGTGACGTCATTTATTTTTGTGACGTTATGTATTTTGTGACGTAAATAATATTTTGTGACGTCATTTATTTTTGTGACGTTATGTATTTTGTGACGTCATTTATTTTTGTGACGTTAAGTATTTTGTGACGTCATTTATTTTTGTGACGTTATGTATTTTGTGACGTCATTTATTTTTGTGACGTTATGTTTTTGTGACGTTATGTATTTTGTGACGTCATTTATTTTTGTGACGTTATGTATTTTGTGACGTAATTAATAATTTGTGACGTCATTTATTTTTGTGACGTTATGTATTTTGTGACGTCTTTTTTGTGACGTTATGTAATTTGTGACGTCATTTTTTTGTGACGTTATGTATTTTGTGACGTCATTTATTTTTGTGACGTTATGTATTTTGTTACGTCATTTATTTTTGTGACGTTATGTATTTTGTGACGTCATTTATTTTTGTGACGTTATGTATTTTGTGACGTAATTAATTTTTGTGACGTCATTTATGTTTATGAAGTTATGTATTTTGTGACTTAATTAATTTTTATGACGTCATTTATTTTTGTGACGTTATGTATTTTGTGACTTAATTAATTTTTGTGACGTCATTTATTTTTGTGACGTTATGTATTTTGTGACGTTTTGTATTTTGTGACGTCATTTATTTTTGTGACGTTATGTATTTTGTGACGTAATTTTTTTGTGACGTTATGTATTTTGTGACGTCATTTATTTTTGTGACGTTATGTATTTTGTGACGTCATTTATTTTTGAAACGTTATGTATTTTTTAACGTCATTTATTTTTGTGACGTTATGTATTTGTGACGTCATTTATTTTTGTGACGTTATGTTTTTGTGACGTTATGTATTTTGTGACGTCATTTATTTTTGTGACGTTATGTATTTTGTGACGTAATTAATATTTTGTGACGTCATTTATTTTTAAGACGTTATGTATTTTGTGACGTCATTTATTTTTGTGACGTTATGTATTTTGTGACGTCATTTATTTTTGTGACGTTATGTATTTTGTGACGTTATGTATTTTATGACGTCATTTATTTTTGTGACGTTATGTATTTTCTGACGTCATTTATTTTTGTGACGTTATGTATTTTGTGACGTCATTTATTTTTGTGACGTTATGTATTTTGTGACGTCATTTATTTTTGTGACGTTATGTATTTTGTGACGTTATGTATTTTGTGACGTTATTTATTTTTATGACGTTATGTATTTTGTGACGTTATGTATTTTGTGACGTCATTTATTTTTGTGACGTTATGTATTTTGTGACGTAAATAATATTTTGTGACGTCATTTATTTTTGTGACGTTATGTATTTTGTGACGTCATTTAGTTTTGTGACGTTAAGTATTTTGTGACGTCATTTATTTTTGTGACGTTATGTATTTTGTGACGTCATTTATTTTTGTGACGTTATGTTTTTGTGACGTTATGTATTTTGTGACGTCATTTATTTTTGTGACGTTATGTATTTTGTGACGTAATTAATAATTTGTGACGTCATTTATTTTTGTGACGTTATGTATTTTGTGACGTCTTTTTTGTGACGTTATGTAATTTGTGACGTCATTTTTTTGTGACGTTATGTATTTTGTGACGTCATTTATTTTTGTGACGTTATGTATTTTGTTACGTCATTTATTTTTGTGACGTTATGTATATTGTGACGTCATTTATTTTTGTGACGTTATGTATTTTGTGACGTAATTAATTTTTGTGACGTCATTTATGTTTATGAAGTTATGTATTTTGTGACTTAATTAATTTTTATGACGTCATTTATTTTTGTGACGTTATGTATTTTGTGACTTAATTAATTTTTGTGACGTCATTTATTTTTGTGACGTTATGTATTTTGTGACGTCATTTATTTTTGTGACGTTATGTATTTTGTGACGCTATTTATTTTTGTGACGTTATGAATTTTGTGACGTCATTAATGTTTGGGACGTTATGTATTTTGTGACGTCATTTATTTTTGTGACATTATGTATTTTGTGACGTAATTAATTTTAGTGACGTCATTTATTTTTGTGAAGTTATGTATTTTGTGACGTCATTAATTTTTTTGACGTTATGTATTTTGTGACGTCATTTATTTTTGTGACGTTATGTATTTTGTGACGTCATTTATTTTTGTGACGTTATGTATTTTGTGACGTCATTTATTTTTTTGACGTTATGTATTTTGTGACGCCATTTATTTTTGTGACGTTATGTATTTTGTGACGTTATGTATTTTGTGACGTAATTTATTTTTGTGACGTTATGTATTTTGTGACTTTATTAATTTTTGTGACGTCATTTATTTTTGTGACGTTATGTATTTTGTGACGTCATTTATTTTTGTGACGTTATGTATTTTGTGAAGTCATTTATTTTTGTGACGTTATGTATTTTTTGACGTCATTTATTTTTGTGACGTTATGCGTTTTGTGACGTGATTAATATTTTGTGACGTCATTTATTTTTGTGACGTTATGTATTTTGTGACGTATATTATATTTTGTGACGTCATTTATTTTTGTGACGTTATGTATTTTGTGACGTCATTTATTTTTGTGACGTTATGTATTTTGTGACGTCATTTATTTTTGTGACGTTATGTATTTTGTGACGTCATTTATTTTTGTGACGTTATGTATTTTGTGACGTCATTTATTTTTGTGACGTTATGCATTTTGTGACGTGATTAATATTTTGTGACGTCATTTATTTTTGTGACGTTATGTATTTTGTGACGTAAATTATATTTTGTGACGTCATTTATTTTTGTGACGTTATGTATTTTGTGACGTCATTTATTTTTGTGACGTTATGTATTTTGTGACGTCATTTATTTTAGTGACGTTATGTATTTTGTGACGTCATTTATTTTTGTGACGTTATGTATTTTGTGACGTCATTTATTTTAGTGACGTTATGTATTTTGTGACGTCATTTATTTTTGTGACGTTAAGTATTTTGTGACGTCATTTATTTTTGTGACGTTATGTATTTTGTTACGTCATTTATTTTTGTGACGTTATGTATTTTGTGACGTTTTGTATTTTGTGACGTCATTTATTTTTGTGACGTTATGTATTTTGTGACGTAATTTATTTTTGTGACGTTATGTATTTTTGACGTCATTTATTTTTGTGACGTTATGTATTTTGTGACGTCATTTATTTTTGTAACGTTATGTATTTTGTGACGTCATTTATTTTTGTGACGTTATGTATTTTGTGACGTCATTTATTTTTTTGACGTTATGTATTTTGTGACGCCATTTATTTTTGTGACGTTATGTATTTTGTGACGTTATGTATTTTGTGACGTAATTTATTTTTGTGACGTTATGTATTTTGTGACTTAATTAATTTTTGTGACGTCATTTATTTTTGTGACGTTATGTATTTTGTGACGTCATTTATTTTTGTGACGTTATGTATTTTGTGACGTTATGTATTTTTTGACGTCATTTATTTTTGTGAAGTTATGCATTTTGTGACGTGATTAATATTTTGTGACGTTATGTATTTTGTGACGTCATTTTTTTGACGTTATGTATTTTGTGACGCCATTTATTTTTGTGACGTCATGTATTTTGTGACGTCATTTATTTTTTTGACGTTATGTATTTTGTGACTTAATTAATTTTTGTGACGTCATTTATTTTTGTGACGTTATGTATTTTGTGACGTCATTTATTTTTGTGACGTTATGTATTTTGTGACGTCATTTATTTTTGTGAGGTTATGTATTTTGTGACGTCATTTTTTTTGACGTTATGTATTTTGTGACGCCATTTATTTTTGTGACGTTATGTATTTTGTGACGTTATGTATTTTGTGACGTAATTTATTTTTGTGACGTTATGTATTTTGTGACTTAATTAATTTTTTGACGTCATTTATTTTTGTGACGTTATGCATTTTGTGACGTGATTAATATTTTGTGACGTCATTTATATTTGTGATGTTATGTATTTTGTGACGTCATTTTTTTTGTGACGTTATGTATTTTTTGATGTAATTAATATTTTGTGACGTCATTTATTTCTGTGACGTTATGTATTTTGTGACGTAATTAATATATTGTGACGTCATTTATTTTTGTGACGTTATGTATTTTTTGACGTCTTTTTTTGTGACGTTATGTATTTTGTGACGTCATTTTTTTGTGACGTTATGTATTTTGTGACGTCATTTATTTTTGTTACGTTATGTATTTTGTGACGCCATTTATTTTTGTGACGTTATGTATTTTGTGACGTAATTTATTTTTGTGACGTTATGTATTTTGTGACGTCATTTATTTTTGTGACGTTATGTATTTTGTGACGTCATTTATTTTTGTGACGTTATGTATTTTGTGACGTAATTTATATTTGTGACGTTATGTATTTTGTGACGTAAATAATATTTTGTGACGTCATTTATTTTTGTGACGTTATGTATTTTGTGACGTCATTTATTTTTGTGACGTTAAGTATTTTGTGACGTCATTTATTTTTGTGACGTTATGTATTTTGTGACGTCATTTATTTTTGTGACGTTATGTTTTTGTGACGTTATGTATTTTGTGACGTCATTTATTTTTGTGACGTTATGTATTTTGTGACGTAATTAATAATTTGTGACGTCATTTATTTTTGTGACGTTATGTATTTTGTGACGTCTTTTTTGTGACGTTATGTAATTTGTGACGTCATTTTTTTGTGACGTTATGTATTTTGTGACGTCATTTACTTTTGTGACGTTATGTATTTTGTTACGTCATTTATTTTTGTGACGTTATGTATTTTGTGACGCCATTTATTTTTGTGACGTTATGTATTTTGTGACGTAATTAATTTTTGTGACGTCATTTATGTTTATGAAGTTATGTATTTTGTGACTTAATTAATTTTTATGACGTCATTTATTTTTGTGACGTTATGTATTTTGTGACTTAATTAATTTTTGTGACGTCATTTATTTTTGTGACGTTATGTATTTTGTGACGTCATTTATTTTTGTGACGTTATGTATTTTGTGACGCTATTTATTTTTGTGACGTTATGAATTTTGTGACGTCATTAATGTTTGGGACGTTATGTATTTTGTGACGTCATTTATTTTTGTGACATTATGTATTTTGTAACGTAATTAATTTTTGTGACGTCATTTATTTTTGTGAAGTTATGTATTTTGTGACGTCATTAATTTTTTTGACGTTATGTATTTTGTGACGTCATTTATTTTTGTGACGTTATGTATTTTGTGACGTCATTTATTTTTGTGACGTTATGTATTTTGTGACGTCATTTATTTTTTTGACGTTATGTATTTTGTGACGCCATTTATTTTTGTGACGTTATGTATTTTGTGACGTTAAGTATTTTGTGACGTAATTTATTTTTGTGACGTTATGTATTTTGTGACTTAATTAATTTTTGTGACGTCATTTATTTTTGTGACGTTATGTATTTTGGGACGTCATTTATTTTTGTGACGTTATGTATTTTGTGAAGTCATTTATTTTTGTGACGTTATGTATTTTTTGACGTCATTTATTTTTGTGACGTTATGCATTTTGTGACGTGATTAATATTTTGTGACGTCATTTATTTTTGTGACGTTATGTATTTTGTGACGTATATTATATTTTGTGACGTCATTTATTTTTGTGACGTTATGTATTTTGTGACGTCATTTATTTTTGTGACGTTATGTATTTTGTGACGTCATTTATTTTTGTGACGTTATGTATTTTGTGACGTCATTTATTTTTGTGACGTTATGTATTTTGTGACGTCATTTATTTTAGTGACGTTATGTATTTTGTGACGTCATTTATTTTTGTGACGTTAAGTATTTTGTGACGTCATTTATTTTTGTGACGTTATGTATTTTGTTACGTCATTTATTTTTGTGACGTTATGTATTTTGTGACGTTTTGTATTTTGTGACGTCATTTATTTTTGTGACGTTATGTATTTTGTGACGTAATTTATTTTTGTGACGTTATGTATTTTGTGACGTCATTTATTTTTGTGACGTTATGTATTTTGTGACGTCATTTATTTTTGTAACGTTATGTATTTTGTGACGTCATTTATTTTTTTGACGTTATGTATTTTGTGACGCCATTTATTTTTGTGACGTTATGTATTTTGTGACGTTATGTATTTTGTGACGTAATTTATTTTTGTGACGTTATGTATTTTGTGACGTCATTTATTTTTGTGACGTTATGTATTTTGTGACGTTATGTATTTTTTGACGTCATTTATTTTTGTGACGTTATGCATTTTGTGACGTGATTAATATTTTGTGACGTTATGTATTTTGTGACGTCATTTTTTTGACGTTATGTATTTTGTGACGCCATTTATTTTGGTGACGTCATGTATTTTGTGACGTCATTTATTTTTTTGACGTTATGTATTTTGTGAGTTAATTAATTTTTGTGACGTCATTTATTTTTGTGACGTTATGTATTTTGTGACGTCATTTATTTTTGTGACGTTATGTATTTTGTGACGTCATTTATTTTTGTGAGGTTATGTATTTTGTGACGTCATTTTTTTTGACGTTATGTATTTTGTGACGCCATTTATTTTTGTGACGTTATGTATTTTGTGACGTTATGTATTTTGTGACGTAATTTATTTTTGTGACGTTATGTATTTTGTGACTTAATTAATTTTTTGACGTCATTTATTTTTGTGACGTTATGCATTTTGTGACGTGATTAATATTTTGTGACGTCATTTATTTTTGTGATGTTATGTATTTTGTGACGTCATTTTTTATGTGACGTTATGTATTTTATGATGTAATTAATATTTTGTGACGTCATTTATTTCTGTGACGTTATGTATTTTGTGACGTAATTAATATATTGTGACGTCATTTATTTTTGTGACGTTATGTATTTTTTGACGTCTTTTTTTTGTGACGTTATGTATTTTGTGACGTCATTTTTTTGTGACGTTATGTATTTTGTGACGTCATTTATTTTTGTTACGTTATGTATTTTGTGGCGCCATTTATTTTTGTGACGTTATGTATTTTGTGACGTAATTTATTTTTGTGACGTTATGTATTTTGTGACGTCATTTATTTTTGTGACGTTATGTATTTTGTGACGTCATTTATTTTTGTGACGTTATGTATTTTGTGACGTCATTTATTTTTGTGACGTTATGTATTTTGTGACGTCATTTATTTTTGTGTCGTTATGTATTTTGTGACGCCATTTATTTTTGTGACGTTATGTATTTTGTGACGTCATTTATTTTTGTGACGTTATGTATTTTGTGACGTCATTTATTTTTGTGACGTTATGTTTTTGTGACGTTATGTATTTTGTGACGTCATTTATTTTTGTGACGTTATGTATTTTGTGACGTAATTAATAATTTGTGACGTCATTTATTTTTGTGACGTTATGTATTTTGTGACGTCTTTTTTGTGACTTTATGTATTTTGTTACGTCATTTATTTTTGTGACGTTATGTATTTTGTGACGTCATTTATTTTTGTGACGTTATGTATTTTGTGACGTAATTAATTTTTGTGACGTCATTTATGTTTATGAAGTTATGTATTTTGTGACTTAATTAATTTTTATGACGTCATTTATTTTTGTGACGTTATGTATTTTGTGACTTAATTAATTTTTGTGACGTCATTTATTTTTGTGACGTTATGTATTTTGTGACGTCATTTATTTTTGTGACGTTATGTATTTTGTGACGCTATTTATTTTTGTGACGTTATGAATTTTGTGACGTCATTAATGTTTGGGACGTTATGTATTTTGTGACGTCATTTATTTTTGTGACATTATGTATTTTGGACCGTAATTAATTTTTGTGACGTCATTTATTTTTGTGAAGTTATGTATTTTGTGACGTCATTAATTTTTTTGACGTTATGTATTTTGTGACGTCATTTATTTTTGTGACGTTATGTATTTTGTGACGTCATTTATTTTTGTGACGTTATGTATTTTGTGACGTCATTTATTTTTTTGACGTCATGTATTTTGTGACGCCATTTATTTTTGTGACGTTATGTATTTTGTGACGTTAAGTATTTTGTGACGTAATTTATTTTTGTGACGTTATGTATTTTGTGACTTAATTAATTTTTGTGACGTCATTTATTTTTGTGACGTTATGTATTTTGGGACGTCATTTATTTTTGTGACGTTATGTATTTTGTGAAGTCATTTATTTTTGTGACGTTATGTATTTTTTGACGTCATTTATTTTTGTGACGTTATGCATTTTGTGACGTGATTAATATTTTGTGACGTCATTTATTTTTGTGACGTTATGTATTTTGTGACGTATATTATATTTTGTGACGTCATTTATTTTTGTGACGTTATGTATTTTGTGACGTCATTTATTTTTGTGACGTTATGTATTTTGTGACGTCATTTATTTTTGTGACGTTATGTATTTTGTGACGTCATTTATTTTTGTGACGTTATGTATTTTGTGACGTCATTTATTTTTGTGACGTTATGCATTTTGTGACGTGATTAATATATTGTGACGTCATTTATTTTTGTGACGTTATGTATTTTGTGACGTAAATTATATTTTGTGACGTCATTTATTTTTGTGACGTTATGTATTTTGTGACGTCATTTATTTTTGTGACGTTATGTATTTTGTGACGTCATTTATTTTAGTGACGTTATGTATTTTGTGACGTCATTTATTTTTGTGACGTTATGTATTTTGTGACGTCATTTATTTTAGTGACGTTATGTATTTTGTGACGTCATTTATTTTTGTGACGTTAAGTATTTTGTGACGTCATTTATTTTTGTGACGTTATGTATTTTGTGACGTAATTTATTTTTGTGACGTTATGTATTTTGTGACGTCATTTATTTTTGTGACGTTATGTATTTTGTGACGTCATTTATTTTTGTAACGTTATGTATTTTGTGACGTCATTTATTTTTGTGACGTTATGTATTTTGTGACGTCATTTATTTTTTTGACGTTATGTATTTTGTGACGCCATTTATTTTTGTGACGTTATGTATTTTGTGACGTTATGTATTTTGTGACGTAATTTATTTTTGTGACGTTATGTATTTTGTGACTTAATTAATTTTTGTGACGTCATTTATTTTTGTGACGTTATGTATTTTGTGACGTCATTTATTTTTGTGACGTTATGTATTTTGTGACGTTATGTATTTTTTGACGTCATTTATTTTTGTGACGTTATGCATTTTGTGACGTGATTAATATTTTGTGACGTTATGTATTTTGTGACGTCATTTTTTTGACGTTATGTATTTTGTGACGCCATTTATTTTGGTGACGTCATGTATTTTGTGACGTCATTTATTTTTTTGACGTTATGTATTTTGTGACTTAATTAATTTTTGTGACGTCATTTATTTTTGTGACGTTATGTATTTTGTGACGTCATTTATTTTTGTGACGTTATGTATTTTGTGACGTCATTTATTTTTGTGAGGTTATGTATTTTGTGACGTCATTTTTTTTGACGTTATGTATTTTGTGACGCCATTTATTTTTGTGACGTTATGTATTTTGTGACGTTATGTATTTTGTGACGTAATTTATTTTTGTGACGTTATGTATTTTGTGACTTAATTAATTTTTTGACGTCATTTATTTTTGTGACGTTATGCATTTTGTGACGTGATTAATATTTTGTGACGTCATTTATTTTTGTGATGTTATGTATTTTGTGACGTCATTTTTTATGTGACGTTATGTATTTTGTGATGTAATTAATATTTTGTGACGTCATTTATTTCTGTGACGTTATGTATTTTGTGACGTAATTAATATATTGTGACGTCATTTATTTTTGTGACGTTATGTATTTTTTGACGTCTTTTTTTGTGACGTTATGTATTTTGTGACGTCATTTTTTTGTGACGTTATGTATTTTGTGACGTCATTTATTTTTGTTACGTTATGTATTTTGTGGCGCCATTTATTTTTGTGACGTTATGTATTTTGTGACGTCATTTATTTTTGTGACGTTATGTATTTTGTGACGTCATTTATTTTTGTGACGTTATGTATTTTGTGACGTCATTTATTTTTGTGTCGTTATGTATTTTGTGACGTCATTTATTTTTGTGACGTTATGTATTTTGTGACGTCATTTATTTTTGTGACGTTATGTATTTTGTGACGTAATTAATATTTTGTGACGTCATTTATTTTTGTGACGTTATGTATTTTGTGACGTCATTTATTTTTGTGACGTTATGTATTTTGTGACGTTATGTATTTTGTGACGTCATTTATTTTTGTGACGTTATGTATTTTGTGACGTCATTTATTTTTGTGACGTTATGTATTTTGTGACGTTATGTATTTTATGACGTCATTTATTTTTGTGACGTTATGTATTTTGTGACGTCATTTATTTTTGTGACGTTATGTATTTTGTGACGTCATTTATTTTTGTGACGTTATGTTTTTGTGACGTTACGTATTTTGTGATGTCATTTATTTTTGTGACGTTATGTATTTTGTGACGTAATTAATAATTTGTGACGTCATTTATTTTTGTGACGTTATGTATTTTGTGACGTCTTTTTTTGTGACATTATGTATTTTGTGACGTCATTTATTTTTGTGACATTATGTATTTTGTGACGTCATTTATTTTTGTGACGTTATGTTTTTGTGACGTTATGTATTTTGTGACGTCATTTATTTTTGTGACGTTATGTATTTTGTGACGTAATTAATAATTTGTGACGTCATTTATTTTTGTGACGTTATGTATTTTGTGACGTCTTTTTTTGTGACGTTATGTATTTTGTGACGTCATTTTTTTGTGACGTTATGTATTTTGTGACGTCATTTATTTTTGTGACGTTATGTATTTTGTTACGTCATTTATTTTTGTGACGTTATGTATTTTGTGACGTCATTTATTTTTGTGACGTTATGAATTTTGTGACGTAATTAATTTTTGTGACGTCATTTATTTTCGTGAAGTTATGTATTTTGTGACTTAATTAATTTTTGTGACGTCATTTATTTTTGTGACGTTATGTATTTTGTGACGTAATTTTTTTTGTGACGTTATGTATTTTGTGACGTCATTTATTTTTGTGACGTTATGTATTTTGTAACGTCATTTATTTTTGAAACGTTATGTATTTTGTAACGTCATTTATTTTTGTGACGTTATGTATTTTGTGACGTCATTTATTTTTGTGACGTTATGTTTTTGTGACGTTATGTATTTTGTGACGTCATTTATTTTTGTGACGTTATGTAATTTGTGACGTAATTAATACTTTGTGACGTCATTTATTTTTAAGACGTTATGTATTTTGTGACGTCATTTATTTTTGTGACGTTATGTATTTTGTGACGTCATTTATTTTTTTGACGTTATGTATTTTGTGACGTTATGTATTTTATGACGTCATTTATTTTTGTGACGTTATGTATTTTGTGACGTCATTTATTTTTGTGACGTTATGTATTTTGTGACGTCATTTATTTTTGTGACGTTATGTATTTTGTGACGTCATTTATTTTTGTGACGTTATGTATTGTTTGACGTTATGTATTTTGTGACGTTATTTATTTTTATGACGTTATGTATTTTGTGACGTTATGTATTTTGTGACGTCATTTATTTTTGTGACGTTATGTATTTTGTGACGTAATTAATATTTTGTGACGTCATTCATTTTTGTGACGTTATGTACTTTGTGACGTCATTTATTTTTGTGACGTTATGTATTTTGTGACGTAATTTATTTTTGTGACGTTATGTATTTTGTGACGTCATTTATTTTTGTGACGTTATGTTTTTGTGACGTTATGTATTTTGTGACGTCATTTATTTTTGTGACGTTATGTATTTTGTGACGTAATTAATTATTTGTGACGTCATTTATTTTTGTGACGTTATGTATTTTGTGACGTCTTTTTTGTGACGTTATGTAATTTGTGACGTCATTTTTTTGTGACGTTATGTATTTTGTGACGTCATTTATTTTTGTGACGTTATGTATTTTGTTACGTCATTTATTTTTGTGAAGTTATGTATTTTGTGACGTCATTTATTTTTGTGACGTTATGTATTTTGTGACGTCATTTATTTTTGTGACGTTATGTATTTTGTGACGTCATTTATTTTTTTGACGTTATGTATTTTGTGACGCCATTTATTTTTGTGACGTTATGTATTTTGTGACGTTATGTATTTTGTGACGTAATTTATTTTTGTGACGTTATGTATTTTGTGACTTAATTAATTTTTGTGACGTCATTTATTTTTGTGACGTTATGTATTTTGTGACGTCATTTATTTTTGTGACGTTATGTATTTTGTGACGTTATGTATTTTTTGACGTCATTTATTTTTGTGACGTTATGCATTTTGTGACGTGATTAATATTTTGTGACGTTATGTATTTTGTGACGTCATTTTTTTGACGTTATGTATTTTGTGACGCCATTTATTTTTGTGACGTCATGTATTTTGTGACGTCATTTATTTTTTTGACGTTATGTATTTTGTGACTTAATTAATTTTTGTGACGTCATTTATTTTTGTGACGTTATGTATTTTGTGACGTCATTTATTTTTGTGACGTTATGTATTTTGTGACGTCATTTATTTTTGTGAGGTTATGTATTTTGTGACGTCATTTTTTTGACGTTATGTATTTTGTGACGCCATTTATTTTTGTGACGTTATGTATTTTGTGACGTTATGTATTTTGTGACGTAATTTATTTTTGTGACGTTATGTATTTTGTGACTTAATTAATTTTTTGACGTCATTTATTTTTGTGACGTTATGCATTTTGTGACGTGATTAATATTTTGTGACGTCATTTATTTTTGTGATGTTATGTATTTTGTGACGTCATTTTTTATGTGACGTTATGTATTTTGTGATGTAATTAATATTTTGTGACGTCATTTATTTCTGTGACGTTATGTATTTTGTGACGTAATTAATATATTGTGACGTCATTTATTTTTGTGACGTTATGTATTTTTTGACGTCTTTTTTTTGTGACGTTATGTATTTTGTGACGTCATTTTTTTGTGACGTTATGTATTTTGTGACGTCATTTATTTTTGTTACCTTATGTATTTTGTGACGCCATTTATTTTTGTGACGTTATGTATTTTGTGACGTAATTTATTTTTGTGACGTTATGTATTTTGTGACGTCATTTATTTTTGTGACGTTATGTATTTTGTGACGTCATTTATTTTTGTGACGTTATGTATTTTGTGACGTCATTTATTTTTGTGACGTTATGTATTTTGTGACGTCATTTATTTTTGTGTCGTTATGTATTTTGTGACGTCATTTATTTTTGTGACGTTATGTATTTTGTGACGTCATTTATTTTTGTGAAGTTATGTATTTTGTGACGTTATGTATTTTGTGACGTCATTTATTTTTGTGACGTTATGTATTTTGTGACGTAATTAATATTTTGTGACGTCATTTATTTTTGTGACGTTATGTATTTTGTGACGTTATGTATTTTATGACGTCATTTATTTTTGTGACGTTATGTATTTTGTGACGTCATTTATTTTTGTGACGTTATGTATTTTGTGACGTCATTTATTTTTGTGACGTTATGTTTTTGTGACGTTACGTATTTTGTGACGTCATTTATTTTTGTGACGTTATGTATTTTGTGACGTAATTAATAATTTGTGACGTCATTTATTTTTGTGACGTTATGTATTTTGTGACGTCTTTTTTTGTGACATTATGTATTTTGTGACGTCATTTATTTTTGTGACATTATGTATTTTGTGACGTCATTTATTTTTGTGACGTTATGTTTTTGTGACGTTATGTATTTTGTGACGTCATTTATTTTTGTGACGTTATGTATTTTGTGACGTAATTAATAATTTGTGACGTCATTTATTTTTGTGACGTTATGTATTTTGTTACGTCTTTTTTTGTGACGTTATGTATTTTGTGACGTCATTTTTTTGTGACGTTATGTATTTTGTGACGTCATTTATTTTTGTTACGTTATGTATTTTGTTACGTCATTTATTTTTGTGACGTTATGTATTTTGTGACGTCATTTATTTTTGTGACGTTATGAATTTTGTGACGTAATTAATTTTTGTGACGTCATTTATTTTTGTGAAGTTATGTATTTTGTGACTTAATTAATTTTTGTGACGTCATTTATTTTTGTGACGTTATGTATTTTGTGACGTAATTTTTTTTGTGACGTTATGTATTTTGTGACGTCATTTATTTTTGTGACGTTATGTATTTTGTAACGTCATTTATTTTTGAAACGTTATGTATTTTGTAACGTCATTTATTTTTGTGACGTTATGTATTTTGTGACGTCATTTATTTTTGTGACGTTATGTTTTTGTGACGTTATGTATTTTGTGACGTCATTTATTTTTGTGACGTTATGTAATTTGTGACGTAATTAATACTTTGTGACGTCATTTATTTTTAAGACGTTATGTATTTTGTGACGTCATTTATTTTTGTGACGTTATGTATTTTGTGACGTCATTTATTTTTTTGACGTTATGTATTTTGTGACGTTATGTATTTTATGACGTCATTTATTTTTGTGACGTTATGTATTTTGTGACGTCATTTATTTTTGTGACGTTATGTATTTTGTGACGTCATTTATTTTTGTGACGTTATGTATTTTGTGACGTCATTTATTTTTGTGACGTTATGTATTTTGTGACGTTATGTATTTTGTGACGTTATTTATTTTTATGACGTTATGTATTTTGTGACGTTATGTATTTTGTGACGTCATTTATTTTTGTGACGTTATGTATTTTGTGACGTAATTAATATTTTGTGACGTCATTTATTTTTGTGACGTTATGTATTTTGTGACGTCATTTATTTTTGTGACGTTATGTATTTTGTGACGTCATTTATTTTTGTGACGTTATGTATTTTGTGACGTCATTTATTTTTGTGACGTTATGTTTTTGTGACGTTATGTATTTTGTGACGTCATTTATTTTTGTGACGTTATGTATTTTGTGACGTAATTAATAATTTGTGACGTCATTTATTTTTGTGACGTTATGTATTTTGTGACGTCTTTTTTGTGACGTTATGTAATTTGTGACGTCATTTTTTTGTGACGTTATGTATTTTGTGACGTCATTTATTTTTGTGACGTTATGTATTTTGTTACGTCATTTATTTTTGTGAAGTTATGTATTTTGTGACGTCATTTATTTTTGTGACGTTATGTATTTTGTGACGTAATTAATTTTTGTGACGTCATTTATGTTTATGAAGTTATGTATTTTGTGACTTAATTAATTTTTGTGACGTCATTTATTTTTGTGACGTTATGTATTTTGTGACTTAATTAATTTTTGTGACGTCATTTATTTTTGTGACGTTATGTATTTTGTGACGTCATTTATTTTTGTGACGTTATGTATTTTGTGACGCTATTTATTTTTGTGACGTTATGAATTTTGTGAGGTCATTAATGTTTGGGACGATATGTATTTTGTGACGTCATTTATTTTTGTGACATTATGTATTTTGTGACGTAATTAATTTTTGTGACGTCATTTATTTTTGTGAAGTTATGTATTTTGTGACTTTATTAATTTTTGTGACGTCATTTATTTTTGTGACGTTATGTATTTTGTGACGTCATTTATTTTTGTGACGTTATGTATTTTGTGACGTCATTTATTTTTGTGACGTAATGTATTTTGTGACGTCATTTATTTTTGTGACGTTATGTATTTTGTGACGTCATTTATTTTTGTGACGTTATGTATTTTGTGACGTCATTTATTTTTGTGACGTTATGTATTTTGTGACGTCATTTATTTTGTGAGGTTATGTATTTTGTGACGTCATTTTTTTTGACGTTATGTATTTTGTGACGCCATTTATTTTTGTGACGTTATGTATTTTGTGACGTTATGTATTTTGTGACGTAATTTATTTTTGTGACGTTATGTATTTTGTGACTTAATTAATTTTTTGACGTCATTTATTTTTGTGACGTTATGTATTTTGTGACGTCATTTATTTTTGTGACGTTATGTATTTTGTGACGTCATTTATTTTTGTGTCGTTATGTATTTTGTGACGTCATTTATTTTTGTGACGTTATGTATTTTGTGACGTCATTTATTATTGTGACGTTATGTATTTTGTGACGTCATTTATTTTTGTGACGTTATGTATTTTGTGACGTAATTAATATTTTGTGACGTCATTTATTTTTGTGACGTTATGTATTTTGTGACGTCATTTATTTTTGTGACGTTATGTATTTTGTGACGTTATGTATTTTGTGACGTCATTTATTTTTGTGACGTTATGTATTTTGTGACGTCATTTATTTTTGTGACGTTATGTATTTTGTGACGTTATGTATTTTATGACGTCATTTATTTTTGTGACGTTATGTATTTTGTGACGTCATTTATTTTTGTGACGTTATGTATTTTGTGACGTCATTTATTTTTGTGACGTTATGTTTTTGTGACGTTACGTATTTTGTGACGTCATTTATTTTTGTGACGTTATGTATTTTGTGACGTAATTAATAATTTGTGACGTCATTTATTTTTGTGACGTTATGTATTTTGTGACGTCTTTTTTTGTGACATTATGTATTTTGTGACGTCATTTATTTTTGTGACATTATGTATTTTGTGACGTCATTTATTTTTGTGACGTTATGTTTTTGTGACGTTATGTATTTTGTGACGTCATTTATTTTTGTGACGTTATGTATTTTGTGACGTAATTAATAATTTGTGACGTCATTTATTTTTGTGACGTTATGTATTTTGTGACGTAATTTTTTTTGTGACGTTATGTATTTTGTGACGTCATTTTTTTGTGACGTTATGTATTTTGTGACGTCATTTATTTTTGTTACGTTATGTATTTTGTTACGTCATTTTTTTTGTGACGTTATGTATTTTGTGACGTCATTTATTTTTGTGACGTTATGAATTTTGTGACGTAATTAATTTTTGTGACGTCATTTATTTTTGTGAAGTTATGTATTTTGTGACTTAATTAATTTTTGTGACGTCATTTATTTTTGTGACGTTATGTATTTTGTGACGTAATTTTTTTTGTGACGTTATGTATTTTGTGACGTCATTTATTTTTGTGACGTTATGTATTTTGTAACGTCATTTATTTTTGAAACGTTATGTATTTTGTAACGTCATTTATTTTTGTGACGTTATGTATTTTGTGACGTCATTTATTTTTGTGACGTTATGTAATTTGTGACGTAATTAATACTTTGTGACGTCATTTATTTTTAAGACGTTATGTATTTTGTGACGTCATTTATTTTTGTGACGTTATGTATTTTGTGACGTCATTTATTTTTTTGACGTTATGTATTTTGTGACGTTATGTATTTTATGACGTCATTTATTTTTGTGACGTTATGTATTTTGTGACGTCATTTATTTTTGTGACGTTATGTATTTTGTGACGTCATTTATTTTTGTGACGTTATGTATTTTGTGACGTCATTTATTTTTGTGACGTTATGTATTTTGTGACGTTATGTATTTTGTGACGTTATTTATTTTTATGACGTTATGTATTTTGTGACGTTATGTATTTTGTGACGTCATTTATTTTTGTGACGTTATGTATTTTGTGACGTAATTAATATTTTGTGACGTCATTTATTTTTGTGACGTTATGTATTTTGTGACGTCATTTATTTTTGTGACGTTATGTATTTTGTGACGTCATTTATTTTTGTGACGTTATGTATTTTGTGACGTCATTTATTTTTGTGACGTTATGTTTTTGTGACGTTATGTATTTTGTGACGTCATTTATTTTTGTGACGTTATGTATTTTGTGACGTAATTAATAATTTGTGACGTCATTTATTTTTGTGACGTTATGTATTTTGTGACGTCTTTTTTGTGACGTTATGTAATTTGTGACGTCATTTTTTTGTGACGTTATGTATTTTGTGACGTCATTTATTTTTGTGACGTTATGTATTTTGTTACGTCATTTATTTTTGTGAAGTTATGTATTTTGTGACGTCATTTATTTTTGTGAAGTTATGTATTTTGTGACGTAATTAATATTTTGTGACGTCATTTATTTTTGTGACGTTATGTATTTTGTGACGTCATTTATTTTTGTGACGTTATGTATTTTGTGACGTCATTTATTTTTGTGACGTTATGTATTTTGTGACGTCATTTATTTTTGTGACGTTATGTTTTTGTGACGTTATGTATTTTGTGACGTCATTTATTTTTGTGACGTTATGTATTTTGTGACGTAATTAATAATTTGTGACGTCATTTATTTTTGTGACGTTATGTATTTTGTGACGTCTTTTTTGTGACGTTATGTAATTTGTGACGTCATTTTTTTGTGACGTTATGTATTTTGTGACGTCATTTATTTTTGTGACGTTATGTATTTTGTTACGTCATTTATTTTTGTGAAGTTATGTATTTTGTGACGTCATTTATTTTTGTGACGTTATGTATTTTGTGACGTAATTAATTTTTGTGACGTCATTTATGTTTATGAAGTTATGTATTTTGTGACTTAATTAATTTTTGTGACGTCATTTATTTTTGTGACGTTATGTATTTTGTGACTTAATTAATTTTTGTGACGTCATTTATTTTTGTGACGTTATGTATTTTGTGACGTCATTTATTTTTGTGACGTTATGTATTTTGTGACGCTATTTATTTTTGTGACGTTATGAATTTTGTGAGGTCATTAATGTTTGGGACGATATGTATTTTGTGACGTCATTTATTTTTGTGACATTATGTATTTTGTGACGTAATTAATTTTTGTGACGTCATTTATTTTTGTGAAGTTATGTATTTTGTGACTTTATTAATTTTTGTGACGTCATTTATTTTTGTGACGTTATGTATTTTGTGACGTTATGTATTTTGTGACGTCATTTATTTTTGTGACGTTATGTATTTTGTGAAGTCATTTATTTTTGTGACGTTATGTATTTTTTGACGTCATTTATTTTTGTGACGTTATGCATTTTGTGACGTGATTAATATTTTGTGACGTCATTTATTTTTGTGACGTTATGTATTTTGTGACGTATATTATATTTTGTGACGTCATTTATTTTTGTGACGTTATGTATTTTGTGACGTCATTTATTTTTGTGACGTTATGTATTTTGTGACGTCATTTATTTTTGTGACGTTATGTATTTTGTGACGTCATTTATTTTTGTGACGTTATGTATTTTGTGACGTCATTTATTTTTGTGACGTTATGCATTTTGTGACGTGATTAATATTTTGTGACGTCATTTATTTTTGTGACGTTATGTATTTTGTGACGTAAATTATATTTTGTGACGTCATTTATTTTTGTGACGTTATGTATTTTGTGACGTCATTTATTTTTGTGACGTTATGTATTTTGTGACGTCATTTATTTTAGTGACGTTATGTATTTTGTGACGTCATTTATTTTTGTGACGTTATGTATTTTGTGACGTCATTTATTTTTGTGACGTTATGTATTTTGTGACGTCATTTATTTTTGTGACGTTAAGTATTTTGTGACGTCATTTATTTTTGTGACGTTATGTATTTTGTTACGTCATTTATTTTTGTGACGTTATGTATTTTGTGACGTTTTGTATTTTGTGACGTCATTTATTTTTGTGACGTTATGTATTTTGTGACGTCATTTGTTTTTGTGACGTTATGTATTTTGTGACGTCATTTATTTTTTTGACGTTATGTATTTTGTGACGCCATTTATTTTTGTGACGTTATGTATTTTGTGACTTAATTAATTTTTGTGACGTCATTTATTTTTGTGACGTTATGTATTTTGTGACGTCATTTATTTTTGTGACGTTATGTATTTTGTGACGTCATTTATTTTTGTGACGTTATGTATTTTTTGACGTCATTTATTTTTGTGACGTTATGCATTTTGTGACGTGATTAATATTTTGTGACGTTATGTATTTTGTGACGTCATTTTTTTGACGTTATGTATTTTGTGACGCCATTTATTTTTGTGACGTTATGTATTTTGTGACGTCATTTATTTTTTTGACGTTATGTATTTTGTGACTTAATTAATTTTTGTGACGTCATTTATTTTTGTGACGTTATGTATTTTGTGACGTCATTTATTTTTGTGACGTTATGTATTTTGTGACGTCATTTATTTTTGTGAGGTTATGTATTTTGTGACGTCATTTTTTTTGACGTTATGTATTTTGTGACGCCATTTATTTTTGTGACGTTATGTATTTTGTGACGTAATTTATTTTTGTGACGTTATGTATTTTGTGACTTAATTAATTTTTTGACGTCATTTATTTTTGTGACGTTATGCATTTTGTGACGTGATTAATATTTTGTGACGTCATTTAATTTTGTGATGTTATGTATTTTGTGACGTCATTTTTTTTGTGACGTTATGTATTTTGTGATGTAATTAATATTTTGTGACGTCATTTATTTCTGTGACGTTATGTATTTTGTGACGTAATAAATATATTGTGACGTCATTTATTTTTGTGACGTTATGTATTTTGTGACGTTTTTTTTTGTGACGTTATGTATTTTGTGACGTCATTTTTTTGTGACGTTATGTATTTTGTGACGTGATTAATATTTTGTGACGTCATTTATTTTTGTGACGTTAAGTATTTTGTGACGTCATTTATTTTTGTGACGTTATGTATTTTGTTACGTCATTTATTTTTGTGACGTTATGTATTTTGTGACGTTTTGTATTTTGTGACGTCATTTATTTTTGTGACGTTATGTATTTTGTGACGTCATTTTTTTGTGACGTTATGTTTTTTGTGACATTATTTTTTTTTGTGACGTTATGTATTTTTTTACGTCATTTATTTTGTGACGTTATGCATTTTGTGACGTGATTAATATTTTGTGACGTCATTTATTTTTGTGACGTTATGTATTTTGTGACGTAAAATATATTTTGTGACGTAATTTATTTTTGTGACGTTATGTATTTTGTGACGTCATTTATTTTTGTGACGTTATGTATTTTGTGACATCATTTATTTTTGTGACGTTATGTATTTTGTGACGTAATTTTTTTTGTGACGTTATGTATTTTGTGACGTCATTTATTTTTGTGACGTTATGTATTTTGTGACGTCATTTATTTTTGTGACGTTATGTATTTTGTGACGTCATTTATTTTTGTGACGTTATGTATTTTGTGACGTCATTTATTTTTGTGACGTTATGTATTTTGTGACGTCATTTATTTTTTTGACGTTATGTATTTTGTGACGCCATTTATTTTTGTGACGTTATGTATTTTGTGACGTTATGTATTTTGTGACGTAATTTATTTTTGTGACGTTATGTATTTTGTGACTTAATTAATTTTTGTGACGTCATTTATTTTTGTGACGTTATGTATTTTTTGACGTCATTTATTTTTGTGACGTTATGCATTTTGTGACGTGATTAATATTTTGTGACGTCATTTATTTTTGTGACGTTATGTATTTTGTGACGTAAATTATATTTTGTGACGTCATTTATTTTTGTGACGTTATGTATTTTGTGACGTCATTTATTTTTGTGACGTTATGTATTTTGTGACGTCATTTATTTTTGTGACGTTATGTATTTTGTGACGTCATTTATTTTTGTGACGTTATGTATTTTGTGACGTCATTTATTTTTGTGACGTTATGTATTTTGTGACGTCATTTATTTTTGTGACGTTATGTATTTTGTGACGTCATTTATTTTTGTGACGTTAAGTATTTTGTGACGTCATTTATTTTTGTGACGTTATGTATTTTGTTACGTCATTTATTTTTGTGACGTTATGTATTTTGTGACGTTTTGTATTTTGTGACGTCATTTATTTTTGTGACGTTATGTATTTTGTGACGTCATTTTTTTGTGACGTTATGTTTTTTGTGACATTATTTTTTTTGTGACGTTATGTATTTTGTGACGTCATTTATTTTTGTGACGTTATGTATTTTGTGATGTAATTAATATTTTGTGACGTCATTTATTTCTGTGACGTTATGTATTTTGTGACGTAATTAATATTTTGTGACGTCATTTATTTTTGTGACGTTATGTATTTTGTGACTTAATTAATTTTTGTGACGTCATTTATTTTTGTGACGTTATGTATTTTTTGACGTCATTTATTTTTGTGACGTTATGTATTTTGTGACGCCATTTATTTTTGTGACGTTATGTATTTTGTGACTTAATTAATTTTTGTGACGTCATTTATTTTTGTGACGTTATGTATTTTGTGACGTCATTTATTTTTGTGACGTTATGTATTTTGTGACGTCATTTATTTTTGTGACGTTATGTATTTTGTGACGTTTTGTATTTTGTGACGTCATTTATTTTTGTGACGTTATGTATTTTGTGACGTCATTTTTTTGTGACGTTATGTTTTTTGTGACATTATTTTTTTTGTGACGTTATGTATTTTGTGACGTCATTTATTTTTGTGACGTTATGTATTTTGTGATGTAATTAATATTTTGTGACGTCATTTATTTCTGTGACGTTATGTATTTTGTGACGTAATTAATATTTTGTGACGTCATTTATTTTTGTGACGTTATGTATTTTGTGACTTAATTAATTTTTGTGACGTCATTTATTTTTGTGACGTTATGTATTTTTTGACGTCATTTATTTTTGTGACGTTATGTATTTTGTGACGCCATTTATTTTTGTGACGTTATGTATTTTGTGACTTAATTAATTTTTGTGACGTCATTTATTTTTGTGACGTTATGTATTTTGTGACGTCATTTATTTTTGTGACGTTATGTATTTTGTGACGTCATTTATTTTTGTGACGTTATGTATTTTGTGACGTCATTTATTTTTTGACGTTATGTATTTTGTGACGCCATTTATGTTTGTGACTTTATGTATTTTGTGACGTTATGTATTTTGTGACGTAATTCAATTTGTGACGTTATGTATTTTGTGACGTCATTTATTTTTGTGATGTTATGTATTTTGTGACGTCATTTATTTTTGTGACGTTATGTATTTTGTGACGTCATTTATTTTTTTGACGTTATGTATTTTGTGACGTAATTTATTTTTGTGACGTTATGTATTTTGTGACGTCATTTATTTTTGTGACGTTATGTATTTTTTTACGTCATTTATTTTGTGACGTTATGCATTTTGTGACGTGATTAATATTTTGTGACGTCATTTATTTTTGTGACGTTATGTATTTTGTGACGTAAAATATATTTTGTGACGTCATTTATTTTTGTGACGTTATGTATTTTGTGACGTCATTTATTTTTGTGACGTTATGTATTTTGTGACATCATTTATTTTTGTGACGTTATGTATTTTGTGACGTCATTTATTTTTGTGACGTTATGTATTTTGTGATGTCATTTATTTTTGTGACGTTATGTATTTTGTGACGTCATTTATTTTTTTGACGTTATGTATTTTGTGACGTCATTTATTTTTGTGACGTTATGTATTTTGTGACGTCATTTATTTTTGTGACGTTATGTATTTTGTGACGTCATTTATTTTTTTGACGTTATGTATTTTGTGACGCCATTTATTTTTGTGACGTTATGTATTTTGTGACGTTATGTATTTTGTGACGTAATTTATTTTTGTGACGTTATGTATTTTGTGACTTAATTAATTTTTGTGACGTCATTTATTTTTGTGACGTTATGTATTTTGTGACGTCATTTATTTTTGTGACGTTATGTATTTTGTGACGTCATTTATTTTTGTGACGTTATGTATTTTTTGACGTCATTTATTTTTGTGACGTTATGCATTTTGTGACGTGATTAATATTTTGTGACGTCATTTATTTTTGTGACGTTATGTATTTTGTGACGTAAATTATATTTTGTGACGTCATTTATTTTTGTGACGTTATGTATTTTGTGACGTCATTTATTTTTGTGACGTTATGTATTTTGTGACGTCATTTATTTTTGTGACGTTATGTATTTTATGACGTCATTTATTTTTGTGACGTTATGTATTTTGTGACGTCATTTATTTTTGTGACGTTATGTATTTTGTGACGTCATTTATTTTTGTTACGTTAAGTATTTTGTGACGTCATTTATTTTTGTGACGTTATGTATTTTGTTACGTCATTTATTTTTTTGACGTTATGTATTTTGTGACATCATTTATTTTTGTGACGTTATGTTTTTGTGACGTTATGTATTTTGTGACGTCATTTATTTTTGTGACATTATGTATTTTGTGACGTAATTAATATTTTGTGACGTCATTTATTTTTAAGACGTTATGTATTTTGTGACGTCTTTTTTTTGTGACGTTATGTATTTTGTGACGTCATTTTTTGTGACGTTATGTATTTTGTGACGTCATTTATTTTTGTGACGTTATGTATTTTGTGACATCATTTATTTTTGTGACGTTATGTATTTTATGACGTCATTTATTTTTTTGACGTTATGTATTTTGTGACTTAATTAATTTTTGTGACGTCATTTATTTTTGTGACGTTATGTATTTTGTGACGTCATTTATTTTTGTGACGTTATGTATTTTGTGACGTCATTTATTTTTGTGACGTTATGTATTTTGTGACGTCATTTTTTTGACGTTATGTATTTTGTGACGCCATTTATTTTTGTGACGTTATGTATTTTGTGACGTTATTTATTTTGTGACGTAATTTATTTTTGTGACGTTATGTATTTTGTGACTTAATTAATTTTTTGACGTCATTTATTTTTGTGACGTTATGCATTTTGTGACGTGATTAATATTTTGTGACGTCATTTATTTTTGTGACGTTATGTTTTTGTGACGTTATGTATTTTGTGACGTCATTTATTTTTGTGACGTTATGTATTTTGTGACGTAATTAATAATTTGTGACGTCATTTATTTTTGTGACGTTATGTATTTTGTGACGTCTTTTTTGTGACGTTATGTAATTTGTGACGTCATTTTTTTGTGACGTTATGTATTTTGTGACGTCATTTATTTTTGTGACGTTATGTATTTTGTTACGTCATTTATTTTTGTGACGTTATGTATTTTGTGACGTCATTTATTTTTGTGACGTTATGTATTTTGTGACGTAATTAATTTTTGTGACGTCATTTATGTTTATGAAGTTATGTATTTTGTGTCTTAATTAATTTTTGTGACGTCATTTATTTTTGTGACGTTATGTATTTTGTGACTTAATTAATTTTTGTGACGTCATTTATTTTTGTGACGTTATGTATTTTGTGACGTCATTTATTTTTGTGACGTTATGTATTTTGTGACGCTATTCATTTTTGTGACGTTATGAATTTTGTGAGGTCATTAATGTTTGGGACGATATGTATTTTGTGACGTCATTTATTTTTGTGACATTATGTATTTTGTGACGTAATTAATTTTTGTGACGTCATTTATTTTTGTGAAGTTATGTATTTTGTGACTTTATTAATTTTTGTGACGTCATTTATTTTTGTGACGTTATGTATTTTGTGACGTCATTTATTTTTGTGACGTAATGTATTTTGTGACGTCATTTATTTTTGTGACGTTATGTATTTTGTGACGTCATTTATTTTTGTGACGTTATGTATTTTGTGACGTCATTTATTTTTGTGACGTTATGTATCTTGTGACGTCATTTATTTTTTTGACGTTATGTATTTTGTGACGCCATTTATTTTTGTGACGTTATGTATTTTGTGACGTTATGTATTTTGTGACGTAATTTATTTTTGTGACGTTATGTATTTTGTGACTTAATTAATTTTTGTGACGTCATTTATTTTTGTGACGTTATGTATTTTGTGACGTTATGTATTTTGTGACGTCATTTATTTTTGTGACGTTATGTATTTTGTGAAGTCATTTATTTTTGTGACGTTATGTATTTTTTGACGTCATTTATTTTTGTGACGTTATGCATTTTGTGACGTGATTAATATTTTGTGACGTCATTTATTTTTGTGACGTTATGTATTTTGTGACGTATATTATATTTTGTGACGTCATTTATTTTTGTGACGTTATGTATTTTGTGACGTCATTTATTTTTGTGACGTTATGTATTTTGTGACGTCATTTATTTTTGTGACGTTATGTATTTTGTGACGTCATTTATTTTTGTGACGTTATGTATTTTGTGACGTCATTTATTTTTGTGACGTTATGCATTTTGTGACGTGATTAATATTTTGTGACGTCATTTATTTTTGTGACGTTATGTATTTTGTGACGTAAATTATATTTTGTGACGTCATTTATTTTTGTGACGTTATGTATTTTGTGACGTCATTTATTTTTGTGACGTTATGTATTTTGTGACGTCATTTATTTTAGTGACGTTATGTATTTTGTGACGTCATTTATTTTTGTGACGTTATGTATTTTGTGACGTCATTTATTTTTGTGACGTTATGTATTTTGTGACGTCATTTATTTTTGTGACGTTAAGTATTTTGTGACGTCATTTATTTTTGTGACGTTATGTATTTTGTTACGTCATTTATTTTTGTGACGTTATGTATTTTGTGACGTTTTGTATTTTGTGACGTCATTTATTTTTGTGACGTTATGTATTTTGTGACGTCATTTGTTTTTGTGACGTTATGTATTTTGTGACGTCATTTATTTTTTTGACGTTATGTATTTTGTGACGCCATTTATTTTTGTGACGTTATGTATTTTGTGACTTAATTAATTTTTGTGACGTCATTTATTTTTGTGACGTTATGTATTTTGTGACGTCATTTATTTTTGTGACGTTATGTATTTTGTGACGTCATTTATTTTTGTGACGTTATGTATTTTTTGACGTCATTTATTTTTGTGACGTTATGCATTTTGTGACGTGATTAATATTTTGTGACGTTATGTATTTTGTGACGTCATTTTTTTGACGTTATGTATTTTGTGACGCCATTTATTTTTGTGACGTTATGTATTTTGTGACGTCATTTATTTTTTTGACGTTATGTATTTTGTGACTTAATTAATTTTTGTGACGTCATTTATTTTTGTGACGTTATGTATTTTGTGACGTCATTTATTTTTGTGACGTTATGTATTTTGTGACGTCATTTATTTTTGTGAGGTTATGTATTTTGTGACGTCATTTTTTTTGACGTTATGTATTTTGTGACGCCATTTATTTTTGTGACGTTATGTATTTTGTGACGTTATGTATTTTGTGACGTAATTTATTTTTGTGACGTTATGTATTTTGTGACTTAATTAATTTTTTGACGTCATTTATTTTTGTGACGTTATGCATTTTGTGACGTGATTAATATTTTGTGACGTCATTTAATTTTGTGATGTTATGTATTTTGTGACGTCATTTTTTTTGTGACGTTATGTATTTTGTGACGTAATAAATATATTGTGACGTCATTTATTTTTGTGACGTTATGTATTTTGTGACGTTTTTTTTTTGTGACGTTATGTATTTTGTGACGTCATTTTTTTGTGACGTTATGTATTTTGTGACGTGATTAATATTTTGTGACGTCATTTATTTTTGTGACGTTAAGTATTTTGTGACGTCATTTATTTTTGTGACGTTATGTATTTTGTTACGTCATTTATTTTTGTGACGTTATGTATTTTGTGACGTTTTGTATTTTGTGACGTCATTTATTTTTGTGACGTTATGTATTTTGTGACGTCATTTTTTTGTGACGTTATGTTTTTTGTGACATTATTTTTTTTGTGACGTTATGTATTTTTTTACGTCATTTATTTTGTGACGTTATGCATTTTGTGACGTGATTAATATTTTGTGACGTCATTTATTTTTGTGACGTTATGTATTTTGTGACGTAAAATATATTTTGTGACGTAATTTATTTTTGTGACGTTATGTATTTTGTGACGTCATTTATTTTTGTGACGTTATGTATTTTGTGACATCATTTATTTTTGTGACGTTATGTATTTTGTGACGTCATTTATTTTTGTGACGTTATGTATTTTGTGACGTCATTTATTTTTGTGACGTTATGTATTTTGTGACGTCATTTATTTTTGTGACGTTATGTATTTTGTGACGTCATTTATTTTTGTGACGTTATGTATTTTGTGACGTCATTTATTTTTGTGACGTTATGTATTTTGTGACGTCATTTATTTTTTTGACGTTATGTATTTTGTGACGCCATTTATTTTTGTGACGTTATGTATTTTGTGACGTTATGTATTTTGTGACGTAATTTATTTTTGTGACGTTATGTATTTTGTGACTTAATTAATTTTTGTGACGTCATTTATTTTTGTGACGTTATGTATTTTTTGACGTCATTTATTTTTGTGACGTTATGCATTTTGTGACGTGATTAATATTTTGTGACGTCATTTATTTTTGTGACGTTATGTATTTTGTGACGTAAATTATATTTTGTGACGTCATTTATTTTTGTGACGTTATGTATTTTGTGACGTCATTTATTTTTGTGACGTTATGTATTTTGTGACGTCATTTATTTTTGTGACGTTATGTATTTTGTGACGTCATTTATTTTTGTGACGTTATGTATTCTGTGACGTCATTTATTTTTGTGACGTTATGTATTTTGTGACGTCATTTATTTTTGTGACGTTATGTATTTTGTGACGTCATTTATTTTTGTGACGTTAAGTATTTTGTGACGTCATTTATTTTTGTGACGTTATGTATTTTGTTACGTCATTTATTTTTGTGACGTTATGTATTTTGTGACGTTATGTATTTTGTGACGTCATTTATTTTTGTGACGTTATGTTTTTGTGACGTTATGTATTTTGTGAAGTAATTTATTTTTGTGACGTTATGTATTTTGTGACGTAATTAATAATTTGTGACGTCATTTATTTTTGTGACGTTATGTATTTTGTGACGTCTTTTTTTGTGACGTTATGTATTTTGTGACGTCATTTTTTGTGACGTTATGTATTTTGTGACGTCATTTATTTTTGTGACGTTATGTATTTTGTTACGTCATTTATTTTTTGACGTTATGTATTTTGTGACGTCATTTATTTTTGTGACGTTATGAATTTTGTGACGTAATTAATTTTTGTGACGTCATTTATTTTTGTGAAGTTATGTATTTTGTGACTTAATTAATTTTTGTGACGTCATTTATTTTTGTGACGTTATGTATTTTGTGACTTAATTAATTTTTTGAGGCCATTTATTTTTGCGACGTTATGTATTTTGTGACGTCATTTATTTTTGTGACGTTATGTATTTTGTGACGTCATTTATTTTTGTGACGTTATGTATTTTGTGACGTCATTTATTTTTGTGACGTTAAGTATTTTGTGACGTCATTTATTTTTGTGACGTTATGTATTTTGTTACGTCATTTATTTTTGTGACGTTATGTATTTTGTGACGTTTTGTATTTTGTGACGTCATTTATTTTTGTGACGTTATGTATTTTGTGACGTCATTTTTTTGTGACGTTATGTTTTTTGTGACATTATTTTTTTTGTGACGTTATGTATTTTGTGACGTCATTTATTTTTGTGACGTTATGTATTTTGTGATGTAATTAATATTTTGTGACGTC
The DNA here is from genome assembly GCA_035578135.1 of Flexamia atlantica. NCBI lineage: Eukaryota > Metazoa > Arthropoda > Insecta > Hemiptera > Cicadellidae > Flexamia > Flexamia atlantica. The sequence continues at coordinate 1,061,266 of JAQJVK010000083.1, forward strand.
ATTTATTTCTGTGACGTTATGTATTTTGTGACGTAATTAATATTTTGTGACGTCATTTATTTTTGTGACGTTATGTATTTTGTGACTTAATTAATTTTTGTGACGTCATTTATTTTTGTGACGTAATGTATTTTTTGACGTAATTTATTTTTGTGACGTTATGTATTTTGTGACGCCATTTATTTTTGTGACGTTATGTATTTTGTGACTTAATTAATTTTTGTGACGTCATTTATTTTTGTGACGTTATGTATTTTGTGACGTCATTTATTTTTGTGACGTTATGTATTTTGTGACGTCATTTATTTTTGTGACGTTATGTATTTTGTGACGTCATTTATTTTTGTGACGTTATGTATTTTGTGACGCCATTTATGTTTGTGACGTTATGTATTTTGTGACGTTATGTATTTTGTGACGTAATTCAATTTGTGACGTTATGTATTTTGTGACGTAATTCAATTTGTGACGTTATGTATTTTGTGACGTCATTTATTTTTGTGACGTTATGTATTTTGTGACGTCATTTATTTTTGTGACGTTATGTATTTTGTGACGTCATTTATTTTTTTGACGTTATGTATTTTGTGACGTAATTTATTTTTGTGACGTTATGTATTTTGTGACGTCATTTATTTTTGTGACGTTATGTATTTTTTTACGTCATTTATTTTGTGACGTTTTGCATTTTCTGACGTGATTAATATTTTGTGACGTCATTTATTTTTGTGACGTTATGTATTTTGTGACGTAAAATATATTTTGTGACGTCATTTATTTTTGTGACGTTATGTATTTTGTGACGTCATTTATTTTTGTGACGTTATGTATTTTGTGACATCATTTATTTTTGTGACGTTATGTATTTTGTGACGTCATTTATTTTTGTGACGTTATGTATTTTGTGACGTCATTTATTTTTGTGACGTTATGTATTTTGTGACGTCATTTATTTTTGTGACGTTATGTATTTTGTGACGTCATTTATTTTTGTGACGTTATGTATTTTGTGACGTCATTTATTTTTGTGACGTTATGTATTTTGTGACGTCATTTATTTTTTTGACGTTATGTATTTTGTGACGCCATTTATTTTTGTGACGTTATGTATTTTGTGACGTTATGTATTTTGTGACGTAATTTATTTTTGTGACGTTATGTATTTTGTGACTTAATTAATTTTTGTGACGTCATTTATTTTTGTGACGTTATGTATTTTGTGACGTCATTTATTTTTGTGACGTTATGTATTTTGTGACGTCATTTATTTTTGTGACGTTATGTATTTTGTGACGTAATTTATTTTTGTGACGTTATGTATTTTGTGACGTCATTTATTTTTGTGACGTTATGTATTTTTTTACGTCATTTATTTTGTGACGTTTTGCATTTTGTGACGTGATTAATATTTTGTGACGTCATTTATTTTTGTGACGTTATGTATTTTGTGACGTAAAATATATTTTGTGACGTCATTTATTTTTGTGACGTTATGTATTTTGTGACGTCATTTATTTTTGTGACGTTATGTATTTTGTGACATCATTTATTTTTGTGACGTTATGTATTTTGTGACGTCATTTATTTTTGTGACGTTATGTATTTTGTGACGTCATTTATTTTTGTGACGTTATGTATTTTGTGACGTCATTTATTTTTGTGACGTTATGTATTTTGTGACGTCATTTATTTTTGTGACGTTATGTATTTTGTGACGTCATTTATTTTTGTGACGTTATGTATTTTGTGACGTCATTTATTTTTTTGACGTTATGTATTTTGTGACGCCATTTATTTTTGTGACGTTATGTATTTTGTGACGTTATGTATTTTGTGACGTAATTTATTTTTGTGACGTTATGTATTTTGTGACTTAATTAATTTTTGTGACGTCATTTATTTTTGTGACGTTATGTATTTTGTGACGTCATTTATTTTTGTGACGTTATGTATTTTGTGACGTCATTTATTTTTGTGACGTTATGTATTTTGTGACGTAATTTATTTTTGTGACGTTATGTATTTTGTGACGTCATTTATTTTTGTGACGTTATGTATTTTTTTACGTCATTTATTTTGTGACGTTTTGCATTTTGTGACGTGATTAATATTTTGTGACGTCATTTATTTTTGTGACGTTATGTATTTTGTGACGTAAAATATATTTTGTGACGTCATTTATTTTTGTGACGTTATGTATTTTGTGACGTCATTTATTTTTGTGACGTTATGTATTTTGTGACATCATTTATTTTTGTGACGTTATGTATTTTGTGACGTCATTTATTTTTGTGACGTTATGTATTTTGTGACGTCATTTATTTTTGTGACGTTATGTATTTTGTGACGTCATTTATTTTTGTGACGTTATGTATTTTGTGACGTCATTTATTTTTGTGACGTTATGTATTTTGTGACGTCATTTATTTTTGTGACGTTATGTATTTTGTGACGTCATTTATTTTTTTGACGTTATGTATTTTGTGACGCCATTTATTTTTGTGACGTTATGTATTTTGTGACGTTATGTATTTTGTGACGTAATTTATTTTTGTGACGTTATGTATTTTGTGACTTAATTAATTTTTGTGACGTCATTTATTTTTGTGACGTTATGTATTTTGTGACGTCATTTATTTTTGTGACGTTATGTATTTTGTGACGTCATTTATTTTTGTGACGTTATGTATTTTTTGACGTCATTTATTTTTGTGACGTTATGCATTTTGTGACGTGATTAATATTTTGTGACGTCATTTATTTTTGTGACGTTATGTATTTTGTGACGTAAATTATATTTTGTGACGTCATTTATTTTTGTGACGTTATGTATTTTGTGACGTCATTTATTTTTGTGACGTTATGTATTTTGTGACGCCATTTATGTTTGTGACGTTATGTATTTTGTGACGTTATGTATTTTGTGACGTAATTCAATTTGTGACGTTATGTATTTTGTGACGTAATTCAATTTGTGACGTTATGTATTTTGTGACGTCATTTATTTTTGTGACGTTATGTATTTTGTGACGTCATTTATTTTTGTGACGTTATGTATTTTGTGACGTCATTTATTTTTTTGACGTTATGTATTTTGTGACGTAATTTATTTTTGTGACGTTATGTATTTTGTGACGTCATTTATTTTTGTGACGTTATGTATTTTTTTACGTCATTTATTTTGTGACGTTTTGCATTTTGTGACGTGATTAATATTTTGTGACGTCATTTATTTTTGTGACGTTATGTATTTTGTGACGTAAAATATATTTTGTGACGTCATTTATTTTTGTGACGTTATGTATTTTGTGACGTCATTTATTTTTGTGACGTTATGTATTTTGTGACATCATTTATTTTTGTGACGTTATGTATTTTGTGACGTCATTTATTTTTGTGACGTTATGTATTTTGTGACGTCATTTATTTTTGTGACGTTATGTATTTTGTGACGTCATTTATTTTTGTGACGTTATGTATTTTGTGACGTCATTTATTTTTGTGACGTTATGTATTTTGTGACGTCATTTATTTTTGTGACGTTATGTATTTTGTGACGTCATTTATTTTTTTGACGTTATGTATTTTGTGACGCCATTTATTTTTGTGACGTTATGTATTTTGTGACGTTATGTATTTTGTGACGTAATTTATTTTTGTGACGTTATGTATTTTGTGACTTAATTAATTTTTGTGACGTCATTTATTTTTGTGACGTTATGTATTTTGTGACGTCATTTATTTTTGTGACGTTATGTATTTTGTGACGTCATTTATTTTTGTGACGTTATGTATTTTGTGACGTAATTTATTTTTGTGACGTTATGTATTTTGTGACGTCATTTATTTTTGTGACGTTATGTATTTTTTTACGTCATTTATTTTGTGACGTTTTGCATTTTGTGACGTGATTAATATTTTGTGACGTCATTTATTTTTGTGACGTTATGTATTTTGTGACGTAAAATATATTTTGTGACGTCATTTATTTTTGTGACGTTATGTATTTTGTGACGTCATTTATTTTTGTGACGTTATGTATTTTGTGACATCATTTATTTTTGTGACGTTATGTATTTTGTGACGTCATTTATTTTTGTGACGTTATGTATTTTGTGACGTCATTTATTTTTGTGACGTTATGTATTTTGTGACGTCATTTATTTTTGTGACGTTATGTATTTTGTGACGTCATTTATTTTTGTGACGTTATGTATTTTGTGACGTCATTTATTTTTGTGACGTTATGTATTTTGTGACGTCATTTATTTTTTTGACGTTATGTATTTTGTGACGCCATTTATTTTTGTGACGTTATGTATTTTGTGACGTTATGTATTTTGTGACGTAATTTATTTTTGTGACGTTATGTATTTTGTGACTTAATTAATTTTTGTGACGTCATTTATTTTTGTGACGTTATGTATTTTGTGACGTCATTTATTTTTGTGACGTTATGTATTTTGTGACGTCATTTATTTTTGTGACGTTATGTATTTTTTGACGTCATTTATTTTTGTGACGTTATGCATTTTGTGACGTGATTAATATTTTGTGACGTCATTTATTTTTGTGACGTTATGTATTTTGTGACGTAAATTATATTTTGTGACGTCATTTATTTTTGTGACGTTATGTATTTTGTGACGTCATTTATTTTTGTGACGTTATGTATTTTGTGACGTCATTTATTTTTGTGACGTTATGTATTTTGTGACGTCATTTATTTTTGTGACGTTATGTATTTTGTGACGTCATTTATTTTTGTGACGTTATGTATTTTGTGACGTCATTTATTTTTGTGACGTTAAGTATTTTGTGACGTCATTTATTTTTGTGACGTTATGTATTTTGTTACGTCATTTATTTTTGTGACGTTATGTATTTTGTGACGTTATGTATTTTGTGACGTCATTTATTTTTGTGACGTTATGTTTTTGTGACGTTATGTATTTTGTGACGTCATTTATTTTTGTGACATTATGTATTTTGTGACGTAATTAATATTTTGTGACGTCATTTATTTTTAAGACGTTATGTATTTTGTGACGTCTTTTTTTTGTGACGTTATGTATTTTGTGACGTCATTTTTTGTGACGTTATGTATTTTGTGACGTCATTTATTTTTGTGACGTTATGTATTTTGTGACATCATTTATTTTTGTGACGTTATGTATTTTATGACGTCATTTATTTTTTTGACGTTATGTATTTTGTGACTTAATTAATTTTTGTGACGTCATTTATTTTTGTGACGTTATGTATTTTGTGACGTCATTTATTTTTGTGACGTTATGTATTTTGTGACGTCATTTATTTTTGTGACGTTATGTATTTTGTGACGTCATTTTTTTGACGTTATGTATTTTGTGACGCCATTTATTTTTGTGACGTTATGTATTTTGTGACGTTATGTATTTTGTGACGTAATTTATTTTTGTGACGTTATGTATTTTGTGACTTAATTAATTTTTTGACGTCATTTATTTTTGTGACGTTATGCATTTTGTGACGTGATTAATATTTTGTGACGTCATTTATTTTTGTGACGTTATGTTTTTGTGACGTTATGTATTTTGTGACGTCATTTATTTTTGTGAAGTTATGTATTTTGTGACGTAATTAATAATTTGTGACGTCATTTATTTTTGTGACGTTATGTATTTTGTGACGTAAATTATATTTTGTGACGTCATTTATTTTTGTGACGTTATGTATTTTGTGACGTCATTTATTTTTGTGACGTTATGTATTTTGTGACGTCATTTATTTTTGTGACGTTATGTATTTTTTGACGTCATTTATTTTTGTGACGTTATGTATTTTGTGACGTCATTTATTTTTGTGACGTTATGTATTTTGTGACGTCATTTATTTTTGTGACGTTAAGTATTTTGTGACGTCATTTATTTTTGTGACGTTATGTATTTTGTTACGTCATTTATTTTTGTGACGTTATGTATTTTGTGACGTTATGTATTTTGTGACGTCATTTATTTTTGTGACGTTATGTATTTTATGACGTCATTTATTTTTTTGACGTTATGTATTTTGTGACTTAATTAATTTTTGTGACGTCATTTATTTTTGTGACGTTATGTATTTTGTGACGTCATTTATTTTTGTGACGTTATGTATTTTGTGACGTCATTTATTTTTGTGACGTTATGTATTTTGTGACGTCTTTTTTTGACGTTATGTATTTTGTGACGCCATTTATTTTTGTGACGTTATGTATTTTGTGACGTTATGTATTTTGTGACGTAATTTATTTTTGTAACGTTATGTATTTTGTGACTTAATTAATTTTTTGACGTCATTTAATTTGTGACGTTATGCATTTTGTGACGTGATTAATATTTTGTGACGTCATTTATTTTTGTGACGTTATGTTTTTGTGACGTTATGTATTTTGTGACGTCATATATTTTTGTGACGTTATGTATTTTGTGACGTAATTAATAATTTGTGACGTCATTTATTTTTGTGACGTTATGTATTTTGTGACGTCTTTTTTGTGACGTTATGTAATTTGTGACGTCATTTTTTTGTGACGTTATGTATTTTGTGACGTCATTTATTTTTGTGACGTTATGTATTTTGTTACGTCATTTATTTTTGTGACGTTATGTATTTTGTGACGTCATTTATTTTTGTGACGTTATGTATTTTGTGACGTAATTAATTTTTGTGACGTCATTTATGTTTATGAAGTTATGTATTTTGTGACTTAATTAATTTTTGTGACGTCATTTATTTTTGTGACGTTATGTATTTTGTGACTTAATTAATTTTTGTGACGTCATTTATTTTTGTGACGTTATGTATTTTGTGACGTCATTTATTTTTGTGACGTTATGTATTTTGTGACGCTATTTATTTTTGTGACGTTATGAATTTTGTGAGGTCATTAATGTTTGGGACGATATGTATTTTGTGACGTCATTTATTTTTGTGACATTATGTATTTTGTGACGTAATTAATTTTTGTGACGTCATTTATTTTTGTGAAGTTATGTATTTTGTGACTTTATTAATTTTTGTGACGTCATTTATTTTTGTGACGTTATGTATTTTGTGACGTCATTTATTTTTGTGACGTTATGTATTTTGTGACGTCATTTATTTTTGTGACGTTATGTATTTTGTGACGTCATTTATTTTTGTGACGTTATGTATTTTGTGACGTCATTTATTTTTGTGACGTTATGTATTTTGTGACGTCATTTATTTTTGTGACGTTATGTATTTTGTGACGTCATTTATTTTTTTGACGTTATGTATTTTGTGACGCCATTTATTTTTGTGACGTTATGTATTTTGTGACGTTATGTATTTTGTGACGTAATTTATTTTTGTGACGTTATGTATTTTGTGACTTAATTAATTTTTGTGACGTCATTTATTTTTGTGACGTTATGTATTTTGTGACGTCATTTATTTTTGTGACGTTATGTATTTTGTGACGTCATTTATTTTTGTGACGTTATGTATTTTTTGACGTCATTTATTTTTGTGACGTTATGCATTTTGTGACGTGATTAATATTTTGTGACGTCATTTATTTTTGTGACGTTATGTATTTTGTGACGTAAATTATATTTTGTGACGTCATTTATTTTTGTGACGTTATGTATTTTGTGACGTCATTTATTTTTGTGACGTTATGTATTTTGTGACGTCATTTATTTTTGTGACGTTATGTATTTTGTGACGTCATTTATTTTTGTGACGTTATGTATTTTGTGACGTCATTTATTTTTGTGACGTTATGTATTTTGTGACGTCATTTAGTTTTGTGACGTTAAGTATTTTGTGACGTCATTTATTTTTGTGACGTTATGTATTTTGTTACGTCATTTATTTTTGTGACGTTATGTATTTTGTGACGTTATGTATTTTGTGACGTCATTTATTTTTGTGACGTTATGTTTTTGTGGCGTTATGTATTTTGTGACGTCATTTATTTTTGTGACATTATGTATTTTGTGACGTAATTAATATTTTGTGACGTCATTTATTTTTGTGACGTTATGTATTTTGTGACGTCATTTATTTTTGTGACGTTATGTATTTTGTGACGTCATTTATTTTTGTGACGTTATGTATTTTGTGACGTCATTTATTTTTGTGACGTTATGTATTTTGTGACGTCATTTATTTTTTTGACGTTATGTATTTTGTGACGCCATTTATTTTTGTGACGTTATGTATTTTGTGACGTTATGTATTTTGTGACGTCATTTATTTTTGTGACGTTATGTATTTTGTGACGTCATTTATTTTTGTGACGTTATGTATTTTGTGACGTCATTTATTTTTGTGACGTTATGTATTTTGTGACGTCATTTATTTTTGTGACGTTATGTATTTTGTGACGTCATTTATTTTTGTGACGTTATGTATTTTGTGACGTCATTTATTTTTTTGACGTTATGTATTTTGTGACGCCATTTATTTTTGTGACGTTATGTATTTTGTGACGTTATGTATTTTGTGACGTAATTTATTTTTGTGACGTTATGTATTTTGTGACTTAATTAATTTTTGTGACGTCATTTATTTTTGTGACGTTATGTATTTTGTGACGTCATTTATTTTTGTGACGTTATGTATTTTGTGACGTCATTTATTTTTGTGACGTTATGTATTTTTTGACGTCATTTATTTTTGTGACGTTATGCATTTTGTGACGTGATTAATATTTTGTGACGTCATTTATTTTTGTGACGTTATGTATTTTGTGACGTAAATTATATTTTGTGACGTCATTTATTTTTGTGACGTTATGTATTTTGTGACGTCATTTATTTTTGTGACGTTATGTATTTTGTGACGCCATTTATGTTTGTGACGTTATGTATTTTGTGACGTTATGTATTTTGTGACGTAATTCAATTTGTGACGTTATGTATTTTGTGACGTAATTCAATTTGTGACGTTATGTATTTTGTGACGTCATTTATTTTTGTGACGTTATGTATTTTGTGACGTCATTTATTTTTGTGACGTTATGTATTTTGTGACGTCATTTATTTTTTTGACGTTATGTATTTTGTGACGTAATTTATTTTTGTGACGTTATGTATTTTGTGACGTCATTTATTTTTGTGACGTTATGTATTTTTTTACGTCATTTATTTTGTGACGTTTTGCATTTTGTGACGTGATTAATATTTTGTGACGTCATTTATTTTTGTGACGTTATGTATTTTGTGACGTAAAATATATTTTGTGACGTCATTTATTTTTGTGACGTTATGTATTTTGTGACGTCATTTATTTTTGTGACGTTATGTATTTTGTGACATCATTTATTTTTGTGACGTTATGTATTTTGTGACGTCATTTATTTTTGTGACGTTATGTATTTTGTGACGTCATTTATTTTTGTGACGTTATGTATTTTGTGACGTCATTTATTTTTGTGACGTTATGTATTTTGTGACGTCATTTATTTTTGTGACGTTATGTATTTTGTGACGTCATTTATTTTTGTGACGTTATGTATTTTGTGACGTCATTTATTTTTTTGACGTTATGTATTTTGTGACGCCATTTATTTTTGTGACGTTATGTATTTTGTGACGTTATGTATTTTGTGACGTAATTTATTTTTGTGACGTTATGTATTTTGTGACTTAATTAATTTTTGTGACGTCATTTATTTTTGTGACGTTATGTATTTTGTGACGTCATTTATTTTTGTGACGTTATGTATTTTGTGACGTCATTTATTTTTGTGACGTTATGTATTTTGTGACGTAATTTATTTTTGTGACGTTATGTATTTTGTGACGTCATTTATTTTTGTGACGTTATGTATTTTTTTACGTCATTTATTTTGTGACGTTTTGCATTTTGTGACGTGATTAATATTTTGTGACGTCATTTATTTTTGTGACGTTATGTATTTTGTGACGTAAAATATATTTTGTGACGTCATTTATTTTTGTGACGTTATGTATTTTGTGACGTCATTTATTTTTGTGACGTTATGTATTTTGTGACATCATTTATTTTTGTGACGTTATGTATTTTGTGACGTCATTTATTTTTGTGACGTTATGTATTTTGTGACGTCATTTATTTTTGTGACGTTATGTATTTTGTGACGTCATTTATTTTTGTGACGTTATGTATTTTGTGACGTCATTTATTTTTGTGACGTTATGTATTTTGTGACGTCATTTATTTTTGTGACGTTATGTATTTTGTGACGTCATTTATTTTTTTGACGTTATGTATTTTGTGACGCCATTTATTTTTGTGACGTTATGTATTTTGTGACGTTATGTATTTTGTGACGTAATTTATTTTTGTGACGTTATGTATTTTGTGACTTAATTAATTTTTGTGACGTCATTTATTTTTGTGACGTTATGTATTTTGTGACGTCATTTATTTTTGTGACGTTATGTATTTTGTGACGTCATTTATTTTTGTGACGTTATGTATTTTTTGACGTCATTTATTTTTGTGACGTTATGCATTTTGTGACGTGATTAATATTTTGTGACGTCATTTATTTTTGTGACGTTATGTATTTTGTGACGTAAATTATATTTTGTGACGTCATTTATTTTTGTGACGTTATGTATTTTGTGACGTCATTTATTTTTGTGACGTTATGTATTTTGTGACGTCATTTATTTTTGTGACGTTATGTATTTTGTGACGTCATTTATTTTTGTGACGTTATGTATTTTGTGACGTCATTTATTTTTGTGACGTTATGTATTTTGTGACGTCATTTATTTTTGTGACGTTAAGTATTTTGTGACGTCATTTATTTTTGTGACGTTATGTATTTTGTTACGTCATTTATTTTTGTGACGTTATGTATTTTGTGACGTTATGTATTTTGTGACGTCATTTATTTTTGTGACGTTATGTTTTTGTGACGTTATGTATTTTGTGACGTCATTTATTTTTGTGACATTATGTATTTTGTGACGTAATTAATATTTTGTGACGTCATTTATTTTTAAGACGTTATGTATTTTGTGACGTCTTTTTTTTGTGACGTTATGTATTTTGTGACGTCATTTTTTGTGACGTTATGTATTTTGTGACGTCATTTATTTTTGTGACGTTATGTATTTTGTGACATCATTTATTTTTGTGACGTTATGTATTTTATGACGTCATTTATTTTTTTGACGTTATGTATTTTGTGACTTAATTAATTTTTGTGACGTCATTTATTTTTGTGACGTTATGTATTTTGTGACGTCATTTATTTTTGTGACGTTATGTATTTTGTGACGTCATTTATTTTTGTGACGTTATGTATTTTGTGACGTCATTTTTTTGACGTTATGTATTTTGTGACGCCATTTATTTTTGTGACGTTATGTATTTTGTGACGTTATGTATTTTGTGACGTAATTTATTTTTGTGACGTTATGTATTTTGTGACTTAATTAATTTTTTGACGTCATTTATTTTTGTGACGTTATGCATTTTGTGACGTGATTAATATTTTGTGACGTCATTTATTTTTGTGACGTTATGTTTTTGTGACGTTATGTATTTTGTGACGTCATTTATTTTTGTGAAGTTATGTATTTTGTGACGTAATTAATAATTTGTGACGTCATTTATTTTTGTGACGTTATGTATTTTGTGACGTAAATTATATTTTGTGACGTCATTTATTTTTGTGACGTTATGTATTTTGTGACGTCATTTATTTTTGTGACGTTATGTATTTTGTGACGTCATTTATTTTTGTGACGTTATGTATTTTTTGACGTCATTTATTTTTGTGACGTTATGTATTTTGTGACGTCATTTATTTTTGTGACGTTATGTATTTTGTGACGTCATTTATTTTTGTGACGTTAAGTATTTTGTGACGTCATTTATTTTTGTGACGTTATGTATTTTGTTACGTCATTTATTTTTGTGACGTTATGTATTTTGTGACGTTATGTATTTTGTGACGTCATTTATTTTTGTGACGTTATGTATTTTATGACGTCATTTATTTTTTTGACGTTATGTATTTTGTGACTTAATTAATTTTTGTGACGTCATTTATTTTTGTGACGTTATGTATTTTGTGACGTCATTTATTTTTGTGACGTTATGTATTTTGTGACGTCATTTATTTTTGTGACGTTATGTATTTTGTGACGTCTTTTTTTGACGTTATGTATTTTGTGACGCCATTTATTTTTGTGACGTTATGTATTTTGTGACGTTATGTATTTTGTGACGTAATTTATTTTTGTAACGTTATGTATTTTGTGACTTAATTAATTTTTTGACGTCATTTAATTTGTGACGTTATGCATTTTGTGACGTGATTAATATTTTGTGACGTCATTTATTTTTGTGACGTTATGTTTTTGTGACGTTATGTATTTTGTGACGTCATATATTTTTGTGACGTTATGTATTTTGTGACGTAATTAATAATTTGTGACGTCATTTATTTTTGTGACGTTATGTATTTTGTGACGTCTTTTTTGTGACGTTATGTAATTTGTGACGTCATTTTTTTGTGACGTTATGTATTTTGTGACGTCATTTATTTTTGTGACGTTATGTATTTTGTTACGTCATTTATTTTTGTGACGTTATGTATTTTGTGACGTCATTTATTTTTGTGACGTTATGTATTTTGTGACGTAATTAATTTTTGTGACGTCATTTATGTTTATGAAGTTATGTATTTTGTGACTTAATTAATTTTTGTGACGTCATTTATTTTTGTGACGTTATGTATTTTGTGACTTAATTAATTTTTGTGACGTCATTTATTTTTGTGACGTTATGTATTTTGTGACGTCATTTATTTTTGTGACGTTATGTATTTTGTGACGCTATTTATTTTTGTGACGTTATGAATTTTGTGAGGTCATTAATGTTTGGGACGATATGTATTTTGTGACGTCATTTATTTTTGTGACATTATGTATTTTGTGACGTAATTAATTTTTGTGACGTCATTTATTTTTGTGAAGTTATGTATTTTGTGACTTTATTAATTTTTGTGACGTCATTTATTTTTGTGACGTTATGTATTTTGTGACGTCATTTATTTTTGTGACGTTATGTATTTTGTGACGTCATTTATTTTTGTGACGTTATGTATTTTGTGACGTCATTTATTTTTGTGACGTTATGTATTTTGTGACGTCATTTATTTTTGTGACGTTATGTATTTTGTGACGTCATTTATTTTTGTGACGTTATGTATTTTGTGACGTCATTTATTTTTTTGACGTTATGTATTTTGTGACGCCATTTATTTTTGTGACGTTATGTATTTTGTGACGTTATGTATTTTGTGACGTAATTTATTTTTGTGACGTTATGTATTTTGTGACTTAATTAATTTTTGTGACGTCATTTATTTTTGTGACGTTATGTATTTTGTGACGTCATTTATTTTTGTGACGTTATGTATTTTGTGACGTCATTTATTTTTGTGACGTTATGTATTTTTTGACGTCATTTATTTTGTGACGTTATGCATTTTGTGACGTGATTAATATTTTGTGACGTCATTTATTTTTGTGACGTTATGTATTTTGTGACGTAAATTATATTTTGTGACGTCATTTATTTTTGTGACGTTATGTATTTTGTGACGTCATTTATTTTTGTGACGTTATGTATTTTGTGACGTCATTTATTTTTGTGACGTTATGTATTTTGTGACGTCATTTATTTTTGTGACGTTATGTATTTTGTGACGTCATTTATTTTTGTGACGTTATGTATTTTGTGACGTCATTTAGTTTTGTGACGTTAAGTATTTTGTGACGTCATTTATTTTTGTGACGTTATGTATTTTGTTACGTCATTTATTTTTGTGACGTTATGTATTTTGTGACGTTATGTATTTTGTGACGTCATTTATTTTTGTGACGTTATGTTTTTGTGGCGTTATGTATTTTGTGACGTCATTTATTTTTGTGACATTATGTATTTTGTGACGTAATTAATATTTTGTGACGTCATTTATTTTTGTGACGTTATGTATTTTGTGACGTCATTTATTTTTGTGACGTTATGTATTTTGTGACGTCATTTATTTTTGTGACGTTATGTATTTTGTGACGTCATTTATTTTTGTGACGTTATGTATTTTGTGACGTCATTTATTTTTTTGACGTTATGTATTTTGTGACGCCATTTATTTTTGTGACGTTATGTATTTTGTGACGTTATGTATTTTGTGACGTAATTTATTTTTGTGACGTTATGTATTTTGTGACTTAATTAATTTTTGTGACGTCATTTATTTTTGTGACGTTATGTATTTTGTGACGTCATTTATTTTTGTGACGTTATGTATTTTGTGACGTCATTTATTTTTGTGACGTTATGTATTTTTTGACGTCATTTATTTTTGTGACGTTATGCATTTTGTGACGTGATTAATATTTTGTGACGTCATTTATTTTTGTGACGTTATGTATTTTGTGACGTAAATTATATTTTGTGACGTCATTTATTTTTGTGACGTTATGTATTTTGTGACGTCATTTATTTTTGTGACGTTATGTATTTTGTGACGTCATTTATTTTTGTG